>CM040406.1:61609362-61639362 GCA_022702515.1 Ilyophis sp. 1 JC-2022
CCACCCAGCTACAGAAACACTGCCACTCACCACATAACCCACCCAGCTACAGAAACACTGCCACACACCACATAACCCACCCAGCTACAGAAACACTGCCACACACCACATAACCCACCCAGCTACAGAAACACTGCCACTCACCACATAACCCACCCAGCTACAGAAACACTGCCACACACCACATAACCCACCCAGCTACAGAAACACTGCCACACACCACATAACCCACCCAGCTACAGAAACACTGCCACACACCACATAACCCACCCAGCTACAGAAACACTGCCACACACCACATAACCCACCCAGCTACAGAAACACTGCCACTCACCACATAACCCACCCAGCTACAGAAACACTGCCACACACCACATAACCCACCCAGCTACAGAAACACTGCCACACACCACATAACCCACCCAGCTACAGAAACACTGCCACTCACCACATAACCCACCCAGCTACAGAAACACTGCCACTCACCACATAACCCACCCAGCTACAGAAACACTGCCACTCACCACATAACCCACCCAGCTACAGAAACACTGCCACTCACCACATAACCCACCCAGCTACAGAAACACTGCCACACACCACATAACCCACCCAGCTACAGAAACACTGTCTGTGAGCTTAAACACTGATAAACCACACACTGTCTGTGAGCTTAAACACTGATAAACCACACACTGTCTGTGAGCTTAAACACTGATAAACCACACACTGTCTGTGAGCTTAAACACTGATAAACCACACACTGTCTGTGAGCTTAAACACTGATAAACCACACGATAAACCACACACTGTCTGAGCTTAAACACTGATAAACCACACACTGTCTGTGAGCTTAAACACTGATAAACCACACACTGTCTGTGAGCTTAAACACTGATAAACCACACACTGTCTGTGAGCTTAAACACTGATAAACCACACACTGTCGGTGAGCTTAAACACTGATAAACCACACACTGTCTGTGAGCTTAAACACTGATAAACCACACACTGTCGGTGAGCTTAAACACTGATAAACCACACACTGTCTGTGAGCTTAAACACTGATAAACCACACACTGTGAGCTTAAACACTGATAAACCACACACTGTCGGTGAGCTTAAACACTGATAAACCACACACTGACTGTGAGCTTAAACACTGATAAACCACACACTGTCGGTGAGCTTAAACACTGATAAACCACACACTGTCTGTGAGCTTAAACACTGATAAACCACACACTGTCGGTGAGCTTAAACACTGATAAACCACACACTGACTGTGAGCTTAAACACTGATAAACCACACACTGTCTGTGAGCTTAAACACTGATAAACCACACACTGTCTGTGAGCTTAAACACTGATAAACCACACACTGTCTGTGAGCTTAAACACTGATAAACCACACACTGACTGTGAGCTTAAACACTGATAAACCACACACTGTCGGTGACCTTAAACACTGATAAACCACACACTGTCTGTGAGCTTAAACACTGATAAACCACACACTGACTGTGAGCTTAAACACTGATAAACCACACACTGTCGGTGAGCTTAAACACTGATAAACCACACACTGTCTGTGAGCTTAAACACTGATAAACCACACACTGTGAGCTTAAACACTGATAAACCACACACTGACTGTGAGCTTAAACACTGATAAACCACACACTGTCTGTGAGCTTAAACACTGATAAACCACACAGTCTGTGAGCTTAAACACTGATAAACCACACACTGTGAGCTTAAACACTGATAAACCACACACTGTCAGTTTAAACACTGATAAACCACACACTGTCTGTGAGCTTAAACACTGATAAACCACACACTGTGAGCTTAAACACTGATAAACCACACACTGTCAGCTTAAACACTGATAAACCACACACTGTCAGCTTAAACACTGATAAACCACACACTGTGAGCTTAAACACTGATAAACCACACACTGTCAGCTTAAACACTGATAAACCACACACTGTCAGCTTAAACACTGATAAACCACACACTGTCTGTGAGCTTAAACACTGATAAACCACACACTGTCACCTTAAACACTGATAAACCACACACTGTGAGCTTAAACACTGATAAACCACACACTGTTTGTGAGCTTAAACACTGATAAACCACACACTGTCACTGATACTAAAAAAAAAACCGGAACAGCTCTTTTTCCTTCAGTCCATGCTCCACATTTGGGAGGGTTCCAGGTTTTACTCAGTACAGTTATCCAGCTAACTCAGTAATCCAGCTAACTCAGTAATCCAGCTTTGTGAAATACCCCCCTGGGGGGTGTATACATACGAAGGAAGCTTAACATAGCCAGGCTTTCTGAAGCTTAACATAGCCAGGCTTTCTTTGCGTCAGCTGGCTTCAAGCATAAACACTGATCTGGCCGGTACTAAGAACGTGGTTATCAATTTGTTAAGTGAACACAGGTTTTATTAATCAAGGTACGTGCGAGTTCTCATAAAAGGGGCGGTGTCTGCAACAATGAGCCTATAGCGGTGCAGCATGGGCTGTACTAGAGCCTATAGCGGTGCAGCATGGGCTGTACTAGAGCCTATAGCGGTGCAGCACGGGCTGTACTAGAGCCTATAGCGGTGCAGCATGAGCTGTACTAGAGCCTATAGCGGTGCAGCATGGGCTGTACTAGAGCCTATAGCGGTGCAGCATGGGCTGTACTAGAGCCTATAGCGGTGCAGCATGGGCTGTACTAGAGCCTATAGCGGTGCAGCATGGGCTGTACTAGAGCCTATAGCGGTGCAGCATGAGCTGTACTAGAGCCTATAGCGGTGCAGGATGGGCTGTACTAGAGCCTATAGCGGTGCAGGATGGGCTGTACTAGAGCCTATAGCGGTGCAGCATGGGCTGTACTAGAGCAGCGTATTTCTCTCCTGTGGGGAATAAAGACTGATACAGACAGATATAATGGATGGATAAGAACATGAAACAATCATATGAGTAAAAAGTAACACCGTTGCCTCCAACAAAGCCAGGAAGAAGCTTTTGTAAAAAATACAAATAAAAAATGCTCATGTGTAGGTTACATTTTTTAGGCTAGTTAATACCTTAATTCACCTTACCACTCGTAACAAATAAATCTATGCTCTCAGTACTTTGTCATGCTGTTTATTTCTAATGTGCAACTGAACTACTACATTTTCTAAACTTTAAATTTGATACAGCATGTTTAAAATATTGCGGAACACACTAATCTCGCCCTGTGAAGAGATTCCCTCAGTATCCGCACATATCTCTATGGGATCCTTTGGAATGGAGACCCCTTTTTCCAAAGCCAAGAAGTTAATTGGTCAAAGGGCGGTGCTTTTATATGTTTCAATCCGATAACCTGATCATAACCTGCCCCGGAGCAGGTTAGCCGTGCAGAGTAAGTTGCCGTGGCAATATACCCTGATTAAAAGTGAGTCGGCTTCATGATACAGAAAACCCAGGGTTGAAGCTTCCTTCATAGAACACCCCCCTGGTGTGTCTCGGATCTGTGTTACGCTGCAGAGTAGAACACCCCCCTGGTGTGTCTCGGATCTGTATCACGCTGCAGATTTTAAGGTTAAAATTCAAACCAGGAGCTGACTCTGCAGCTCTCCCAGGACCAGGGGTTAAAATGATAAAACATAAACATGTAAATGACGTATTGCGGCATGCATAATTCTGTGCAAGGTTTTAATAACGTGAGTGTGACTGTGTTCGCTGCTCGAGTGGGTCACGAGCCACCAGGATTGGGAGATGATATAAAATATCATGATGAAAGGGCTTTTTTAATCATCTGTTAAGGGTAAATCCCAGGCCAGTTTTTAACTGAAGCCAGCTGCCATTAATATCTTGCTCTGACGCATGTCTGCTGTTTCCCAGAGAGCGACCGGCGTCTGGACTACACAAAGCCGGTGAGTGTGACAACTGAATCAGAGAAAAAACGCTGCAGGGCATTTAGCAATCCCACTGAAAAACAAACAAACAAAATTAATTACTAATTACTCCCCCCACCAGGATCACAGGGGGTCCATCTTTGATACATAAAAATGTCATTCACTTAGCACCCAAAGGCTGGGTTACTCCTGAGTAGCGACAGAACGTTAGCCCCCTCTAGAGGCCTTACATTACATTACATTACAGTCATTTAGCAGACGCTTTTATCCAAAGCGACGTACAATAAGTGCATACAGAAACGTCATCGAAGTAACTAACAGCGCAAGAGTGGGATGCAGGGTTGCCAGATCTTTTAAGACTTTCCTGCCAAATGGCGATTCAAAACTAGCCCGAATTATAGGCTATTTTTAACCGCTTTGCGATTTTTCATTTTTAGCTGTGACTGCACTTTGAAAGTATCCCAATTTAGCTGTAAATCCGCGGACATGGCAACACTGGTGGGACGTCTTATGACCTGCTTATACTTCCACAGTGTGGTTGGAAAATAATAAGGCGGTATTCTACGTATTTAGTATTTTACGCGGACTGCTAAACAGTGCACATTAAACAGTACACTTCTGTCAGTGCACTGTACGCAGGAGACAGGGCACAGTAGATAGGGCTCTGATTCAGACACAGTGCACTGTATGCAGGAGACATGTCACAGTAGATAGGGCTCTGATTCAGACACAGTGCACTGTATGCAGGAGACATGTCACAGTAGATAGGGCTCTGATTCGGACACAGTGCACTGTATGCAGGAGACATGTCACAGTAGATAGGGCTCTGATTCAGACACAGTGCACTGTATGCAGGAGACATGTCACAGTAGATAGGGCTCTGATTCGGACACAGCGCACTGTATGCAGGAGACGTCACAGTAGATAGAGCTCTGATTCGGACACAGGGCACTATACGCAAGAGACAGGGCGCAGTAGATAGGGTTTTGATTCAGACACAGTGCACTGTATGCAGGACACATGTCACAGTAGATAGAGCTCTGATTCAGACACAGTGCACTGTATGCAGGAGACATGTCACAGTAGATAGGGCTCTGATTCGGACACAGTGCACTGTATGCAGGAGACGTCACAGTAGATAGGGCTCTGATTCAGACACAGTGCACTGTATGCAGGAGACATGTCACAGTAGATAGGGCTCTGATTCGGACACAGCGCACTGTATGCAGGAGACGTCACAGTAGATAGAGCTCTGATTCGGACACAGGGCACTATATGCAAGAGACAGGGCGCAGTCGATAGGGCTCTGATTCAGACACAGTGCACTGTATGCAGGAGACATGTCACAGTAGATAGGGCTCTGATTCGGACACAGCCCTGGTCATTTGCTCAGCGCAAAAAAAAACGTTTCAGCATCCAGCTATGAACAGCGCATATTTTATTCCACAGCATTTGTGTATGATACTGACACTGGGTCCCAGCTCAGGATGGGTCCCAGATCTTATCAGCTGGGTGTGTTATCTTTCATTATTAATAACACCACATGCAACACCAGGTGTGTTATCTTTCATTATTAATAACACCACATGCAACACCAGTCAATTTAAAACCATTAAGGTAATTAACATGACCTCCATTTTGCTGTTTCTTCTGTTTTTGTGTGTGCATTCGTGTGCATGCCTGTGTGTGTATGTTTGTGTGTGCGTGTGCGTATGTGTTTGTGTTTGTGTGTGTGCGTATGCGTGTGTCTGTGTGTGTGCGTGTGTCTGTGTGTGTGCATGTGTCTGTGTGTGTGTATGTGTGTGCATTAGTGCGCGTGTGTGTATGCGTGTACATGCCTGTGTGTGTGTGTGTATCTGTGTGTATGTAGAAAAGCACACAGCCATGTAGAAAAGCACACAGTATGTATAAAAGCACACAGTATGTAGAAAACCACACAAGATGTAGAAAAGCATACAGTATGTATAAAAGCACACAGTATGTATAAAAGCATACAGTATATAGAAAAGCACACAGTATGTACAAAAGTTTACCTTCGCTCTTCACCGGAGTTGAAGATGTCGGGACTGATCCGGGAGTCTACAAAAGGCAACCAGGGAAGGAAAGAAGAAGATAATGTGGGGGAGAAGTGAGGTCCTGGGAAGATTGACGCAGTTCGATGCCCCATTTTGGCAGTGTACAGAGACCGCGGCGCTGCGTGTATGGAGGAGAGTCGTGGAGGCGGAGTTTGTGTGTTGGAATGCTTAATGACACTGGACATCTCGGGACAGCGGGGGCTATTTTTAATCATGGCTGTATTGCACTTTAATTCAATTAATTACTTTGATTATTGCAATTATTATATTGTCTTTATTTAATATGTTTGTTTTTGTGTTGTGGGTCTGCCTTTTTTGTTGTTCCTGGCTACAACTGAAGTTCCCTAACGGGAAAATATCACACGGAATAAAGGAGAGGAACCAGGGAAAATCAACCACAGAAAAAACATACTTACAGCTCACCTATAAGCAGAAAACATGGGAAAGTATGAAGGACAGCGCTTACCTCCTGGACCCACAAGGCAAAGCAGAGAAGACAGACAGCAGCAGATTAATATTTAATAATATCCTAACCTATATTCATATGTGAGGAAAAGAGTAAGAAAGAGAGTGTGTGACTGTAACTTCAGTTACATTAGATGAACATCCATATTTCATTTGACACGCTACAGAAAGACAGATTGATATCAGAGGAGTTCAGAGCTGTGGCTTCATTCTGAACAGCAGCAGTAAAACCAGCATTTTAACCCTGTCAGAGCAGCTGAACCCCTGAACTAAGGGCAAGCCCCAAGGCGCCATCCGTCAGTTTGATCAAAATAACACTACAGCAACACTGGAGCAACATTAGAACAACATTAATTAACAATCCCGCAACACCAGAGGCCAGTTCTAACCAATCCCAGCCCTGTTTAGCTTCAGTGCTAACCAATCCCAGCCCTGTTTAGCTTCAGTGCTAACCAATCCCAGCCCTGTTTAGCTTCAGTGCTAACCAATCCCAGCCCTGTGTAGCTTCAGTGCTAACCAATCCCAGCCCTGTGTAGCTTCAGTGCTAACCAATCCCAGCCCTGTTTAGCTTCAGTGCTAACCAATCTCAGCCCTGTTTAGCTTCAGTGCTAACCAATCCCAGCCCTGTTTAGCTTCAGTGCTAACCAATCCCAGCCCTGTGTAGCTTCAGTGCTAACCAATCCCAGCCCTGTGTAGCTTCAGTGCTAACCAATCCCAGCCCTGTGTAGCTTCAGTGCTAACCAATCCCAGCCCTGTTTAGCTTCAGTGCTAACCAATCCCAGCCCTGTTTAGCTTCAGTGCTAACCAATCCCAGCCCTGTTTAGCTTCAGTGCTAACCAATCCCAGCCCTGTTTAGCTTCAGTGCTAACCAATCCCAGCCCTGTTTAGCTTCAGTGCTAACCAATCCCAGCCCTGTTTAGCTTCAGTGCTAACCAATCCCAGCACTATACATACTATTTCACCACCCCCCCAGAATTGTCAATGGTTTCCCACCCTCCTCGACCAAAACAAAACATCAGAAAGAATGGCTAATTCAGAACTCTATACACCTCTTCCCACGTAGTCTTTACATCACTTCCTGTCCTCCCTACACCACTAACCCCACCCCCCACTTTATTTAACACCCTCTCATTCCCAAAGAATCCCATGCAAACACCTGTAAAACGACTATCTGAGCAGGACATCTGAAAACCGCCTCTTCCGGAATGTTTTCTCATTCTGCTCATTGTGTGACCTATGTTAGGGAGGAGGGGGAGGGGAGGGGGTGGGGGTAGAGGAGTGGAGAGAGAGAGAGAGAGAGCGAGAGAGAGAAATTAAGTTGTCGTTTCGCAATGCCGGAAATTTCTGACGGGTCCCCTCTTGTCTGGCTCCAATTTGGAGGGAGCGGAACATTCCAGTCTTGATCCTTGGCGTCTATCAGCCGCTTCATGAATACCTGGCCCCGCCCAGCCCCACCCACATGGGAGTGGCCAGGTGAGTGCTGCAGGCTCCCGCACCTGTGTGTGTGTGTTCCGCACTTCACCTGATGAGCTAAGCCACAGCTTTTCTTTTTTTTTTTTTTCCTCAAGCTGGTCTAACTGGATTATTTTTTTTTCTTTCTAGACGAACGATATCATCTTCCCGACACATCTCTCACGGACGCTTGTTGTTTTCGCTCCGTCCTTTCCGTTACCTTCCCAAAGACTCGATCACTCTCAGGTAAGACCTTCTTTTACATAAAATACCTGTCTCATTCACAATATGAGGGCTTTCAGTTCCTAAGAAAGTGGTGAAGTTCTGTTTTAAAGGACTTGTTCTCTCACAAAGAGTAAAACCTTGTGTGGGTGGACATGGCTCCAGTGGCCAAATGCTAAACGAACAAGATGGAGCCTCACCTGTGGAAAGAAACCAGTCTCAACCACAGCCTGAAACCATCAGACAGCATTACAAAAAATTAATTATTAATAATCGTATTTGTAAAGCAGTCAGATGGTTCTTTTTTCCGATGATCTTATTCATGTAATAACTGTGGCTTTGTGATAAGTCCTGAATTTAAAAATGTGTGTTGAATGGAAAATAAATATAAATAGGTACCCGATCATAAAAGGACGTTGTTTCATGTCTGATACATAAACTCATCATGAAAGCATGAGAGCTGGACTTTTATGATACATTATTTTAAATACTTGGTAATTCTATACACCTCATAAAGAACATTGCTTTTACCTTCTTTTTCATTTTGCTTAGACCTTAAAATAAAAATGTTAAAAAAAACAATCATGATGATAATTCAACTTGTCTCTGTAATTACATGGTTCACCAGACTGCAGATAATGAGCACAGGGAAAGGACAGGAATCTTCACAGAAAAAATAAAATAAGAGAAAACATACCCAAGAAATGGTTTCTGTAGAAACTCTAGGATGAACGATGTTATCTGTCAGATATTTAAAAATAGGAAGATGATTTTTAACTCTGCTGTGGAGTCAGCTATAAAGGAGAGTTTATCAGCTAAAGGCTTAGGAGAGAAGTGGAAAAGCACACACACGCACGCTCACACGCACGCACGCACGCACACATACTTATCTACATATATGTAGATATTGCTAAAAAAAAAAAAGCCTACATAGATCAATTTAAATATTAATACAGATGAATCATTATATGTAAAATAATGAGAACAAAAAAATTTAATAAAATACAAATAATAAACACATAAAAAATGGCATGACAGTAATAATATATAGCCTATATATTTACAACAACAATAATAGCAAATCAACAAATAAATGTACAATGACTCTCTCTCTCTCTCTCTCTCTCTCTCTCTCTCTCTCTCTCTCTCTCTCTCTCTCTCTCTCTCTCTCTCTCTCTCTCTCTCTCTCTCTCTCTCTCTCTCTCTCTCTCTCTCTCTGTAGTGAAAGGTTTGTTGACTTTGCATGTGAGGCTTCAGGGCCTTTCACCCACACATAAAGGCATGTGAGGCTTCAGGGCCTTTAACATAAAGGCAGTATTTTCATGAGACAGCCACGTAATAAGAGAGCAGATAATAAACAGGTAATTAACTTTAAAAAAAACAAAAAAACATTTTTAACTCAAAAACCCTGGGGAAAAATAGTCAGACCTCCACAAACCCTTGTGGTTGTATTATAATGGATTATTTTGGGTGCACTCACAGTCATTTCTATTTCTCTGAGATAGTAAACAGTAGATACAGTAAATGACAATTGACATTTTTTAAAGGTTTTTTTTGGGGGGGGGGGTGGGGGGGCACTAACATCATTACCAGTGCCACGCCCACTCCCTCCAAGGCCTGAACTAGGAAGAGTTCCACTTTAGTAATATAAAAACATGCTCTATACACGCGCTATATTTCCCATGCCAATTTGTTTTTGTCGCTTCCTGATTTAAGTCATTTTAACAAATGTGAAAAAGTACCATATGAAGCCTGACTGGGGCTCTCTGTGAGAGATGTGTTAAAGCATCGGCACATTCTTTCTATTGACAAGATACTTGAAGGTATTTGATGCAAATGCTGCATTAGAGCACCTCATCATGTTTCCCGCTTCCTGTTTCTTATCATCCTGTTCCCCCACTTCCTGTTTCACCTCATCATGTTCTCTACTTCCTGTTTCTTCTCATCCTGTTCCCCCACTTCCTGTTAAACATCCTCCTGTTCGCCACTTCCTGTTCTCCCTCATCCTGTTCCACCCCATCATGTTCCCCCACTTCCTGTTCCACCCCATCATGTTCCCCCACTTCCTGCCCCACCTCATCCTGTTCCCTCACTTCCTGCCCCACCTCATCCTGTTCCCTCACTTCCTGCCCCACCTCATCCTGTTTCCTCACTTCCTGCCCCACCTCATCCTATTCCCACTCATCCTTGTTCCCACTCTGTGGGTTTATTGGTTCTGAGCGCCTGTTTTTTTTCCAGGTTTAGGGATCTGAGCGCCATCCCGCTGCAGAGATGAACTGGTCGGCCCTCGAGAGCCTGCTGAGCGGAGTGAATAAGTACTCCACAGTGTTCGGGCGGATCTGGCTGTCCATGGTGTTCGTGTTCCGCGTGCTCGTGTTCGTGGTGGCGGCCCAGCGCGTCTGGGGCGATGAGAACAAGGACTTTGTCTGCAACACCAGGCAGCCGGGCTGCACCAACGTGTGTTACGACAGCATCTTCCCCATCTCCCACATCCGCCTGTGGGCGCTGCAGCTCATCTTCGTCACGTGCCCCTCGCTCATGGTTGTGGCGCACGTCAAGTACCGCGAGGAGCGCGACAAGAAGTATGTGACGGTGCACCCGGGCTCGCACCTGTACGTCAACCCGGGGAAGAAGCGTGGCGGGCTGTGGTGGACCTACCTGCTGAGTCTGGTGTTCAAGGCCTCCTTCGACGCTGCGTTCCTCTACATCCTGTACTTCATCTACGAGGGCTATGACATGCCCCGGCTCGTCAAGTGTTCCCTGGAGCCCTGCCCCAACACGGTGGACTGCTACATCTCCCGCCCCACCGAGAAGAAGATCTTCACCATGTTCATGGTGGCCACGTCGGCTATCTGCATCTTCATGTGCCTCTGCGAGATGATTTACCTGGTGGGCAAGCGCTGTCACAAGGTCCTACGGGTACACCGGCAGAACGAGCAGCTGATGTTCGCCGAGAGCCACAGCATTACAACCCTGTCCCGGCCCAGGTCCGAGTACAAACGGCTGGACCCCACCAGTGTCGCCACTGCCCCGCCCACCAGCAACGTCGTCAGTGGCAACAAGCTCAAGATCGAAGAGGCCGCCGCCACGTCCGGAAAGATGGCCTAGAGCCGGACGAGACGAGAATTTGGGGGACGCGCTGCATCAGCGCGAGAAAATCTTGAAGAAAAACTTAAAATGAGCAGGCCTGTAACAAAGAAATAGGCTGTGAACCTTGGGATAAACTACATTTCCCAGAATTCCACATGCTTGTTTTGTTTTATGGTTTTGTTTTGTTTTTATTTTGGTTTCACACAATGCACTGTTGGAGGGTTCAGTTCAGCCCTCTCTCTACGGTTCGTTCTGCTGTTCTGAGCGATGGGTCAGAATATCAGGTACGATGATATCAGGTGAATCTCATGCATAGAAAAACACATCCTTCTCACAGATCTAAAGCAGTTGTGATTCACACACGTGTGTAAAGGCTGCAGAGTGGGCGGTCATGCGAATACACAGGGGTTCGGTGTGCGTGACACGCTCTATGGTCTGGGCAAAAATTTCATTCATGTTTGTGCCAGCTGTAGTGGGTGCCTGGTCCGCTCCTCTGGTCAGCCTGGTCCACTCCCCTGGTCAGCCTGGTCTGCTACCCTGGTCAGCCTGGTCCGCTCCCCTGGTCAGCCTGGTCCACTCCCCTGGTCAGCCTGGTCCACTCCCCTGGTCAGCCTGGTCCGCTCCCCTGGTCAGCCTGGTCCGCTCCCCTGGTCAGCCTGGTCCGCTCCTCTGGTCAGCCTGGTCCGCTCCTCTGGTCAGCCTGGTCCGCTCCTCTGGTCAGCCTGGTCCGCTCCTCTGGTCAGCCTAAAGCCTGCAGTCTGCTCCCCTCTGCTGCAAGACTGCGGATTGAAGAAGGCCGATCTGGAAAACTTAAGGAGGATCTTAGAGCCATGGTACAAGCATGCACATATGACTGAGCACACGCTTGCACATACGACTGCACACACGCTTGCACATAGAACTGAGCACACGCTTGCACATACGACTGCACACACGCTTGCACATAGAACTGAGCACACGCTTGCACATACGACTGCACACACGCTTGCACATAGAACTGAGCACACGCTTGCACATACGACTGCACACACGCTTGCACATAGAACTGAGCACACGCTTGCACATACGACTGCACACACGCTTGCACATAGAACTGAGCACACGCTTGCACATATATAAGACTGAGCTCCAAAAAAAAGAGATAAAAACAAACTGTATTACACTATTTCCCAAGACAAGAGTTACAAATTGATGTTCTCAATTAACATCTCAATTTCGACTGGAGTACTTGGAAACATTCCCAACAGGCCTAGACAAGTTTACTCCCACAGCACCGAGGCGTAGAACACAAAACCCGCTAACAGAACCCACAGCACGAGGCATACAGTGCAGAACCCGCTAATAGAACCCACAGCACCAAGGCATAGAGCACAGAACACACTAACAGAACACACAGCACCGAACCGTAGAGCACAGAACCCGTTAAAAGAACCCACAGCACATTTAGAGCTCAATGCACAGGGCACGCAATTACAGGAAAGATGATTCACCTTTACTCTGAAAATGAAGCTCACACACCCCCAGACACCATTTTCTGGAAAACTGATACTCTGTGTAAATACAAGTTTATTTATCTCTCTCTTTCTCTCTCTCTCTCTCTCTCTCTCTCTCTCTCTCTCTCTCTCTCTCTCTCTCTCTCTCTCTCTCTCTCTCTCTCTCTCTCTCTCTCTCTCTCTCTCTCTCTCTCCTATATTTACATGCAACATAAAAGCGATCTGTTGCCCCTGCCTTCTGTTGTGTTATTTCAATTAAATTATATATAGAGTGTATATACTGTATATATATATATATAAGTATATGCAGTGGCGGGCCGTGCATTTCACACCTAGGCCTTCAGTGATGTCCTACACAGTCCTACCTGAATTATTCCACCTCTTAATACCATCATTATGACGCCATGGCTCTAGAAACTATACATTTAGACAGAAACGCAGTATAACCGGGCGTTGCATCACCTTAACATAGTCAAGTACAACAGAGTTATATTAATGCATTTACATTTAATAGTGTTAAACTACCAGCTTTAAGATCGCTTGGATACTGTCAAAACTTTAAAATAAAAGGCGCTTTTAAGGGATTAGTCTACAAAGTTTTATTAAGTCCACCAAAAGTATGTTAGCTTTAACAAGTTTGTTCGCTAAACAGCGCATTGTCGCACCCAAAGCAGTTTCATTTAAGAAACGTGACGATAAAGACACATAAACTATTCACTGAAAATAAAAGAAAACAAACAAATAATTTGCATTTGTTCATAAGATGTCTAGCTTTTCTTGAAAAGTTCGTCTTGAAAATGACGTTGTAATTATATCTGCGACCAAATCGATCTCTTCTCCTCCTTCAGCCATTGTGGGTTGAAAAAAACAGATTTCTTGGACCCTGGCTACACATTATGGCTGAAATATGATTGGATAAAAGCTCTAACATAAAGGCCAGCCCTCCAAATCTCGATCTGAGGCTGGAAGCAGCGCAACCAAGAGGAAAGCTATGAAATGAAGAGAATAGACTATGGGGAATAATTTAATACATATTTGTGGAAAAAATATATCAAAATTAAATTTATATTCTGATGATGTTTAGGCCAGCAGAGAAGGCCTTGCTGGCCCTGACGGCCCGCCACTGAGTATATGTAAGTATGTCTTTTTAAGCCAGATGGGGTTAGAATATCCCCTTTGGGTTGTCATTTGGACTATAGACATCACATTATTATGGGACATGTATTCATTACTCTTATCTTTAGAAACTTTTAAAATTAACCTAGATTTCCTTTTCATGGATTTGAAGCACAAACTTAGTCAGACTAAACTGAGAAACTGCCTCGTGACACCTCATGCACCATTTGCACGTGTTTTGCATGAGTGTCATTCCATGCATGCCAGTTTTAGCAATAAAACGGCTGAGCATTTTCCATTCATCAACACATCATCATTTTGGGGGGTGCATGACTTTTTTCATCAGGGTAATAAACTAGTGTCAAATCAAAAGTTTTTTGTTTTGTGTTTTCTGTTCTTGAGCCATCAAATAATTATTTTGTTATTTTATTATTAGTCGTCACCATCTTAGCTTGTTAGCTTATATTTACAGGTGCAGCTCAAAAAATTTGAATATCGTGAAAAAGTTCAATATTTTTTGTCACTCATTTCAGAAAGTGAAACTCATATATTATATAGATTCATTACACATAGAGGGAAATATTTCAAGCCTTTATGTATTGTAATTTTGATGATTATGGCTTACAGCTAATGAAAACCCAAATTCAGTGTCTCAGAAAATTAGAATATTTTGCTTTAACATATTTTTAAAGTATCATATTTAATATGTGGTCGCATATCCTTTGCATGCTGTTACTTCCTGAAGTCTGTGACCAATCAACATCAAAAGACTCTCGATATCTTATTTCCAGGTACTGTTACAAGCGATACTATAACCTCTCTGCATTTGAACTGATCTCTATGGGAATTTGGGGGTGAGACTAGATTCAGCTGTAAATTACGCTGGTACAGTATGGAACACATGGCTGGCTAAATGGCTGTACGTCATCAAGGGTCTGAGCTATCGAACAAGCCCCAAACCATCACTCTGTTGCCAGATATGGAGTAGATGTGGATGGATCACTGCAAGGGTTATTTCTCCTGACTCATTTTTCTATAGAACTCTATGGGGAAAAAAGTCAGGAGAAACAACCCTTAAAGGGATCCATCCACATCTACTCCATATCTGGCCGCAGAGTGATGGTTTGGGGCTCGTTTGATACCTTAGACCCTTGATGACTTACAGCCATTTCGCCAGCCATGTGTTCCATACTGTACCAGCGTAATTTACAGCTGAATCTAGTCTCACGATATTCTAATTTTTTGAGCTGCACCTGTATATGCACAAATATTTTTGACCCTTAACTTCTTTTGAGTAGTATATATATATATAATTACACAACAGTCTTCCATGGGAAAGTTCCACCTCTCCCAGCCTACAGCATTTACCTGTGCAGGTTGTGTTTAAAGCGTGACACGCCCTGACACCTGCGCAGCGCACTGCACAAAGCGCCTCGGGCTCGTAACATTCCCATGCAAACAAAAAACACAGTGCTGTACAAATTCAGTTTTTCAACAGGTGAACATGTGAATAATAAACAGGTGCAATATGATCTCAGGTGAAAATTAGCATTATAAGGGCATGTGATATCAAAACTATATATTTTTTACTGCCGGTCTATCCTATGTATCTCTATTTATGGCCCTTTTGCAAATAAATTTATATGAACCAGAGAGTGTTTGTAATTCTTATTATTTCCTTGCTGACTGCACATTCAATTGTTAGGTGCCCCAAACTTTAGTCTACGCCGAGTCTCCAGCTTCAGTCTGTCTAAATGTACGCATGATTCCATGAACCCGCATATTATGTTCACATTATACTTTTTATGTTTACTCACTCAGTGAGTGAGTGAGTGTGTGAGTGAGTGTGTGTGAGTGAGTGAGTGAGTGAGTGAGTGAGTGAGTGAGTGAGTGTAACCCTCACTGTGTAATGGTGTGTGTAAGTTTTGAGGGTCCCCCCTCACTGTGTGTAATCTTGTTGTCGTTCCTGCAGCTCTAGCCCATGTGACACTTTTTATGTTTACACACCAAAAGTTTAAACTGACACAAAACTATTGTAATTGAAAACAACACTTTCTGTTTCACCTTTTGTGTGTCTCACAATTGACTTGCAGTCTATTTCTAAATATGAAAAATCTGTGATGAAACGGCTCTTTTTAGAGCTTGGGGTAAGTAAAATTTGTGGAGATGAAGCGGCAGTGTAGTATAATGGTTAAGGAACTGGACTGGTAACTGAAAGGTTGCAGGTTCGATTCCCAGGTAGGACACTGCCGTTGTACCCTTGAGCAAGGTACTTAACCTGCATTGCTTCAGTATATATCCAGCTGTATGAATGGATAAATGTAATAAGAAGTATGTAAGTCGCTCTGGATAAGAGCGTCTGCTAAATGCCTATAATGTAATGTAATGAAAACCTGTATGGGAAACTTCCACAAGAATTACCCACAAAAAAATCAGGGATAAAAACTAAAAAAGGTTGTATAAACACACCTTTGTATGCAGAGTTGGTACAGGACCTTTGAAAATGTTACATTATGTTGATTGTGTGTTTACTATTTCATCGCAACAAATTAGAAAAAAATTATATTGTGAAAAAAAATAAGGGTAACTGGTTTGAGACGTCAAACCTTGAATCGGGTCAAACTGATTTTCTGGTAACCAGTGTTGGGGAAGCTACTTTGAAAGCATAGCTTTGCAAGCTACCAATTACTTTACACTGGAAGAAGTTGAACTACAGCAAAGCTACCTTCGAGAGAAATCTAGTTTGGTTAACTAAGAAAAGTAGTTCAAACTACTTTGAAAAAAAATGATGAAATTGACAAGTTCATGTGATACGAAATTATAACAAAATATAATACAAAAAAGTCACATGCCAGCAAAAAATGCCACTCAATTGAGTTTATTGCAAAAAGTGCCCATTTGTTCACAGGTCATACATAAACCAAGAAAATAAAATACCTCACTAATAATGGGAAACTGCAAGGAATGTCAGCTTTGGTTTTGTTATATAATGTGGCTAACTTATCTAAACTTCGCTAAATTAACTAGCAAAGTCAATGTTAATACACTCACCTTTATATGAGTTCTTAGATTTGTGTTTGACATCTTTGCAGTAGAGAGTGTATTTACTCTCGGCTTGCACAGCTCACAAGTAAAAACGTAGGTTTTGTCGGTGGAGCTAGCCAGTGTCATGTATTTGCTTAAGTATGGCCATGGTGATTCTTCCTCAGGCTGAGATTAGGGAGGTTTATCCATTATGACGCTGTCGCTGTTTGAGCACTGAGCAACGCCCACCCTTTTGCACATGCACTACACAAAGGTCAAGTGTGTGGTGGTGGCTGCCTGATGAATGCATTGCCTGGGCATGCCTTCACAGCGATCAGGACGAAAGATAAAGTGGGCGGGGCTGGTCAAAGGGGGTTCAATTACAGTAAAAAAGCAATGGTAAAATAAAAAATTAAAATCATTCCTTTCACGGCCCAAAATTGTTTGTAGTTTCAGTACTTAACTACACAAAAAAATGATAAAAAAGTAATTTACCTACTTGAATCACTATGCAAATATGAATGTAGTTGAACTACCAGCAAGCTACTGCAAAATGTAGTTAAACTATTAGACCAGACACACAGCGCATGAAAAAAACAAAGACAAAAGCCCGACACAACAAAACACATTCAAATGAACAAACAAAGTTCCACAAGATCACTTTTTTTTACTGCTTAGGAAACACTCCCACAGCCTGAATTTCCGTTTCACCCATTGCCCAATTTCGGTGCATTAGGTAATACCAGAGTCACTCATGAATCATGACCCTACAGCATAATGCTTGTGTTTGAAGATCACAAACAACAATCGGCCTGAAAGCCGGGCTGAAATGTGAGTGCTATTGGCTACAGTTACAATGGGCTCGTACGCTGACACACCGATTTGTGTCATATGATTGAGAACTGAAATACACTGCTAGTCATCTGAAAACAAAGAGTGACGTGATCCTATCTGAACCATCTCGTACTTTTAAACTCCAAACTCAAATAGCCAACATATTAGTACTGTGAAGCAAGCTTTAATATGTTTAATATTTAAAGTTTGTAATATACGTGTCTTTCACTTCGATTTAAATTCCTGTCTTGAATATGAACTGGTTTCTCTCCAATAACGGTGTTTGCATAAACCTTGTTACAGCGTGTTAGTAGGCTAAATCGCTCGCTAAAATATGAAACAGATTGTAGCTCCGTCGCTTTAACCCGTCTATCCAGCTGTGTGAGTGTTTAACATGTTCTGGGTGTGCGATTACGTCATTTCTTTTTCTAAATCTTCCGTCTAAAACTTTTCTGAGTCGCGACAAAAACACACCTCGCTTTCCCATTGGAGACGCTGTTGCTCTTTGGCAGTGCCGACAACGCCCTAAAATAAAAAGTGTGCACGCCCCCTAACTATTCAGCCAATCATACAGATGTATCCCAGTCGTATGTTTGATAGACGTTGTTTTTCTCCAATCCTTTTAAAAAAAACCTGGATTATTATACATCAGCAAATACGTCATCAAGACATTTTTACTGAAATGAGTTTTCACTACGGACAGGTAAGAATGTTGTTTCCGGGTAGCAAATATGTACAACTTTTAAAGTAGGCCTTATGTTCAGTTTCTATTTAAAGTAGCAAAATAAAATACAGGAACTGCTTTTGTTGTAGTATAATTTTTTACATATTTTTGAATTTATATGAAAACTGATTAGTTACTCATTCGAGTCTGGCTAGTTTTTGTGATGTCCGAGTGATTTATCTACTAACTGTGATGTTAAATTGCAGAATAAGAAATAAACAGCACATACACTCAGCTAACGTTACTTCCGTGGAAACAAACGTGTTTTTTCAGGATACATGTAATTTCAGTTAGTTAACTAAGCAGATCAATCTCAACTACGGTAATGGCTTGCCGATGAGCGTGATGTCTATAAAGTTTAGCACCTAACTTTTAACCATTTTAGCTGGCTATCTTGCAAGTTTAGCAAACTATCGAGCTGTCCTCCTGACATACAACAATATAATGTGTTTTATAATTTTTTATCATTTGCAATTTTGCATACTGTTTCTCTGACCAACACAGTTTCTCCTCCGAAAGAGCTGTCGAGTTCGAGCTAGACAGCTGCTTCTCTGCCTTAACCGGAAATATTGCAAATTGTTCTGGCTGCATTTAAATTAAGTATTAGCAGTGTTAGCAGACATCAAAACAACAAAATAGTAATAATAATGATACAAATAATTGACTCGCGTCACAGATCAGCTGCTTATTGAGGCTGGTTTTGAGCAGGTTTACAATCATTGCCATGATAATTCTGACTCTGTCTTCTTTAAAATCAAACTTAAAGGCCCATTAAAAAAATGGTTTATTATCTTTATTCTGTTTCATTTCCTTATTTTATCTATACTTGTATAGTTGTGCACCACCAATATATATATATTATGATAATGATGAGGTTCATAGGGGTAAATGTTGCTGTTCTTTTGCCCCACAGGGTTACCCCACACAAGGGCATAACTACCCCACTCTAGGGGGTCAGGTACCCCCGGGTGCCCCGTACAGGGGTGGGATTCCCCCCGGGGGTCCTGGAGGGCAGTATGGAGGCCCGACTGCCCCAGGCTATGCCTCGTACGGAGGGCAGTACCCAGCAGGCCAGGCTCCAGGGGCCCCCCATGGTTCGTACCCAGCCCCTGGTGCAGGGGGGCAGTATGGGACAGGCAGGGGTGCACCTGGTGCTCCGTATGGAGGGTCTGCCCACCCGGGAGCCAATTTTGGGGGACAGGCTCCTGGGGCGCCCTACGGGGGGTACGGACAGCCCCACGGGGGTCACTATGGCCAGCAGCCTCCCGCGGGTGAGCGACTTCCTGTTTTGTACTTCCTGTCCCGCCTCTCCTGGGGTTTTATTTCAGCTGCTGTATCTCTCTCTTAATCGGTGATCTTCTCTCAAACGCAGCAGGTAACCAGGATAAACGGGTACAATACTGCAGCAGTGCTGGACTAACGCTCCTCTCTGACCTTTCCAATCATGTGCACGGGGTTCTGTTGTGGTGTGTGGTGATTGGTTCTGGTTCTGTGCTAGTGTGTGGTGATTGGTTCTGGTTCTGTGCTGGTATATGGTGATTGGTTCTAGTTTTGGGGTGGTGTGCGGTGATCGACTGCAAGCCTGTTCTTGTTAAAACACTCTTGGTCCTTGTTGTAATAGGTTAGAGCAGGGGTCTCTAACTCCAGTCCTGGAAGGCCACGGTCTCTGCTGGTTTTTGTGTTTTCTTTTCAATCAGCAGCCAATTAAGGCCTTGGAAACAAGATGTGCAGACTCCTAGCCAATCAATGACTTAAATTAAGCACTTAAGTGCAGGATCACACCAAAAACCTGCAGACACAGCTGGGATTTGAGCTTGAGATCCTGGGTTAGAATGTAACGGGTATGTGGGGTGCTTTTGATTAAAGACCAGCAGGAGGAGCTGTCTTCTCACCCTGTCCTTTTCCTGCCCTGCACAGGTAACGTCCCTCCAGGTGTGAGCTCGGAGGCATTCCAGTGGTTCCAGTCTGTGGACACAGACCACAGTGGCAACATCAACCTGAAGGAGCTGAAACAGGCCCTGGTCAACTCCAACAACTCCGCCTTCAACGATGAAACCTGCCTTATGATGCTCAGTGAGTACTGCAGTACTGACTTACAGTGTGTACCACAGTACTGACCTACAGTGTGTACCACAGTACTGACCTACAGTGTGTACTGCAGTACTGACCTACAGTGTGTACCGCAGTGCTGACCTACAATGTGTACCGCAGTACTGACCTACAGTCTGAATCGCAGTACTGACGTACAGTGTTTACCGCAGTACTGACCTACAGTGTGTACCGCAGTACTGACTTAATGTGTACCGCAGTACTGACCTACAGTGTGTACCGCAGTACTGACTTAGTGTGTACCGCAGTACTGACCTACAGTGTGTACCGCAGTACTGACTTAGTGTGTACCGCAGTACTGACCTACAGTGTGTACCGCAGTACTGACCTACAGCGTGTACCGCAGTACTGACCTACAGTCTGTATGGCAGTACTGACCTACAGTTTGTACCGCAGTACTGACCTACAATGTGTACCGCAGTACTGACCTACAGTCTGTATCGCAGTACTGACTTAGTTTGTACCGCAGTACTGACCTACAGTGTGTAGAGATTAAAGAAGGGGACACAGTAACTGGAAGTTACTAACTTTGTATAAACAAAGCATTTTGAGTTCCAGTAGAAATAAAAACACATGAGAAAATATAAAACTTTAGCAGCAACACAGGGTTAAAAGATCAGCTCCTCTGTATGACAGAGCCAGTGGATGTAATTCTGGGTTGCTAGGAGACGGACCAGCTCTGTGCATAAATAGATAATGTGAGAGAATGTTTGGAATCCTGGGTAAAGTCCATCTCTCTGTAGTGTTAGCGACAGACTGCGACAGTCATTCCAGTTGTGCCAGCAGTTTACTGGTTAAGATCGTGCCCCTGCCCCTATTTTACTCTTTTTGTTGGGCTCTCTGCTGAAAAAACTGAGAAAATTTTCACCGTAAGGCAAAGAGGGGGGGGGGTGTTTAATCACCTCGAAAGGCCTCCATTTTAGAACGACAAATGTCATGTTTGCTCTTGTGAAATGGATGACAGTTTGGTGAATATGTAGGACTTCCGTGCTTTAAAATTCTCACTCACACACACACGCACACACACACACGCACACATGCACACGCACACATGCACACACACACACACACAGACATTATTAACATACTCTTATTGGCTTGTCAGTCACAGGAGTATATTTGTGTTTAATTTGCTTGTTGAGAATCAGCAGTTAGTGAGCCCTGAATTACACAAATGCACTGTGCTGAACTCTCTAAACTGGTGTTTGTAACAGTATTTTGTGTGTGTGTGTGTTTGTGCGTGTGTGTGTGTGTGTGTGTGTGTGTGTGTGTGTGTGTGTGTGTGTGTGTGTGTCCTGCACAGACATGTTTGATAAAACCAGATCTGGCCGCATGGACATCTTCGGGTTCTCTGCGCTCTGGGCCTTCATGCAGCAGTGGAGAATCATGTTCCAACAGTTCGACCGCGACCGCTCTGGGTCCATCAGCAGTAACGAGCTGCACCAGGGTGAGTGAGTGAGTGAGTGAGTGAGTGAGTGAGTGAGTGAGTGAGTGAGTGAGTGAGTGAGTGTGAGAGTGTGAGAGTGTGAGAGTGTGAGAGTGTTTTACTCCACTTATCCTACACTGCTACTTTTATTTCTGGAGTCCCCCCTCACTGTGTGTAAAGGGTGTGTACGTTTTGAGGGTCCCCCCTCACTGTGTGTAAAGGGTGTGTAAGTTTTGGGGTCCCCCTCACTGTGTGTAAAGGGTGTGTAAGTTTTGGGGTCCCCCTCACTGTGTGTAAAGGGTGTGTACGTTTTGAGGGTCCCCCCTCACTGTTTGTAATCTTGTTGTCGTTCCTGCAGCTCTAGCCCAGTTGGGGTACAATGTGAGCCCCCAGTTTGCTCAGGGCCTGGTGAGCCGTTTTTCTGGGCGAGGGGCGCAGGGCACTCTGCAGATGGATCGCTTTCTGCAGGTGTGCACTCACCTGCAGAGCATGACCCAGGCCTTCCGCCAGCGGGACACCGCCATGACCGGGCATGTGCGCATGAGCTACGAGGACTTCCTGTCCAGCGCCGTACAGAGGCTCATGTGACCTGACCAGGCCCCGCCCCCTACTGAAGGACACGCCCCCTACTGAAGGACACGCCCTCTTCCGGAACAGAGACTGGGGTGATGAGGCATTACACAAACATACACTGATACAGACACACACACACTGATACAGACACACACACACACACAAACATACACTGATACAGACACACACACACTGATACAGACACACACACACTGATACAGACACACATACACTGATACAGACACACACACACACACACACAGCCACACACAACCAGGCTCTGCACGCCGTCATTCCTCAATATTCTCTCTTTTTTATCTTCTGAGATGTATGGTTGGAAATATGGTTTGGTTAATTACTGCTTTCCCCCTCTGTATAGTGCACACTAATGCAGTACTTAGGATAGAGACTGTATAGTGCACACTAATGCAGTACTTAGGATAGAGACTGTACAGTGCACACTAATGCAGTACTTAGGATAGAGACTGTACAGTGCACACTAATGCAGTACTTAGGATAGAGACTGTACAGTGCACACTAATGCAGTACTTAGGATAGAGACTACAGTGCACACTAATGCAGTACTTATGATAGAGACTGTATAGTGCACACTAATGCAGTACTTAGGATAGAGACTGTACAGTGCACACTAATGCAGTACTTAGGATAGAGACTGTATAGTGCACACTAATGCAGTACTTAGGATAGAGACTGTACAGTGCACACTAATGCAGTACTTAGGATAGAGACTGTATAGTGCACACTAATGCAGTGGTGATGTACTTAGGATAGAGACTGTATAGTGCACATTAATGCAATACTTAGTGATCATGGTGAATTAAGAGCCTCTGTACAGTGGACATTAACATTGGGATCGTGGTGAATTAAGAGACTTTTTGATGAGGAAAACCGACAGGCTAGAATGCTCACTATTACGGGCAAAGACCGCGGGTCTGATCGCTGGAACTGTGGATCCCACACAGGTGTCTACTTTCACCATGGTAACGGATCAAAGAGGGCTGTGTGAGCTCCCTGCGCTGGGCTCACTCCTGACTCTGCTATTTTAATATGTGTTATTGTGTCAAATTCCATCAGCTCAGAACTATACAATTCTGAATGTCCGAATTCTATAAACTCAGAACCATGAATTTCTGTACATCCAAATTCCATCAGCTCAGAACTACTCCATTCTGTATGCATGTGAGTTTTTTTTGTTTGTTGTGATATCCATGTTGTATCCATGTAACAACTGTATATATGTTTTTTTTTTATAAATAAAGAAGTTAAACTGAATGGTTTTCTTGATTTTGCATGCATGCGCTTTATTTTAAGAACTCACAGGTCTTAGTTTACAACATAAGCACTCTGCTCTCTGTGAGGCTGTGCACAGAACGGGCCTCATAAGCACTCTGCTCTCTGTGAGGCTGTGCACAGAACGGGCCTCATAAGCACTCTGCTCTCTGTGAGGCTGTGCACAGAACGGGCCTCATAAGCACTCTGCTCTCTGTGAGGCTGTGCACAGAACGGGCCTCATAAGCACTCTGCTCTCTGTGAGGCTGTGCACAGAACGGGCCTCATTCACCAATCACTCTATCAACAAATTTGTTTTTAAGACTTTCTTTAAAACGTTTTTACAAACATTTCAGGATTAACTGATTTGCATTCTGAGCTTCTGTTTCACCCAAGAAAAAAAATACCAAAGAAGAAAAATGGCAGAATGTTCATAAAAACGTTTTAAAGAAAGTTTGTAGAATGGTTGGTGAATGAGGCCCAATATTACATCTGTTCCCCACGAGTGTTGGTGTGAAATAATAAAGAGCCTGCCCTGAAACGCAGCTCGGAGTTTGTGTGTGAAGCTGCATTCTCATGCACGTCCACTGGGTGGCGCCCACGCACTCGTAATTCCCAACAGGGGCCCACACTGGCCAGCCAGGAGTCTAGTGGAGCGGACGAAGAGGAACTCCGACAGTAGGGATGTGAAGGTGAAGTCCTCTGGTGAAGGGATGTGAATTGTAATGCTTTAATGCTTTTCTAATCACAATTTAAAAAATAATAATAATCAATTTTGTAAATGGAAGGTTTCATGTCATACAAGACACCAGATCTGACATTTAATTATTATTGTAATTAAAATTGCTTACATATTTGCTTTGCTAGTACTGCTATTAATTATTTATAGTCTGCCATCATATGTCAACAACATACATGTAAATATTCCGAATAATTTAGTTCAATGAAATTGAGTTATTATTGATTCCTGTTGCTCCAGGCCCTGCGGCTCTCCAGGACCAGGGTAGGGTACCCCAGCAGGCCCTGCGGCTCTCCAGGACCAGGGTAGGGTACCCCAGCAGGCCCTGCGGCTCTCCAGGACCAGGGTAGGGTACCCCAGCAGGCCCTGCGGCTCTCCAGGACCAGGGTAGGGTACCCCAGCAGGCCCTGCGGCTCTCCAGGACCAGGGTAGGATACCCCAGAGGTTCACTGCATTACTACTGTTAGACTGTTTGAAAACTCGCACAAGCATCCATGTGAGTTTATAGCGAAGTATGGTAGTGCCGAGCACACGCATCCATGTGAGTTTATAGCGCAGTACAGTAGTGCCGAGCACGGGAGTATGCGATTTGGGACACAGTTTTAGTCATTTGCCTTCTCTTCACTGTTAAAATTCTGGTGAAGGCTCATGTACATACCTCTCCACAGGGTGTGTGATGCAGCATGTGATGTAAACAGGAAGTGGAAATGAATCCATTCCATCGCCCTGAGATAGGGAACACCCGGGGGCTTGTGGCACTGTCCACTCGGAAGCACAGATCCATTCCATCGCCCTGAGATAGGGAACACCCGGGGGCTCGTGGCACTGTCCACTCGGAAGCAGAAATCCAAACACACACTTTCCGGAAAAAAGAACAGTCTGGCTTTCTAAATTCACTGGGCTGTCAATCACTGCTTATTAAATTAATTTGATATGTGCATGAGGGAATTGCGCTTTAGTGTCCCGAGTGACGTCAGTGTGTCACGCATGTACGTGTTAAAACTGATTCAGTGAGTCACGCATGTACATGTTAAAACTGATTCAGTGTGTCACGCATGTACGTGTTAAAACTGATTCAGTGTGTCACGCATGTACGTGTTAAAACTGATTGGGTGTGTCACGCATGTACATGTTAAAACTGATATAGTGTAGATGGTAGAGCTGGACTGAGCTGGACTGAAGAGGGCCTGAAAGCTCACTGAATGCTTTATGTTCTCTGTCCTTGAGAGCCTAAGTTTTTAAATCGCTAATCCAGTAAAAATGTACGCATGTAATTTGGTCCTCATCAAAGTGAGATTCACACAGAATTACCCCGTTTGGTAAACTCCTCATATGTCATTGCAACAGAAATACGTCTCTTTTTATTCTGAGAAGCCAAATCATCATTCTTACATAGAACAATGAAAAGGCACACACACACACACACACACACACACACATATGAGAAAACGGAACAAAAATGAAATTTGGTTGTGCATTTACGTAACAGAACTAACCAAATCAAGCTTAGGATGTCTCTTGAACAATCTACTCTTGTACAGGTAGGCCTTTGAAATCTCACTGGCGTTTCCCTGACCTCATTCAGCTAGTCATGGAGTGGGCTTCTCCTGTAAGGGACTTCCAAAGCAGCTTGTAAATATATTAAATAAGTCAGTTTATTATTTATTAGTATTAGTGTAGTATAGTGGCCTGCATTATTAGTGTTTATTACCTGTCTCTGTGTCTGGGGAAGCTACATAGAGAAACCTCTGCAGCCTATGGCTGCACAATACCACAGCATTTTGATCTTCATCTTTTTGAGTAGCGAGTCTATTCTTTTCGGATTCTTACTGAATCGTATAAATGATTTAGTGTGAGGAGTGATGTTAATGTTGGTTGTCTGTTTTGGTGGTAAGGTGATGGTAAATACCTTTACACAGAGAGCATTAGAGCCATTAGTATTCCTTAGCAATGAACAAATTGCACTTAAAAAGTACCCTTAATAAGATGTACACTTAATAGTGTACAATAAGTGTCAGACAGACAAAAAAGGGACAGCACATGCATTTTGTTGAGAAAATATTTATTTCTCTTTTTAAAATAATTAGTGTGCATTCGTTAGTGTTGATTGCTAACCACTAGCTCCATATGCTACATCATAATGCAGTCACGAACACTAAACGTCCAGTTCACCTGACGTGGCCAATCAGCACTGCGGCCCTCTCAGACTGGAGTTAAACCTGCAGACACAGCGCCCCCTCCAGGACTGGAGTTGTACACACCTGTTAGACACTCCCTGTTTTCTCACAGTACAGTGCTTTGGTCACATCCCTTCATGAATTTTCAGAAGCAAAACACAGAAAAACAAGCGTGAAAAGACGCAGCTCTGCCGGAGCCACTCACAGGCGCCCCCTGTTTGTGTGAAACTCATACTGCAAACCCAGGCTTTTCTCACACCGATGAAACATTTTTCCTCCCTAACATTCAGGTTATATAATAACACTCATACAGCGGAAACAACCCAGTAAATTAGAAGCAATTTCCTGTCACATATAACGGCAGCTCTTATCAGCAGATACGGCTCCTGTCCCTAGATTACTTATTGTCAGGGAGAAAGATTTGCACAGACTCTCTGGATGTGTCAGAGTGAAGCAGAAATGAACAGTGGGTTCTGGAGGAGAATCCTAGGAGTGTGCCTGTTACTCTCTGGATCAGCAACAGGATCATGAAACGGCCCGTACCCGAAGACGAGCTCGTCACAACGTGGTTTCCTTCTCATTACTCTCTGCTTTACTCTTCATCAAAGGGCTGTAAGGTAAAGTTTAGAGAGGTTTCTCACAGAGAGGCGCCGCCCTGCTGGTAGCCCTGGGGATAGTGCCATTGTGCAGTCCTGCTGCCCCTGGGGGCCACCTGAGGGAGACGGGGCAGAGAAGGATGAGGGCCAAACAAAACCGGCTCCACCCCCAAAGCATACTGGCCACCCCAGCCAATCCCAGCCTCCCATCTCGGAGTGGCCCCGCCTTTTCCCGCCGGCAGGGGGAGGTTACCCCTTTCTGGGGACGGGGACACTGGCACCTTCTCGGCCCCGTTGCCCCGGGAGATGCAGCGGCGGACGAGCACGCACACCTCCAGCAGGTTGAAGAGGAGCGAGACGCCCGCCATGACCTGCATGTAGACGGTGAAGATGGTCTTCTCCTTGGGCCGCGAGACGAAGCAGTCGACGGTGTGGGGGCAGGGCCAGCGCTGGCACACGTAGTGGGCGGGGATGGTGAAGCCGTAGACATGCCACAGGACCAGGATGAAGGTGACCTCCAGCAGCAGTTTGAGGATGGTGACGGACAGGTAGATCCACAGCAGCTTCCCCTTCAGCCTGGAAGCTTTCACTCTCTCAACCCGCCCCGCCCCATCTCTCTCTCTCTTCTCCACCTCCGGGTCCCTTCCTTCCTCCTCCTCTCTTTTCCTCCTCTCTTCCTCCTCCTCTCTTTTCCTCCTCTCTTCCTCCTCCTCCCTCTTCTTCCTCCGGCCTGCACGCACGGCGGCGTAGCTGAAGTAGAAGATGGTGGGCGAGGCTACGGCGATGACCTGCAGGATGAAGAAGCGGAAGTGGGAGATGGGGAAGGCTTTGTCGTAGCACACCTCCTCGCAGCCCGGCTGCAGCGTGTTGCACACAAAGTCCGACTGCTCGTCACCCCACACCGACTCCGCCGCCGTGCTCAGCACTAGCACGCGGAACAGGAAAAGCACCGTCAGCCACACCTGCCCCACACCTGTGGAATACTCCTGACCCTGCTCCAACAGGAGCTCCAGAAAACTCCAGTCTGCCTTCGACATCGTCTGCACCTGTAACAACATCAACAATGATTGTAACAACATCAACAACAATAATAATAATAATAACATCAACAATAGTAATAATAATAACAATAATAATAATAATCATAATAATAATATCAACAATGATAATGATAATAATAACGACACCAATAACAGCCACAAAGATAATATCGATAGTAAGAACACCATCAACAATAATAATAGGAACAATAGTAATAATAATAATAATTGTCATCATAACCAAATAAATATCAAAATTACTACTTGAAAATGGAAACATAACAGAATAATTTAAAAATAACAGAAAACATTATCAGAATTATTTTAGTGGAAAACCTCATTCAATAGATTTGTACCTACCAGTTAGTTACACGAAAATTAAACGTGACGATATCAACTAATATTTGAATTCATATGCAGGACACCAGGTTTGAATATTTTCTGTTTAAGCACAAGATAAATAGCAGAATCAGGAGAAAAATCATACGGTTGGTGTTTGTAGCTCTGGTCTCCTGGCCGAAACACATTGAATAACTCACTAAGTGTCTTGAGCTCTTGTAATAAACAGCTCTAATTGCTGGGTGGAGGACACATTTTATCTGATCTGTCGATAAAACGTCCGCCAGAAATCGGTCTTGGAAAGTGGTTAAGGATTTTCGTATTAAAAACAAAGTAACATTCTCTTCCGTTTTGTAAATAGTTTTCGGCTCTGTTTTTTTGTACACTGTCAGTCACAATGTAAAAGTTGTGTAGGCCTAATTGAAGTGAATTTTTTCTGTGAATCAGAAAAAAAGAGCTGCTGTTCATCACTAATCTCCTCATTGAGCTGCTGCTCGTCACTAACCTCCTCATTGAGCTGCTGCTCATCACTAACCTCCTCATTGAGCTGCTGCTCGTCACTAACCTCCTCATTGAGCTGCTGCTCATCACTAACCTCCTCATTGAGCTGCTGCTCATCACTAATCTCCTCATTGAGCTGCTCATCACTAACCTCCTCATTGAGCTGCTGCTCATCACTAATCTCCTCATTGAGCTGCTCATCACTAACCTCCTCATTAAGCTACTGCTCGTCACTAACCTCCTCATTGAGCTGCTGCTCATCACTAACCTCCTCATTAAGCTACTGCTCGTCACTAACCTCCTCATTGAGCTGCTGCTCATCACTAACCTCTCATTGAGCTGCTGCTCGTCACTAACCTCCTCATTCAGCTGCTGCTCGTCACTAACCTCCTCATTCAGCTGCTGCTCGTCACTAACCTCCTCATTGAGCTGCTGCTCGTCACTAACCTCCTCATTGAGCTGCTGCTCATCACTAATCTCCTCATTGAGCTGCTCATCACTAACCTCCTCATTAAGCTACTGCTCGTCACTAACCTCCTCATTGAGCTGCTGCTCATCACTAACCTCTCATTGAGCTGCTGCTCGTCACTAACCTCCTCATTCAGCTGCTGCTCATCACTAACCTCCTCATTAAGCTGCTGCTCATCACTAACCTCCTCATTGAGCTGCTGCTCATCACTAACCTCTCATTGAGCTGCTGCTCATCACTAACCTCCTCATTGAGCTGCTGCTCATCACTAACCTCCTCATTAAGCTGCTGCTCGTCACTAACCTCTCATTGAGCTGCTGCTCATCACTAACCTCCTCATT
>CM040406.1:61644362-61659362 GCA_022702515.1 Ilyophis sp. 1 JC-2022
GCTCTGTACGCAAGAGACAGAGTGCAGTAGATATAGTGCTGATTCAGACACAGTGCACTGTACGCAGGAGACAGGGCGCAGTAGATAGGGCTCTGATTCAGACACAGTGCACTGTACGCAGGAGACAGGGCTCTGTAGATAGGGCTCTGATTCAGACACAGTGCACTGTACGCAGGAGACAGGGCTCTGTAGATAGGGCTCTGATTCAGACACAGTGCACTGTACGCAGGAGACAGGGCTCTGTAGATAGGGCTCTGATTCAGACACAGTGCACTGTACGCAGGAGACAGGGCTCTGTAGATAGGGCTCTGATTCAGACACAGTGCACTGTACGCAGGAGACAGGGCTCTGTAGATAGGGCTCTGATTCAGACACAGTGCACTGTACGCAGGAGACAGGGCTCTGTAGATAGGGCTCTGATTCAGACACAGTGCACTGTACGCAGGAGACAGGGCTCTGTAGATAGGGCTCTGATTCAGACACAGTGCACTGTACGCAGGAGACAGGGCTCTGTAGATAGGGCTCTGATTCAGACACAGTGCACTGTACGCAGGAGACAGGGCTCTGTAGATAGGGCTCTGATTCAGACACAGTGCACTGTACGCAGGAGACAGGGCTCTGTAGATAGGGCTCTGATTCAGACACAGTGCACTGTACGCAGGAGACAGGGCTCTGTAGATAGGGCTCTGATTCAGACACAGTGCACTGTACGCAGGAGACAGGGCTCTGTAGATAGGGCTCTGATTCAGACACAGTGCACTGTACGCAGGAGACAGGGCTCTGTAGATAGGGCTCTGATTCAGACACAGTGCACTGTACGCAGGAGACAGGGCTCTGTAGATAGGGCTCTGATTCAGACACTGCACTGTACGCAGGAGACAGGGCGCAGTAGATAGGGCCACTAGAGCCCTCCTCTAGAACATAAAATCTAGGACATAAACTCACCCACTCCCAAAGCCACACCCACTCCCAAAGCCACACCCACTCCCAAAGTCACACTCACTCTCAAAGCCACACCCACTCCCAAAGCCACACCCACTCCCAAAGCCACACCAACACGTAGCCACACCCACTCGTAGCCACACCCATTAGCAGCTCACCTCTTATGACGCAGGAGAACGTGGGCGTGCATGCAGCCGCTGTCATCGTCCCAGCCTTTAGGGGGCGCCCTCCCTCTTCTTTTTTGTAGCCGAGCTGCAGGTGCTGGGGTACCTTTTCTTTACGCAGGCTCGGCCATAAGCAGGTATCCGAGTGCAACATTTCTATTCATATAAAATGTTTCACGTTCAGTTGACCCCGATATATATTTGAGATGATCGCGTGGGTCACCAGCTCCGCCTTCTCTCTGGCTCAGAGAACTCCATTTCCCATCTGACAGCAACGATTCAGAGGCTCGGAAAATAAATACATTCCACTTTCTCCCCTAGGCCTCCACTTGAGAGACCGGCTTCATGTGAACGGCCGGGAGGATTTCTCTTTCTCTCTCCGGCATTGTACTGATACAGGCGGAATAAACTGATCATCAGTCACTTTGACAAATGCTCCTTAGTCTCAGGGACAGGGACATGGAAAGGCTGCTCACAGGGAATGGCAGCTGTCTCTCTGGGACATGGAAAGGCTGTCTCACAGGGACATGGAAAGGCTGTCTCACAGGGACATGGAAAGGCTGTCTCACAGGGACATGGAAAGGCTGTCTCACAGGGACATGGAAAGGCTGTCTCACAGGGACATGGAAAGGCTGTCTCACAGGGACATGGAAAGGCTGTCTCACAGGGACATGGAAAGGCTGTCTCACAGGGACATGGAAAGGCTGTCTCACAGGGACATGGAAAGGCTGTCTCACAGGGACATGGAAAGGCTGTCTCACAGGGACATGGAAAGGCTGTCTCACAGGGACATGAAAAGGCTGTCTCACAGGGACATGGAAAGGCTGTCTCACAGGGACATGGAAAGGCTGACTCACAGGGACATGGAAAGGCTGTCTCACAGGGACATGGAAAGGCTGTCTCACATTGGCGTAACGCAAGCCTCTTTTATTTCACTGTGAGGCCTGAGCCACCAGCGTAAGCAACACAATGGAGACCATGAAGGAGGGAGCTAGGGTGAAAGAGAGAGAGAGGGAGGGAGGGTGAAAGAGAGAGGGAGGGAGGGTGAAAGAGAGAGGGGGGAGGGTGAAAGAGAGAGGGAGGGAGGGTGAAAGAGAGAGGGAGGGAGGGTGAAAGAGAGAGGGGGGAGGGTGAAAGAGAGAGGGAGGGAGGGTGAAAGAGAGAGAGAGATACAGACAGTAAAGCATTAATAATTCAGATTAATAATTTCACCCTCCCTCCCTCCCTCCCTCTCTCTTTCACCCTCCCCCCTCTCTCTTTCACCCTCCCTCCCTCTCTCCCTCTCTCCCTCTCTCTTTCACCCTCCCTCCCTCCCTCTCTCTTTCACCCTCCCTCCCTCTCTCTTTCACCCTCCCTCCCTCTCTCTTTCACCCTCCCACCATCTCTCTTTCACCCTCCCCCCTCTCTCTTTCACCCTCCCTCTCTCTCTCTTTCACCCTCCCTCCCTCTCTCTTTCACCCTCCCCCTCTCTCTTTCACCCTCCCTCCCTCCCTCTCTCTTTCACCCTCCCTCCCTCCCTCTCTCTTTCACCCTCCCTCTCTCTCTCTTTCACCCTCCCTCCCTCTCTCTTTCACCCTCCCTCCCTCTCTCTTTCACCTCTCTCTCTCTTTCACCCTCCCTCTCTCTCTTTCACCCTCACTCCCTCTCTCTTTCACCCTCCCTCCCTCCCTCCCTCTCTCTTTCACTCTCCCTCCCTCTCTCTTTCACTCTCCCTCCCTCTCTCTTTCACCCTCCCTCGCTCTCTCTCTCTTTCACCCTAGCTCCCTCCTTCATGGTCTCCATTGTGTTGCTTACGCTGGTGGCTCAGGCCTCACAGTTAAATAATATTGGTTTTGCGTGTGCTAAAAAGTTTTGCACAAGCTGAAGGTCTTAGTAAATCAGAGTGCAGAAACCAACGTTTAGCCTTCAAAAGTAAATATATATACAATACTCTCCACAATTATTGGCACCTCTGGTAAAGATGAGTAATAAAGGGTTATAAAAGATTCACCGTTTGGTGAATTAGCTTAATCTCACGCTGAAAATATGAGAAAAATCCAACCTTTAATTGAAGTAAATTTATTCTGTGAAAAAGAATCCCTGATCAAGAAATAATTATTTTTGTACCACGCGTGCCACAATTATTGGCACCCCTGCATTTAATACTTTGTACAACCTCCTTTTGCCAATAAAACAGCACTGAGTCTTCTCCCGTAACATCTAATAAGGTTGGAGAATACAGAGCAAGAAATCTGAGACTATTCCTCTTTACAGAATCTCTCCAGATCATCCAGAGTTTTAGGTCCTCTCTTGTGCACTCTCCTCTTCAGCTCAGTCCACAGGTTTTCAATGGGGTTTAGGTCAGGGGACTGAGATGGCCATGGCTGAAGCTTAATTTTGTGTTCAATTTTGGACGTGTGTTTGATTTGGACGTATGTTTTGGATCATTGTCCTGCTAGAAGATCCAACGATGACCCAGTTTTAGTTTCCTGGCAGAGGCAGCCAGATTCAGATTTAAACTTTCTTGGCATTTCATGGAGTTCATGATGCAATGTACCCTAACAAGTTTCCCAGGGCCTTTGGAGGACAAGCAGCCCCACAACATCACGGAAACTCCACCGTACTTAACAGTGGAGATCATGGTGCCGCCTCGTTGGTATTGTTGTACTCTGAGGATCGGGGTTCGCGCCCCGGTCCTGCCAGATCCAAGCATGGCCAGTGCCCTGTGGGAGAGACAAATGGCGGCTGCTTCCGGGTGGGGGGAGGGGCTTGGAGAGAATCGCTGCGCACAGAAAGGCCCTGGGTGAGTTGGAATCACGGTGAGGAGCTTGAGGAGTCACACCCTGTAGAGGACGTGGCGTCCTCCTTCCTACTACCGGCTGACAGGGTTGTATAGCGGTGGTTCTCTAGTGGTTGCTACATGGGGGGAATTGAATTAGAATAGGGATTCAATTGGCAACTAAATTGGGAGAAAAATTGGTTCAAAATTAAAATAAAAAAATGTAAAAACATGTTATTTTCAGTATAGCCATCCTTCTTTTTATGCCAAACCCACCTTGAGTGTTGGTTGCCGAAAAGCTCAATTTTAATTTCATCTGACCATAGAACATGGTTCCAGTAGCGTTTAGTAAACTCCAGGCGCTTATGTTTGTGGTAAAATGACAGGAAAGGCTTTTTTCTGGCTAGCCTTCCAAATAATTTGTCAGCATGGAGGTGACATCTAATGGTAGTTTTGGAGACTTGATGACCCCAAGATGTTACTTTACTCTATTATTCTCCAACAGTGATCCTTGGGGATTTTTTTGTGCATGGGGGCAAAATAAACTTGGGTCCTCTTCCAGGCAGGTTTGTCACAGTTCCCGTTTTTAGGTGAGTAGCAATTTTTTTATAGCCATTCCCTTTTGATATCCCCTGGACTCGTAATTATCTCATTATATCATTCAGATTTTACCTGAGAGAGCTGCAAAATGCTTATTGACTCCTGAAACAAAGGTAGTCATTGTGTTAACAAGAATAGACAGCGACGTCGACAGAGACGTCACGCTTTTAAGGTGTAGCCGTGTTTTGGAGAGGCCCTTTCTGTGACACACTACACGTTGTTCTATGATTCCGCTATTACTGTACCGCGCCTTCTCTTCTTATTATTTTTCTTCTTCTTCTTCTTCTCCTCCAAACTGTGTGTGTGTCTTTATCTCCGTGGGAGGCTGGAAAGTGGAGGCTAGATGAGCGGTTGCGCGCCGTGTCATATCCGCGAGAACGTCAAGCCGCGAAGGCAGAGTTGAATTGTTCACGCGCTCTAATTATAACACCGATTTCATACAGTCGGTTGAGCTGCCTCGGTTGTGTTAGCGAATCTATTTAAAGGCGTGTGTCACTTCTAAAGGCCAACATCTGAATGAAGCAGATTGCATATAGGTAGACATCTTAATAAATGATGCTAACCGCAGTGCCTCTTTATCTGAACACGTTTTGCTCACTCAGACAAGTTAATTTGGCAGTGGCTGAGAAAGGTCGATGTAGCCCACATGCCAAGTAGACTAAGATTTTCTTAATGAACATATTCACTTGAGTCGAATATGGGACATTTTTTCACAATTAACAATCAACAGTTTAATTTCGTTAAGATTTAGTATTTTAGCTCATAGATATGTCCCCAATAATACTGGTTTGACTGAACCTTTCTATTCTGGCCATGCTCCTCGCGCCAGCAGCGCTTTTCCGTTTTTTGTTGGCGCTGACCGAGGTCCTGAAATTAGAAATCCGCGTGCAGGCTTTCTCACCCCCACATTCCACACGGACTGCTGTCCCGTTGCATTGTCATTGAGATTTATCACACTCAGTCAGCACTAACTCGCCACGTCTCCTGTTATTTTTGGTTGTAATTTACAACAAGACAGTACAAGAATATTGTTGTTGTTTTTTCCTGAAACAACGCCTCTTTTTAAAACTATCTGATGTTGCCGTTGTGCACAATTAAGCTATGTTTGGTACAGTGCCCTCGCCTTGTGAAACAGCGTAGCCGACTCCGATCAGCTAACTACATGTGAAGTAGCCGTAGTGTTTTTTTTGGAATGGAAGCTCGCTATAACATCAAGGCTCACATAGGCACACCATAAAACCGATATTTTAAGCTTCGCGTCGCCGTTCCCGTCAAAGTTACACTGAATTAATTTTCGCTGAATCTCCAAACTTCACGGAGGGGGCGTTTTACGTAAAACCTGAATGTGACACTTGGATTGTATTACATTATTTATTTGGCTCACGCGGAGACAGCTTGATGTGCAAACGGGTAATTATCCGAGTAGATTCCCTAAGGGGCACAAAGGCAGAGGCCCGCCGGGAAATCAAACCTGCAACCTATCGTCCTTAATCACCACTCCATATTTCCACAGACTGGCTGGCGCAATAAAGTCGTGATATTTATTCGTTGTAAAATTGATGTTTATGTCCGCAGATGTTTAGTATTGCATATCTGTGCATTCTAACTACCGTTCAGCGGTAACTGACCATGGTAACTGACACGACATCCCCCTCTCTCGTTCCCGGCTCCCGCAACAGTCGTGTGCCTTTAAGATAGGCTAAGCACCGTGGGCGCCGCGCTGTCATTGAAACAGTTGCCAAAGCTGGTGTAGCATAGGCTGGCCGTGCAGTCTGTGATATGGCTCGAATTACTTTGTGAATCAGATCATACTTCTGCCGACTTTTTCCTAACGAGGAACAAAATGTATGCGCCTGCGTTCGATTCAGCCTGCCCACGTGACGCTTTAACTTCACTGCCCGGTTTTAGATAAGGGCGGGGGAGTGTTGGTGATGACGATGGGGGAGGGGGATGAAGGGAGGGAGACCCCCCCAATGACGTCAATATCAATCTGGAGGCGGGAAGCTATTGACTTGCGTGCATGTAGTCAGCCCAGCTCCTGACTTCAGTGGAGTGTTGTTTGCCAATTCATAGCCGCGGGGTGCGGTGGGGGGGTGGGGGGTGGTTGGCCCTTGAATCTTGCTGTGAAGAAAGAATTCCCGCGCTGGTCTGTCACGCAGGGATGGAGTAGTGAGCGTGAAGGAGGAGAGAAATGTATCTGTGCGCATCATTCACACGGACACAGTTCCGGCGCGAGCGCCCGTACAAATCTTCTCGCCTGTGATAATAGAATTACACCATCTGTACTACGATGGACTGCCCTCCATTCCGCGAAGTTCATGGAATCATCAAACTGATATTACAAAATAATATTATTGGCCCAACAACACCAACAAAATTAATAAAATAAATAAATAACTGTCAAATAACATTCTTATTACAGAAAAAATAAGAACATTAATAAAAATAGAAAAAACAATGCTTTTTTGTATGCCCTTTTCAATATCCGGGCTGCAGACTCAATTAGTCTACATTCCCCAGTGACGTATATCTGTTCGGTTCTCACTGGGTATTAGGATTCAGTGCAATAATGAATATTGGGTTTTAAATCTATTCTAACAGCTGATGATAGAAGATGTATTTTAATGTAAATTTTTAATACATTCTCAGGATAATTACCCATCTTTTAATTGTGGTCTGAAAGCAAGCCATTCCACTTTATGTTTTGTACATTGTGAAAATGTTAGTTTTGAGGTCAACGTGCATTCCCCCCCCCCCCCCCCTCAAAACATGTAGATGTAGAGGCTTACGGTCATTGGCTATTTTTTACGTCTTTATATGCCTATTTTCAGACAATGGCAGGCTTGAAATTAAACGTCACTGAAATCAGTCTCGCTGTATAAATTGATTATCAGAACGGGGCGCTCGCTCAAAGTGTGCACGCTTCTCCTTTGACTCCAATGGAGCCCGGAAAGGGACGCGGACCAATAGAACGCGAGCGCTTCTCGAAGTGGGGGGGGGGCGTGTGCGTGTGCGCGCGAGTGTGTGTGTGTGGCCCGTTCGGTGTGCAGTGCGAGCGCGAGCACAGACCGCGAGTGCAAGAGAGAAAATCGGGTCCGTAAGGAGAACAATCCGCGCGCTACCAAGCTTTGTTTTATTCATCCGAGGGAATAAGCCGACAGTACAGAGGAATATCTGACTTTAGGGGGAGACGCTTTGTCTCCCGCGAGCTTTCGCCGAGAGACACCGCTCCGATGCGTATTTAACTTGTCTACCTGAAGTCATAGCAACCAAAATCGAGGAAAATAAGTGAGTAATTTTCTGAATGTTGAATGAGGGTAACACTTGATTCTATGAGTACGAGCTGCGGCTTTTAACGTCGCACTTTTTAGATCCCAGAGCAATTACAAGTTAAAGCAATTACAACCCGAGCTGCCGTTACGGGGGTGCTGTTGGCTCGATAGAACTCACAGCCGTAAATGCACCCGTGTTGTTTCAGGGGAGCCATAAGGACGCGCGTTCAGAATCGGATCTGGGGCAGTTCTCACGCGGGCTCATAAGTTTACTAACTGAAGCCACGCGCTTCCAGTTGGTTATAGGGTCACGCGCTCCTCTAATGCTTTGGGCAGTGCAAACACAATTATAGGTCTAATGATAATACAGTAGGAACAATGCAGACGCAAATGCACTCAAGTGTGGTAAAGGAGCTCACCAATGACTGAACAGGCTGTTTGTAAAAAGATAAGTGCCCCCAAAATCTATTTGATGGGCTGGGAAATGATGATGGAATCGCTCTGTCTCTGTGGGAACGCTGTTTTGAGTTTTTTTAAGATGCCTTCAAATTTAGGAGAAAATGGTCCAGGTGGGTTTTTTGCCGTATGTTTCAGATTGAAAAAACGAACCGGATGTGATGTGTGATGTCAGGATGTTTGATGAAGAAAGGCATCAGAAAGTTTGGACATGTGATGTCAGAGGGCTTATGTGTGTGGGACTGGTGGTACGGTTGGTCAGAAGGTTTAGGTTTGTGAAGTTTGGGTGGCAGTGTAGTACAATGGTTAAGGAACTGGGTTTGTAACCGAAAGGTTGCAGGTTCGATTCCCAGGTAGGACACTGCCGTTGTACCATTGAGCAAGGTACTTAACCTGAATTGCTTCAGTATATATCCAGCTGTATGAATGGATACTATGTATATAATGCTGTGTAAGTCGCTCTGGATAAGAGCATCTGCTAAATGCCTGTAATGTAATGTGAAGACAGAAGGTTTATAAGTATGATGTCTGAAGGTTTTTTTAGGTGAATATTTTTACCTGTATTTTTTATATAAAAACTTCCTTGTTTTCGTGCTTGAACAGCGCTTTACGAATAAAGTATATTAAATTTGTATATACAGTATAATCCACTTAATTGCGTGACAGATTATCTCATATTTTGTAAATTTGCATTGAATTATGTCCAATGACATCACAGAACAATAGAGAAATATAGGTGAAAAGTGGGCAGATGGGTAAATAAACCCATAATTTCTCCAATCAAGACACAAAACCACCAGATGAGACTCAATATTCTGGGAACAATTCCCCACATGGTCCCAGGGGGCGCTCTACTGAATGGGTGAGGCTGCAAAATGGACCTCTTGTTCGCTCTTCCGAGAGGGAAAAGAAGGAGGAGGCAACCCCCTTCTCCTTTTCTCTTCTCTAGAGGGCGAGCGAGAAAGTGAGTCACAGGTTAAACAGTGGTTTCTACTGAAAATAACGTTGATAGCAGACAGTTGTTGGCACTCTCTGTGGACTGTGTCATTTTTTTTGAGTTCACACATGAGTACAAAGCGTCCGTTATCCCCTCCGTTGTACAGTACTACACATCTAGGGTCCTCCGTTGTACAGTACTACTCATCTAGGGTCCTCCCATCATACAGTACTACTCATCTAGGGTCCTCCGTCATACAGTACTACTCATCTAGGGTCTCCCGTCATACAGTACTACTCATCTAGGGTCCTCCGTCATACAGTACTACTCATCTAGGGTCTTCCGTCATACAGTACTACTCATCTAGGGTCCACCGTCATACAGTACTACTCATCTAGGGTCTTCCGTCATACAGTACTACTCATTTAGGGTCCTCCGTCATACAGTACTACTCATCTAGGGTCCTCCGTCATACAGTACTACTCATCTAGGGTCTTCCGTCATACAGTACTACTCATTTAGGGTCCTCCGTCATACAGTACTACTCATCGAGGGTCTTCCATCATACAGTACTACTCATCTAGGGTCCTCTGTTGTACAGTACTACTCATCTAGGGTCCTCCATCATACAGTACTACTCATCGAGGGTCCTCCATTATCCCCTCCATCGTACAGTACTACTCATCTAGGGTCCTCACCACTAGCAGACCCCTAACCACTCGTCACCACATTATAATGCTGTGCATCCACTCCATTAAGGTTGGTAGTTACAGTGGGTGTGTGTGTGTGTGTGTGGTTGTGTGCGCTTAGATCTTTAAAAAGATGATAGATGTTACAACACTATGCTCGGGTGTTTTTGTTGCCAGGCACCTGCCACCATGACACACACAGTGTGTGAATGGGCCTCACAGCCTGGTATCAGTTAAGGCTCTGTTCCAGTGTGTGAATGTGCCCCATGGTCTGGTATCTGTTAAGGCTCTGTTCCAGTGTGTGGATGGGCCTCGTGGTCTGGTATCAGTTAAGGCTCTGTTCCAGTGTGTGAATGTGCCCCACAGTCTGGTATCTGTTAAGGCTCTGTTCCAGTGTGTGGATGGGCTCCATGGTCTGGTATCTGTTAAGGCTCTGTTCCAGTGTGTGGATGGGCCCCATGGTCTGGTATCTGTTAAGGCTCTGTTCCAGTGTGATGATGGGCTCCATGGTCTGATATCTGTTAAGGCTCTGTTCCAGTGTGTGGATGGGCCCCATGGTCTGGTATCTGTTAAGGCTCTGTTCCAGTGTGTGGATGGGCCCTATGTTCTGGTATTTGTTAAGGCTCTGTTCCAGTGTGTGGATGGGCCCTATAGTCTGGTATCTGTTAAGGCTCTGTTCCAGTGTGTGGGTGGGCCCTATGTTCTGGTATTTGTTAAGGCTCTGTTCCAGTGTGTGGATGGCCCCATGGTCTGGTATCTGTTAAGGCTCTGTTCCAGTGTGTGGATGGCCCCATGGTCTGGTATCTGTTAAGGCTCTGTTCCAGTGTGTGGATGGGCCCTATGGTCTGGTATCTGGTAAGGCTCTGTTCCAGTGTGTGGATGAACCCCACAGTCTGGTATTAAGTTCTAACGGGCTTTGGGATTCTTCTAGCCCTCTGGTACTTAGGAGTTCCTGCGGTCCTGTGTTGCTAACACCACAGGTCCACACAATCTCAACTCTCCATTTCTTCTGTTGGCCTTGTGTGTGTTGTGTGGCTTGTGGTGTGTGGTGTGACAGCAGCAGCTGGCAGCTTCAAGTGCGTTCAGAGGAGTGAGCTCACGTGTCACTTCTCTGATAGATTATATTATATAATTACGAAAATTAAACAAAAAAAAAAAAACAAATAAAAAAAATACTTGAAAAAAAAAAAAAAAAAAAAAAAAAAATATAATAAACTGACCAAATGTGACCACGTACATTCATGCACTGACCCCGCCTCTTCCCAACAATAACCCCACCCCATTTGTGTCATGGCCCTCTAACCCTAACCCTAACCCTAACCCAACCCCCTGTGGGGTGGCCCCGAAACAGTGGTGCGTGTCTTCTGGTATAAACTTCACATGTAATAAACTCCTCCGTTAAGACTGACGTGTGTGTGTGCACAGCGAGGCTATCAGTGTGGGAGCTAGGCCCAGGGACAATCTCTAACACCGGGGGGGGGGTACGCTGGCAGAGATGCTCGCTAACACGGAGAACTGGTGTCTTTTTCTCTCTCAGCCTCTGTGTGACTCAGTGAAGTGAGGAAGTAGGTTAGCGCAAGCCTGGGCTGCTGCTGATGCTGCTATCACAAACCTCAGCTTTTTCTGTCTCTTTCTCCCTCTTCACACACCTCTACTACCTATGCGTGAGGCCATCACCCAGACCACCACCCAGACCACCACACAGACCACCACCCAGAGCACCACACAGACCACCACCCAGACCACCACACAGAGCACCACCCAGACCACCATCCAGACTACTCCTCCATTTTATTTAGTATCTAAGGCCTCCCAGCCCAAACCCCACTCACACAGCCCCTCTCACCCCAAACCCCACTCACACAGCCCCTCTCACCCCAAACCCCACTCACACAGCCCCTCTCACCCCAAACCCCACTCACACAGCCCCTCTCACCCCAAACCCCACTCACACAGCCCCTCTCACCCAAAACCCCACTCACACAGCCCCTCCCTCTTCCAGCCCAAACCCCAATTCAGCGGATTTTTCCGCTCAGAAACTCAGAAAGGGGTCATTTTTGAACCGAGGGGAAACACCTTCAGTTTTTGTTTCAATGCTCATTATGTTAAACAGCACGCCATACAATAATTGTGTCTGGTCAGCTTTTCTCTACATATCTATGGTATTCCTGTCTAGCACATTCTGGGACTTGTAGTTTTTCATGTGTTTTGTGCACAGTGTTCTTTGCCACAGTGGCAGTGTGACCCAAATTAATGTGATGTGATGGTGATATAATATACCTGCTAGGTCTGTTTAGCTTTCCATAGGGTGTTATTGGTAAGTCACACACACACACAGACACACACACACACACACACACACACACACACCTGTCAGATTTGCTGGATGGCCACATCCTCTAACGCTGATGACTGAGATAGCAATGAAAGGGGTGCAGGGATTAAGTGATGGAGGGAGTGAGGAGAATGATTTTGAGAGATTAGAGAGTAACGTGGGGGGGAGGAGGAGGAGGAGGAGGAGGAGGGAGAGAGAGAGAGAGAGAGAGAAGAGTCCAGGACCGAGGGAGAAAGGAAGAGATGCAGAAGAGAGGAGGAGAGATATAAATGAGAAGGATGGAGGACAGGCAAACAGAGAACAGTAGAAAGAACGGGACTAACAGAAGAGAGGAGAAGAGAGGAGGAGGAGGAGGAGGAGGAGTTATTGGATGTGACTAACACATCGTTTTCTTTGTGTCTCCCAGTGGAATGTGTGTGACACAGTTCTGCACACTGGCACAATTATCCTCACATGCCTTCCACTGCTTCCTTCTGTTCTGGGTCAAAGGTCAGAGATGGAGCATTTCACACCCACTTTCTTTCAGACGTTCATGCATGCTGTGTATTTCCACATATATGAAAAATAATAATAAACACATCCATTAAACATATTTCTAGCCTGTTATTTGAAATAACGGTTAAGTCACTAGTTGGGTGGTGTGCCACAGAAAAGTTTGGGGGATCTCCCCCTCCCCCCCGCTGATGCTTCCTGCTTTTGTGTGGTATCCAAGGCCTGTATCTGTTGCCAAGGCTGCTAGGTGTGAGGTACCAAGGGAGGAGACAGTGCATGCGTGTGTGCGTGCGTGCGTGCGTGCGTGCGTGCGTGGGGGGCAGGGGGGGTGGGGGGCAGGGGGGGGTGAGGTAAGGAAGCTGAAGGAAGGAGAGCGGTTATGAAAAGAAGGGATGATGAAGCGAGAGAAGGAGAGGAAACAGCAGGATGGAAAGAAGGGATGATGAAGCGAGAGAAGGAGAGGAAACAGCAGGATGGAAAGAAGGGATGATGAAGCGAGAGAAGGAGAGGAAACAGCAGGATGGAAAGAAGGGATGATGAAGCGAGAGAAGGAGAGGAAACAGCAGGATGGAAAGAAGGGATGATGAAGCGAGAGAAGGAGAGGAAACAGCAGGATGGAAAGAAGGGATGATGAAGTGAGAGAAGGAGAGGAAACAGCAGGATGGAAAGAAGGGATGATGAAGCGAGAGAAGGAGAGGAAACAGCAGGATGGAAATAAGGGATGATGAAGCGAGAGAAGGAGAGGAAACAGCAGGATGGAAAGAAGGGATGATGAAGCGAGAGAAGGAGAGGAAACAGCAGGATGGAAAGGAGGGATGTGAAGTCACATGCAGGTTATACTTGCACTGCGAGGTCGCCGTGGGAACTCCATGTTCCTGGATTTTAATTCATAATAAAATTTCCATATTCCCAGAGATGCTGAATTAGTAACAGGGGCATGGAGAGCATCATTACAGAGCATTACAGAGCATTACAGAGCATGTGTGATGGTGCACCAGCCTCTACAGAGCCAGTCAAATAAACTGCGGCAAAGATGGCCTCTGTTTCTCAGAAAAAATAAATAATAATCAGAGTAATGTACAGGGGCCAATCCCACCTGCTTTAGCCAATAAACCAATCAGCAACCAGCCAATCAGAAACCAGCTAATAAGCAAACCGCCAATCAAAAACCAGCCAATCAGCAACCCACCAATCAGCAACCAGCTAATCAGCAACCAGCTAATCACTATTTACTTAGCTATTGAGGGTAGAAAAAAAATTGTTCAGGCAATGTGGCTGCCAGTCATTGACTATGGCTGTATAATTTATATTCATGCAGCCACCACCACATTAAAATGATTGGATACGGTGTGTCATTGTGCAGTCTGTTTTATGGCTGGTGATTGGTTTCGCACCCATCACTGTGATTAGCATCGGCCTGTAGGACGGCCCTCCTTGTCCACTAAAAGGGCCCAACATTAGTTTCGCTTCATATACAAAGCTCTTGCAAAAGCTTCTATATTAGCACAACATTTCTTCTCCTTTGCAAATTCACAGTTTTCCAAACCCAGTCCCAAAGCTGCCCAACCCTCAAAGTGGTTTATTGTGTTTGTTTCTTGCTGTTTGTGGCCCCAGCGCTGGTGGAGGTTACGGCTCCAGGTTTATTGTGTGTTTGTGGCCCCAGCGCTGGTGGAGGTTACGGCTCCAGGTTTATTGTGTGTTTGTGGCCCCAGGGCTGGTGGAGGTTATGGCTCCAGGTTTATTGTGTGTTTGTGGCCCCAGGGCTGGTGGAGGTTATGGCTCCAGGTTTATTGTGTGTTTGTGGCCCCAGGGCTGGTGGAGGTTATGGCTCCAGGTTTATTGTGTGTTTGTGACCCCAGGGCTGGTGGAGGTTATGGCTCCAGGTTTATTGTGTGTTTGTGGCCCCAGGGCTGGTGGAGGTTATGGCTCCAGGTTTATTGTGTTTTTGTGGCCCCAGGGCTGGTGGAGGTTACGGCTCCAGGTTTATTGTGTGTTTGTGGCCCCAGGGCTGGTGGAGGTTATGGCTCCAGGTTTATTGTGTGTTTGTGGCCCCAGGGCTGGTGGAGGTTATGGCTCCAGGTTTATTGTGTGTTTGTGGCCCCAGGGCTGGTGGAGGTTATGGCTCCAGGTTTATTGTGTTTTTGTGGCCCCAGGGCTGGTGCAGGTTACGGCTCCAGGTTTAATGTGTGTTTGTTTCTTGCTGTTTGTGGCCCCCAGGGCTGGTGCAGGTTACGGCTCCGGGGCTCTCTAGATTGTGTTTCTCTACCAGTGGCAGAGATAATGATGGAGTGAGTCAGATGAAAAGAAGAGAGAATGGACTGATGAGAAGTAGCAGGGAGAAGTGTTTTATTTGCG
>CM040406.1:61674362-61711862 GCA_022702515.1 Ilyophis sp. 1 JC-2022
ATAATTAATTGGGTAATGGCTGTTGTTCATCTTTTTACTTTACACTCTCTTTCATACAGTTTTTGGTTAGTTATGTCTTTGCGATCTTGTCTCAGTGACGCAGACAGACGGTATACCAGTGTGAATTGTTATGTATGAAACAAATCCCACTCAATTAAATGAATATAGCTAAAATTACTATATTGTAACAATGGCAAGCTAGCCATCAAAATTACACATAGCAGCTAGCAATCTGTGTGTCTGAGATGAGCTGTTCCGAGTTTCTTTTGAATTAAATGGCTTCTGAAGTAGTTATTGTTCCACATGAGTGACTTGTTCTGTATGCAGTACAGCAGGCTGTGCCGGTAAATGAATGAGCAATGTATGCATGATGTAACATGAGGGAGAGATAACATGATAAGATGAGGATGAGTTTGTTGTTGATTATTATGCAGGTGTGTTTTTATTTCATCTAGGAAACTGGTGGACATTTGATTTTATATCCCGTTTGCATATACCTGGACTAATTTTTGGCTAATAGGGCTCTGGTGGAATACAAGATTCACTGTGCTGCTACCTGGGTTTGGAGAGCTTTTTGGGGACCACGGGTAGGCTAGTTAGTTGTGTAATATGAAACACACCAAAAACATCTAAAAGCAAACTTTTATTGACAATTTATCTCATTTCATTGTAAAACTTTTTTTTTAAAATCCTATTGAGACTTTTCTGGAACTTTTTCTGGAGCTCTGTAGAATTTGAATGGTTTGAGATATTGACACTATATCTTTAGCAGGGACGGGCAGCATATTAAGGAATCACAAAAAGGAGTTATTTCTTTCATAGCTCTAATTTTGCAGTTTTCTGTTTTTAATGAAAGCTATAAACCATATTTGTAGCCTTTACAGTTTTTGAGATAAACAGCTTTGTTTGTCACTAGTGAAAACAGGCGAGAATTGGTATATATTGCTCTTGGTAGGAAGAGGTTAAAGGTTGGATATTTCTAATTTTTTCAGTGTGAGATTAAGCTAATTCACCAAACAGTGAATTTTTTATAACCCTCTTCACTCATCTTTAGCAGGGGTGCCAATAATAGGAGGAGGGCACTGTATTTGCATGCAGTAGTACATACTCTTTACATACTCTTTACATACTCTTTATATACTCTTTATATACTCTTTACATACTCTTTACATACTCTTTACATACTCTTTACATACTCTTTATATACTCTTTACATACTCTTTATATACTCTTTATATACTCTTTACATACTCTTTACATACTCTTTACATACTCTTTACATACTCTTTACATACTCTTTATATACTCTTTACATACTCTTTATATACTCTTTACATACTCTTTATATACTCTTTACATACTCTTTACATACTCTTTACATACTCTTTACATACTCTTTATATACTCTTTACATACTCTTTACATACTCTTTATATACTCTTTATATACTCTTTACATACTCTTTATATACTCTTTATATACTCTTTACATACTCTTTATATACTCTTTACATACTCTTTATATACTCTTTACATACTCTTTATATACTCTTTATATACTCTTTACATACTCTTTACATACTCTTTATATACTCTTTATATACTCTTTACATACTCTTTACATACTCTTTACATACTCTTTATATACTCTTTACATACTCTTTATATACTCTTTATATACTCTTTACATACTCTTTACATACTCTTTATATACTCTTTACATACTCTTTACATACTCTTTATATACTCTTTACATACTCTTTATATACTCTTTACATACTCTTTATATACTCTTTACATACTCTTTACATACTCTTTACATACTCTTTACACACTCTTTATATACTCTTTACATACTCTTTACATACTCTTTATATACTCTTTATATACTCTTTACATACTCTTTATATACTCTTTACATACTCTTTACATACTCTTTATATACTCTTTACATACTCTTTACATACTCTTTACATACTCTTTATATACTCTTTACATACTCTTTACATACTCTTTACATACTCTTTATATACTCTTTATATACTCTTTACATACTCTTTACATACTCTTTACATACTCTTTACATACTCTTTACATACTCTTAAGGCTTTGACATGGCCATCTCACCTCACTTGTTGTACATGTGATTAGGGGGCGTGGCTTAACAGGTCCTGTTACAAACAAATACAGAACTTTTCATCTTTTTGGACAATATTATTCTTATTTGATTATTTCTACATAAAATATGTGAATGTGGCAGCCTCTTTCATTTCCTATTGGGAATACTGTGCTGAGGTTTTTAATATTGTATTTGCAGTGTAATAGCCTGTTGTCTCAATTTATAAAATTTATTGGATTTATTGTAGATTTTACAATCCCAATATCCAAAAATCTGAAAATGCAGACATTGTGATTAAAAATATAATAAAATGTCATGTACATTTTATTTCAGTTGTATATAATGAGCCGCATAGCCTAGAAGAGCAGCAGGATTCCATTTTACTCATATACACACCCCTGCTCACACACACACACCTGCTCACACACACACACACACACACACACACACACACACTCACACACACTCACACATACACACACTCCTGCTCACACACATCCCTGCTCACACACACACACACTCTCTCACACACACTCAAACATACACACACTCCTGCTCACACACATCCCCGCTCACACACACACACACACACACACACCTGCTCACACACACACACACACACACACACACACTCAGAAGTACTACTATTAATATTGATGGTCTTTCTCTTTTTTGTTTTTGCCAGGAAGGGAAGATTATTCATGGCACAGTGAAGTCACTCCAGATTGTCAGCTGATCTGAGAACCCATTTTAACTCTTTTATTCTGCATTCTGTCTTATCCACCTTCCATCTTTCCTCTCTCTCTCTCTCTCTCTCTCTCTCTCTCTCTCTCTCTCTCTCTCTCTCTCTCTCTCTCTCTTCTCTCTCTCTCTCTCTCTCTCTCTCTCTCCCTCGCTCTCTCTCGCTCTCGCTCTCTCTCTCTCTCTCTCTCTCTCTCTCTCTCTCTTTCTCTCTCTCTCTCTCTCTCTTTCTCTTTCTCTTTCTCTCTCTCTCTATTTCTCTTCTTGCTTCTTCCTTGTTTCTTTTCCCACCGCTCTTTCGCTCTCTGTGCATTTGAAATACTTTTGTTCTTTTACAATTTGAAATCCCTTCATCAAATCCCTGGGAAATTTTAAATGAAAACATTTTTACAAAGCAAAAATATAATCGTCAGCAGGACGTAATCTGCAAGTTACCTGGTATTGAAACACTTAACAGTTCTGCTAATTATTTAACCTGGGTCTGCTCTTAGCAGGCATTCCCAAACATTCCACCCTTTACCCCCCACCCCCAAAGCCACACCCCTAACATCCTAACATGTTTAAATATCAAATTCCCAACTGTTTCCACCGCACACCTGAGCTCACAATTGTTACTATTATAGGGCATGTAACGGACACATTATTTTATATGACCGGTGCAAATTTAAGTGTGAAGGTGTATTGTATACAGTGTAAATAATTATTATGTGTATAATTACACATCCTACCCCACCCATTTGAGTACCCCTGTCCTCCAGGCTTATCCCATATGACAGTGATCCCCAACCCTGTTCCTGGAGATCTACCATCCTGTAGGTTTTCACTCCAACCCGAACAAAGCACACCTCATTCAGCAGCCAGCGATCTTGTTGAGCTGCTAAATTAGTAGAATCAGGTGTGCTTTGTTAGGGCTGAAATGAGAATGTGCAGGATGATAAATCTCCAGGCACAGGGTTGGGGATCACTGATGTACACAGTATGGGGGATCACTGATGTACACAGTATGGGGGATCACTGATGTACACAGTATCCGGGAGTCTGACTCCTGGGACCTGTGGCCTACATGCATATTTGTGTGTCATTATGCTTTCATATCTCTCCTGCTTTAGCCTGACAAGGGATTATTTTAATGTCAAAAATGATTTCAAACATTTTACAATGTTTTTTTTCCCCTCTTGAAAGTGTCTCTGCTAATTTCAGTCTCTGGGCAGATTTACACTTTGAGTGACAGCTGGGAGGTGGGCTGGTCAGATAAAGGGTTGTGTTTTAAGCTGTTCCTCACCAATTAAATATATTTGCTCATGTCAACAAACATAGGGGGAATTTGGCTAAATTTGGCCCCCATTCATGGGAACACTCAATCACAGGCAGGTGCATCACTGGGGGTGTGGTCACGTTAGACCCAATCACATCACTGTGAAATAAAAAGGGGCGTTGCCAGGTTAGACACACTCACATCACTGTGAAAAGGAAGGGGCGTGGCTTGGTTATATCCAAACACCCCATTGTGGGTGTGGTCAGGGTGTGGTCAGGAGGTACAGTGACCTCTCTTTTCCTATTCCTGTAGGTGCCTGAGTGACAGTGAAGCCCCTGCCTCTGCATAAATGGAGCAAGTTATTCCCTGGGTGAGGCAGTAAGTATCACCCTGTTATAAACTGTCATAAACTGTTATAAACTGTTATAAACTGAAAGGCATTGTTGTTGATACAAGAATGCCTTTCTAATCCAGGAATTCTCATGAATTATTCAAATTAATAATTTCATAATATCGATTAGGAATTGATATAATTGTATAGGCATACAATTGTACCTATTTATTTTTATTTATACTGTATATATATATGTGGATGTATGTGTGTATAATTTTTTTTTTTTAGTTAATTAACTTTTTTTTGTAGTAGGGTTTGGGATGGGGGGGGTGGTGCAATGTGTAGGGGTGTTCTATATTTTGTTTCATCATAATTCCATAATTTTTCATGTAATATTTTGTAACATGTAATAGATCCTGTTTTTTACCATTGATGTTTTTTTCCTGACTAAATGAGAACCGTGTTTGTACGGGACATGGAACAGCACAGAACCGTCTTCCATGACTTCTTCTATCTGAAGTTCCGTGGAACAATAAAAATGTTTCATGATACCTGGGAATCCATATGCATAAATGAACCAATCACAGCACAGCTCAAAGCATTTTCTCTCTGAAGGTCAGTTTGATCTTACCTTTTTATTTGATCAGCAGAAGAGACACATACAGCCTGACCTTTAACCTCCACCCTCTGGTGAAGCAAGGTGTCATATTTCAGACTGGGTTTGCATCAGTGTGTCTTTGTACAGAAACATCGTTCCCCGCATGCAACAAAAATATATTACCAGATATTGAAAACGTATACTACAGTATATTGAATAGTACATTTGAATGTATAAAGGCACTCCATGTTAATATGTTGTTTTCCACTAAAACCAAAGTTACAATAACTGGTATATTTGAAATGTACTTTATATATATTTTTTAAATGTATTTTTTTATAAAAATGCTGTATATTGTACAATACAGATAACAGTTTCTTATTTCACACATAAGTAATTTTTATATAAGTGATATGTGTAGCTAAATGCAGAAAATATTATCAGAACAGCCTGCGTGCGATTGTAAAGACAAAATAAAAAAGGGCAAATCAATACCAATATATTGGATTACCATATTTGGAAAATATATATTTGTTGCATGAGGGATCCCCCATTCCCCAAAAAAAGAAAGAAACTGGGATTACAGCACTTCCTGTGCAGAATGCATTTGTGTGAAACACTGAGTACAGTACTTCCTGTGCAGAATGCATTTGTGTGAAACACTGAGTACAGTACTTCCTGTGCAGAATGCATTTGTGTGGAACACTGAGTACAGTACTTCCTGTGCAGAATGCATTTGTGTGAAACACTGAGTACAGTACTTCCTGTGCAGAATGCATTTGTGTGGAACACTGAATACAGTACTTCCTGTGCAGAATGCATTTGTGTGAAACACTGAGTACAGTACTTCCTGTGCAGAATGCATTTGTGTGAAACACTGAGTACAGTACTTCCTGTGTAGAATGCATTACCTTCAGTATTTATGTGTAAACCTGCAGGAGAGAAAGGAGATTTGAAACCTCACACTCCCTCATGGTTTGGCATCGGATTCTCACATTCTGAGTGCAAGCAGGCCAGCGTTCCCATGCAGTGGGCGTACGCGAAAGCCTTCGACATATATCCACTTCCAAAGCAGACCGCTGTCGAAGAGTTGCATTGTGGGTAATGACCAAATGAAGGCTGGGGCATTGGGACTCAGTTGGCCGGGTTTCTGCTTCAGCCGTTGAAGCCCTGTGTATCCGGCCCACTGAAAGTGTGGAACGGAGGTTTGTTTGCTGTCAATCAATAATGCAGCAGCCCATAGCAACAGCATCAGCAGCGCTCTAGTTGCCGTGGGAGGTCATGGATGAGGTCATGATGGTTATTGATGGCAGGGGCAGCGTGGTGTTTGTGTGTGTCTTGCCTGGGGGAATTTCCCTGGTGTTGTGCCTGTTTCAGACTGTGGAGAGACTCTGCTCAGCGATGGCTTTAATGTTCATTCGCTGATGGCATGGGCTTGTTTACAGAGCCAACACTGGGGTCGTCCAAATGAACCAGGCTTCTGTTTGATATTATACACTGAGCAATGTTACACATGGAAGAGCACACAGTACTAAAGGATGAGAGGAACAGGCACACACACACACCCACTCATGCACACACACACACACACACACACACACACACACGCACACACACGCACACATGCGCACACACACACACACACACACACACACACACACACACAAATACATACACCCACTCATGCACACACACACACACGCACACACACCCACTCATGCACACATACGCACACGCACACACACCCACACATGCGCACACACACACACACACACAAATACACACAAATGCATACAGACACACTTGCACACACACGCCCACACATACACACACACACACACACACACACGTGCATGCACGCCCACACAAACACACACTGACAGTTTTATTACATGGACCCTGAGAACATCCCCCTGCTTTCTTGTACTAATGCTGTCATTCTGAGTGAGTGAGTGAGTGAGTGAGTGAGTGGGTGTCGGTTGGTATTGAGACTGGAGGTTGTGTTTGTGTGTGTGTGCTCTGCCATCACACTGTCCACTCTCCTACAGCTTCTGCACATTTACCTGAGACTGGTGAGAGTGAAAGCTTTGTCTCACTCAGGACATGAATATAAACACAGGTGAGGGCAGGTACACAGGTATGGGGGACGGCACAGTCTAATCAGAGTCGTACGGAGGGCTTATGGTCCGGATTCTCTTCAGCCAGCATCGTGGCGATGGTGAGATCTGATGGTGGCTTTAGTGCTGAATCCACATCAGACCTGCGGAATGCAGCGAGCAGCTCATTGAGTCAGTACACCAGCAGGGCTGTGCTCTTTGCACTCATGGTTTATGTGAGATTAATTCTCATCTTATATTGGGCTCAATATGCAACACCTCCACAAAACGGACATGATTGGTTTGTTGTTGCTGTTGCCATGGTATTTTGAATGCCTTTACATCACAAATATCAGCCCAACACTGCTATGCATGGTTATATGTCATACATATCTTGAGTTTGTGCTGTGTGTATGAATGGACTCTGTGCACAGTGGATACATATCTTGAGTTTGTGCTGTGTGTATGAATGGACTCTGTGCACAGTGGATACATATCTTGAGTTTGTGCTGTGTGTATGAATGGACTCTGTGCACAGCGGATACATATCTTGAGTTTGTGCTGTGTGTATGAATGACTCTGTGCACAGCGGATACATATCTTGAGTTTGTGCTGTGTGTATGAATGGACTCTGTGCACAGCGGATACATATCTTGAGTTTGTGCTGTGTGTATGAATGACTCTGTGCACAGCGGATACATATCTTGAGTTTGTGCTGTGTGTATGAATGGACTCTGTGCACAGCGGATACATATCTTGAGTTTGTGCTGTGTGTATGAATGAACTCTGTGCACAGCGGATACATATCTTGAGTTTGTGCTGTGTGTATGAATGGACTCTGCGCACAGTGGATACATATCTTGAGTTTGTGCTGTGTGTATGAATGGACTCTGTGCACAGTGGATACATATCTTGAGTTTGTGCTGTGTGTGACTGGACTCTGTGCACAGTGGATACATATCTTGAGTTTGTGCTGTGTGTATGAATGGACTCTGTGCACAGCGGATACATATCTTGAGTTTGTGCTGTGTGTATGAATGGACTCTGTGCACAGTGGATACATATCTTGAGTTTGTGCTGTGTGTATGAATGGACTCTGTGCACAGCGGATACATATCTTGAGTTTGTGCTGTGTGTATGAATGGACTCTGTGCACAGCGGATACATATCTTGAGTTTGTGCTGTGTGTATGAATGGACTCTGTGCACAGCGGATACATATCTTGAGTTTGTGCTGTGTGTATGAATGGACTCTGTGCACAGCGGATACATATCTTGAGTTTGTGCTGTGTGTATGAATGGACTCTGTGCACAGCGGATACATATCTTGAGTTTGTGCTGTGTGTATGAATGGACTCTGTGCACAGCGGATACATATCTTGAGTTTGTGCTGTGTGTATGAATGGACTCTGTGCACAGTGGATACATATCTTGAGTTTGTGCTGTGTGTATGAATGGACTCTGTGCACAGCGGATACATATCTTGAGTTTGTGCTGTGTGTATGAATGGACTCTGTGCACAGCGGATACATATCTTGAGTTTGTGCTGTGTGTATGAATGGACTCTGTGCACAGCGGATACATATCTTGAGTTTGTGCTGTGTGTATGAATGGACTCTGTGCACAGCGGATACATATCTTGAGTTTGTGCTGTGTGTATGAATGGACTCTGTGAATTACAGCGGTAATTGCAATTGTGAAGAAGGTGATATTTGGTCAATAAAACTTAGTGAAGAAATTAAAGCTATTTGAATTTGAACTGAATGAGAAAAAAAAAGTTTCATTAAAATCAAAAACATGATCTGGTAAAAGAAGGGTTGTCCGTGTCATTGCTCCGCCCGTTTTTCATGTCATAAAATCACATTTTTTTATGAGCTCCTGCTTATTCTCACAAATTTTTTTTACCAAACACAAACACATAGCAGCTAATCCATCAAACTCATCTAAAACGCAGATTTAAGCTGCAGCTGTTTAGTGCTTTGATCACATCAGCAAACTTGAATACAAAGCTAATCTAATCCCTGAACCTCCCCTAAAAACAAAACTTTAAAGAAAGCTAATTCATCTAATGAGACCAGACACAGCAGTTCCATTTCTGCCACCTCAGGTAACAATACTTAAGCACAATTTTTTTTTAAAAAGAGAAAAAAATGGAAGAAAATTCTATGCCGCGCTATTCTATCCGAGGGGAAAATGCCAGGATGTTTAGTTTGTTTTATTGATTATGGGATGTTTAAGAAGTCGTGGCTCAGTGCCTGACACATCTGGCAGTGCAGAAGGTATAGCGTTCTCCTCCTAGCATCCAGACCATCTGCCTGTACTCCGGAAAACGACACTTAATCCCTTACAGCCGGCACACAGTAGAAAATAGAAAAGTCACAGATGATTGGTTGTTATGTGTTGCTTACCTGCCGCTTAGAAATGACACATCGCTAGGAATGTATTTTTGGCCCTGCTGAGTGGCTCACGTTGGCTGTGATTGTTCATAAGGCCTGGAAGTGAGGTTAACAGGTCCTGGATTTAACGCTTTGAAGAAATGTTTCAAAGCGTTTTTGGAATGTTTTTTTTTTCCCCTCTAAATGTTGTTCTAAAAGTGTTCTAGAACTCCATTGCTTTCAATTACCGGCAGTGATTGTTACATCAGCATGAGAATGCTCAGTTAAGAACAGTCAGTTTCTGGACATGTTCACCATTTAGATTATGCAAAGGGTCACAGCTTGAGGGCCAGAGCTGGTCTTCTTTCAAACCAAGTATTCATGCTTATTTTTGCGAACACCAGTGCTGGTTCACTCTTATTGGAGAGCCTGTAGTCTGCAGTCTGTAGCTTGTAGCTCACAGATCCTGTAGTCTGCAGTCTGTAGCTTGTAGCTCACAGATCCTGTAGTCTGCAGTCTGTAGCTTGTAGCTCACAGATCCTGTAGTCTGCAGTCTGTAGCTTGTAGCTCACAGATCCTGTAGTCTGCAGTCTGTAGCTTGTAGCTCACAGATCCTGTAGTCTGCAGTCTGTAGCTTGTAGCTCACAGATCCTGTAGTCTGCAGTCTGTAGCTTGTAGCTCACAGATCCTGTAGTCTGCAGTCTGTAGCTTGTAGCTCACAGAGCCTGTAGTCTGTAGCTTGTAGCTCACAGATCCTGTAGTCTGCAGTCTGTAGCTTGTAGCTCACAGAGCCTGTAGTCTGTAGCTTGTAGCTCACAGTTCCTGTTGTCTGCAGTCTGTAGCTTGTAGCTCACAGATCCTGTAGTCTGCAGTCTGTAGCTTGTAGCTCACAGATCCTGTAGTCTGCAGTCTGTAGCTTGTAGCTCACAGATCCTGTAGTCTGCAGTATGTAGCTTGTAGCTCACAGTTCCTGTTGTCTGCAGTCTGTAGCTTGTAGCTCACAGATCCTGTAGTCTGCAGTCTGTAGCTTGTAGCTCACAGATCCTGTAGTCTGCAGTCTGTAGCTTGTAGCTCACAGATCATGTAGTCTGCAGTCTGTAGCTTGTAGCTCACAGTTCCTGTTGTCTGCAGTCTGTAGCTTGTAGCTCACAGATCCTGTAGTCTGCAGTCTGTAGCTTGTAGCTCACAGATCCTGTAGTCTGCAGTCTGTAGCTTGTAGCTCACAGATCCTGTAGTCTGCAGTCTGTAGCTTGTAGCTCACAGAGCCTGTAGTCTGTAGCTTGTAGCTCACAGATCCTGTAGTCTGCAGTCTGTAGCTTGTAGCTCACAGAGCCTGTAGTCTGTAGCTTGTAGCTCACAGATCCTGTAGTCTGCAGTCTGTAGCTTGTATTTCACAGAGCCTGTAGTCTGTAGCTTGTAGCTCACAGATCCTGTAGTCTGCAGTCTGTAGCTTGTAGCTCACAGAGCCTGTAGTCTGTAGCTTGTAGCTCACAGATCCTGTAGTCTGCAGTCTGTAGCTTGTAGTTCACAGAGCCTGTAGTCTGTAGCTTGTAGCTCACAGCTCTAATTAATGATTGGGCTATTTAAATAGCTGGGGGTGGAAGTTGGCAGGAAACCCCGAAACGGATCGGGTCTGTTTGTGCACGCCATGGATTAAGCGGTGGAGGTAAACTCTGGATGTTTCGAGTCTTGCCGCTCCACGCAGCTACGTTTGTGTGCCTGTGTGTGTGTGTGTGTGTGCAGCTGTGTTTCTGAGCTGCTGATTCCGCACACGCTCTTATCCCACAGACTGCCAGAGGCCACTCACTTCCCATCTGGGTTAATGGATTTCTAAGTGTTTAAAACCTGATGTTTTTTTAGGAAGAGAAAAAGATAGTTTTACTCTTTTTTTTCCCCTCATGCAGCTGGTTCTCCTAACTAAAATAAGATTGGTTTTGGCTCAATCTGTGAGGTGGAGAGAACCTGTACGGTGGACAGGGAGTGGAAGGTAGAGCTGCAGTCCTGCATTCGTCTTTAAAAGGAGTGCATTAAAGCATGCATGCGTCTTTAAAAGTAGCACATTAAAGCATGCATGCGTCTTTAAAAGGAGCGCATTAAAACATGCATGCGTCTTTAAAAGGAGCGCATTAAAACATGCATGCGTCTTTAAAAGGAGCGCATTATAAAGCATGCATGCGTCTTTAAAAAGAGCACATTAAAGCATGCATGCGTCTTTAAAAAGAGCACATTAAAGCATGCATGCGTCTTTAAAAGGAGCACATTAAAGCATGCATGCGTCTTTAAAAGGAGCACATTAAAGCATGCATGCGTCTTTAAAAAGAGCACATTAAAGCATGCATGCGTCTTTAAAAGGAGCGCATTATAAAGCATGCATGCTTCTTTAAAAGGAGCGCATTAAAGCATGCATGCGTCTTTAAAAGGAGCGCATTATAAAGCATGCATGCGTCTTTAAAAGGAGCGCATTATAAAGCATGCATGCTTCTTTAAAAGGAGCGCATTAAAGCATGCATGCGTCTTTAAAAGGAGCACATTAAAGCATGCATGCGTCTTTAAAAAGAGCACATTAAAGCATGCATGCGTCTTTAAAAGGAGCACATTAAAGCATGCATGCGTCTTTAAAAGGAGCACATTAAAGCATGCATGCGTCTTTAAAAAGAGCACATTAAAGCATGCATGCTTCTTTAAAAGGAGCGCATTAAAGCATGCATGCGTCTTTAAAAGGAGCGCATTATAAAGCATGCATGCGTCTTTAAAAGGAGTGCATTAAAGCATGCATGCGTCTTTAAAAGGAGCGCATTATAAAGCATGCATGCTTCTTTAAAAGGAGCGCATTAAAGCATGCATGCGTCTTTAAAAGGAGTGCATTAAAGCATGCATGTGTGTATAATGCACGAGATACAGCTTCAGAGGAGAATGCATTAGTGCTGCTCTGAAGATGGAGTGAATGCTATGAGTGCCTTCCTGCAACTGAGAGAGCCCTTAATGTGTGTGTGTGTATGCGTGTGTGTGTGTGTGTGTGTGTGTGTGCGTGCGTGCGTGCATGCGTGAAGCTCTGACTCTGTAGATCTGATAGCTGTGAGGCTGAAGCTGTAGCTCTGCTGTAGATCTGATGGCTGAAGCTGTAGCTCTGCTGTAGATCTGATAGCTGAAGCTGAAGCAGTGGCTCTGCTGTAGATCTGATAGCTGAAGCTGAAGCAGTGGCTCTGCTGTAGATCTGATAGCTGAAGCTGAAGCAGTGGCTCTGCTGTAGATCTGATAGCTGAAGCTGAAGCAGTGGCTCTGCTGTAGATATGATAGCTGAAGCTGAAGCAGTGGCTCTGCTGTAGATCTGATAGCTGTGAAGCTACTGTTCTTTACAGCTTCCCTCCTGAGAAGAGCGACACTTCCACATAGCATTCACACACCTGGGAGACGCTTTACTGGGAGCAACGATTATTCATCCCTCTTCCTTCATCTCTCTATTTTTCTATCCCTCCATCTCTCCTTCATATCTCCATCTCTCCCTCCCACATCTCTCCATCTCTTTCACTATTTCTACATATCTCCCTCATCTTTCCCACATCTCTCCATCTCTCTCTATCCCTCTATCTCTCCATCTCTCTCTATCCCTCTATCTCTCCATCTCTCCCTATCCCTCTATCTCTCCATCTCTCCCTCCATCTCTTCCTAATCTCTCCCTCTATCCCTCCATTTCTCCATCTCCCTCTATCCCTCTATCTCTCCATCTCTCCATCTCTCCCTCTATCCCTTCATCTCTCCCCCTATCTCTCAATCCCCCGTCTATCTCTCATCTCTCCCTCTATCCATCTATCCCTCCATCTTTCTCTCCCCCATTTCTCCATCTCTCCCTTCCCCTATCTATCCATCTCTCTCTCCTTCCATCTTTCCGTCTCTCCCTCCTCATCTCTCCCCTCTCATTTGTCTACGTCTCCATGTCTCACTCCCTCCATCTCTCTCTTTCCATCTCTCTCTCTCTCTCTCTCTCTTTTCTCCATTTCCCGCTCCTTCCATTCTCCACCTCTCATCTCGGCATTTCCTCTCCTTGCTCTACATTCTTCATTAAATATTATAAGTTGCAATGTTTTTTATTATGAGTGAAATATGAAAATGAATGAAATCTCACTGTGAAGTTATATATTACATGTAATTACTGTTGGAATGGCCTTTTGGTGATTTCAAAGGGTACGAGCACACAAATGAGGCTTCTCCTGAGTGAGGTAAAGAACGGATATTACCTGCAGAGGAGATTAAATTTTATAAAAAGATCTATACACAGCATGTGTGTGTGTGTGTGTGTGTGTGTGTGTGTGTGTGTGTGTGTGTGTGTGTGTGTGTGTGTGTGTGTGTGTGTGTGTGTGTGAGAGAGAGAGAGAAAGAGAGAGTGAGAGACAGACAGACAGAGTGTGTAAAGCTTTGGCAACACATATATTGACAATATGTCATGCCAATAAAGCATTGAATTGAATTGAGAGTAAGATTGTGTGTGTCATGTATTTGTGTGGGAGTTTATATGTGTGTGTATGAATAATATAAAATAGTCCCTGGCTCTTCTGTAGTACTGTGTGTGGCCTGTAGGGTGTAAAATAGTCACTGGCTCTCCTGTAGTACTGTGTGTGGCCTGTAGGGTATAAAATAGTCAATGGCTCTCCTGTAGTACTGTGTGGCCTGTAGGGTGTAAAATTGCTTGCAGGTGATTGGTTTGAGAAACCATAAATCAGAAAAACCCATCTGGTACTTCTAAATCATGAATTAAATAGTTAAATGAAGCTAAGTGGATTATGAATAAAAGTATACTCTGCTCATTTTGGACACTCAGCGTGGTGTCTGTATAAGCTCTCTGAGTAAAGCACACAGATAAAGGCTTGTGCTTAAGTTTTACACTGATTAAAGACTCATGAAGAGGGTTCTCAAAAGACAGGTGTGAGGGTATAATGAGGCACACTTCTTTGACATGCACGCATGCGCGCACACACACACACTCGTTAATCTGCTGTAAGAGACAGTAATTGCGGAAACTGTAGACGGTGGATAAAGGGATTGTTTCAAACTGTAGTGCCATGCCAGACTGCATGATCCACATAACATCTCTCCTCTCCTCCTCTCTCTTTCTCCTCATCTCTCCTCTACTCCTCTCTCTTTCTCCTCATCTCTCCTCTCCTCCTCTCTCTTTCTCCTCATCTCTCCTCTCCTCCTCTCTCTTTCTCCTAATCTCTCCTCTCCTCCTCTCTCTTTCTCCTCATCTCCTCTCCTCCTCTCTCTTTCTCCTCATCTCTCCTCTCCTCCTCTCTCTTTCTCCTAATCTCTCCTCTCCTCCTCTCTCTTTCTCCTCATCTCTCCTCTCCTCCTCTCTCTTTCTCCTCATCTCTCCTCTCCTCCTCTCTCTTTCTCATCATCTCTCCTCTCCTCCTCTCTCTTTCTCCTAATCTCCTCTCCTCCTCTCTTTCAACTCATCTCCCCATCCCTCCCCCTCTTTCTCTCTATCTCAGTATCACTCATTCTCTCTCACTTTTATGTCCCTCTCTCTATCTCTCTCTTGTCCCTCTCTCGCTCTCTCTTGTCCCTCTCTCTATCTCTCTCTTGTCCCTCTCTCTCTCTCTTGTCCCTCTCTCTCTCTCTTGTCCCTCTCTCTATCTCTCTCTTGTCCCTCTCTCTATCTCTCTCTTGTCCCTCTCTCTATCTCTCTCTTGTCCCTCTCTCTCTCTCTTGTCCCTCTCTCTCTCTCTTGTCCCTCTCTCTATCTCTCTCTTGTCCCTCTCTCTATCTCTCTCTTGTCTCTCTCTCTATCTCTCATGACCAGTAGGAGGTGAAGTAAGTGGCACACATATTTTCACACAGTGATTTTGCACTTCCCTTTTTCATCTCAGAGATATTCCATCAGTTTGACTAAGTGTGGTTTCGGATGTGGCTCCTCCAGCCTCCAACGCGCAGACAGACCTGGGAACATCACACGTACACACAGTGCACAGGCTAAAGCGAGAAAACAGCCACTCATTCATAAACACTTTTGTGACGTCCTCAGACACGTAGGGAGGATAGTCCTGGCCGTACAGCGTGGAAATGCGCGGGTTGAGAAGCTGTAAAAAAAGCCACCATAAAATAAACTGAAATTAAGTGAATAAAAGGAGATTTAGAAGTTGTGATGAAGGCTTTGTGACGGTGCCTCGGCCTCCTTAGTGCTGTGCACAGGGAGCTGGGTCAGTGATGTCATCATGAGCTCATTCTCTTTGGAGCCGTATCTGTGATGTCACAATGGGCTGCATTGTTTAAATCCACATCAACGTCAGTTGTAGTTTCCAGCAGTAAAAAAGACATATAGACAGACCCACAAACACACAAACATGTTCAATAAACACGTTCAATTGAATCAGATGTTTCACATTAAAGTGAAGGTATGAGTGGAGTGGAATACATTATGAGTACTATTACAATGATCATTATTTGTACTATTATGATATTAATAAATAATATTAAAATAAATGTATTAATTATTAATTATCATGAAAAATTGAGCATCAAAAGCAACAACCGTTCCTCATCTGCCTTTACTTTCTTGAATTGTCCAGTGTCAGTAAGCAGTCTAACAGCTGTAGGGACAAAGCTGTTTTGGGCTCTTTTTGCTTTAAAGGGGACCTTAAAGGGGAACCAAGCACTGAAACAACTTATTTTAAGTTATTTATTGGCCCACACCAAAATGCTAGTGATTGACTGTAGTCCCAATCTTGAATGTTCAATACAAAGGTTGATGTTTCTCATTTTGCAATAGAAATTACCGGAATCCTTCTCTCTATAGGTTGAACGATATAAGAAAAATATGTGATGTGTCAATAGGAACCACGCCTCTCTGGTACTTCGTTTCGTCATCATTTGGTAACGCCCTTTTATCAGGACATATAAAAGGAGAGAAGTTCAAGACGTCGTGCTGGGCTGGATAGTGACAGACGGTGTCAGGCGGTTTGGATCTTAGCGCAGTCCGAGCGATCTCGTTCTGAGACATCTAATTGTATCGAACTTTTCGAACTTTCTAACAATTTTTTTTTAAACGCTGTGTTTGTTCAATTATACCAATCGTATTATTTGGGGAAATCCCAACACAGCAATAATTAACGGGTCCTCCATAGCAGAACTAGGACTAGCTTGCCTCACATCGTCTTCCAAAAATGCCTTGGGAAGGGAGGGGGATCAGAGTGAGGGCAGTGTATGGGAAGGGAGGGGGGTACTCTAATTTGTGACAGAGTGAGGGCAGTGTATGGAGAGGGAGGGGGATACTATTTTTGGTGACAGAGTGAGGGCAGCGTATGGGAAGGGAGGGGGATACTCTTTTTGGTGACAGAGTGAGGGCAGCGTATGGGAAGGGAGAGGGAAACTCTTTTTGGTGACAGAGTGAGGGCAGTGTATGGGAAGGGAGGGGGATACTCTTTATGGTGACAGAGTGAGGGCAGCGTATGGGAAGGGAGGGGGATACTCTTTTTGGTGACAGAGTGAGGGCAGCGTATGGGAAGGGAGGGGGATACTCTTTTTGGTGACAGAGTGAGGGCAGTGTATGGGAAGGGAGGGGGATCAGAGTGAGGGCAGTGTATGGGAAGGGAGGGGGATCAGAGTGAGGGCAGCGTATGGGAAGGGAGGGGGATCAGAGTGAGGGCAGTGTATGGGAAGTGAGAGGGATACTCTTTATGGTGACAGAGTGAGGGCAGCGTATGGGAAGAGAGGGGGATCAGAGTGAGGGCAGTGTATGGGAAGTGAGAGGGATACTCTTTATGGTGACAGAGTGAGGGCAGTGTATGGGAAGGGAGAGGGAAACTCTTTTTGGTGACAGAGTGAGGGCAGCGTATGGGAAGGGAGGGGGATCAGAGTGAGGGCAGCGTATGGGAAGGGATGGGGATACTCTTTTTGGTGACAGAGTGAGGGCAGTGTATGGGAAGGGAGGGGGAAACTCTTTTTGGTGACAGAGCGAGGGCAGTGTATGGGAAGGGAGGGGGATACTCTTTTTGGTGACAGAGTGAGGGCAGCGTATGGGAAGGGAGGGGGATACTCTTTTTGGTGACAGAGTGAGGGCAGTGTATGGGAAGGGAGAAGGAAACTCTTTATGGTGACAGAGTGAGGGCAGTGTATGGGAAGGGAGGGGGATACTCTTTTTGGTGACAGAGTGAGGGCAGTGTATGGGAAGGGAGAAGGAAACTCTTTTTGGTGACAGAGTGAGGGCAGCGTATGGGAAGAGAGAGGGATACTCTTTATGGTGACAGAGCGAGGGCAGTGTATGGGAAGGGAGAGGGAAACTCTTTTTGGTGACAGAGTGAGGGCAGTGTATGGGAAGGGAGAGGGAAACTCTTTTTGGTGACAGAGCGAGGGCAGTGTATGGGAAGGGAGGGGGATACTCTTTTTGGTGACAGAGCGAGGGCAGTGTATGGGAAGGGAGGGGGATACTCTTTTTGGTGACAGAGTGAGGGCAGCGTATGGGAAGGGGCGTGGAGGGCAGCGTATGGGAAGGGGCGTGGAGGGCAGCGTATGGGAAGGGGCGTGGAGGGCAGCAGCGTATGGGAAGGGGCATGGTGGGCAGCGTATGGGAAGGGGCGTGGTAGCCAGCCATAGTCCAGCTCCTTTTTTTCTGTCGCTGGATGCATTTTTTAAATAACAAAACAGGCATGGTCTAGCTAAAACTCAGGGCTTGGTTCCCCTGTAATCTCCTACCTGATGGAAAAGTCTCAGAGAGAGTTCAGGGGATGTGATGGAAAAGTCTCAGAGAGAGTTCAGGGGATGTGATGGAAGAGTCTCAGAGAGAGTTCAGGGGATGTGATGGAAAAGTCTCAGAGAGAGTTCAGGGGATGTGATGGAAGAGTCTCAGAGAGAGTTCAGGGGATGTGATGGAAGGACCATAATTTTCTTTCCCTTTTTAATTGTACACTCCTCATACAGGTGTTTCAGGGGTTTTTGTTGTTTCCTTATGATTTTAGTAGCCTGACCTATCACCCTCTCCAGCTTCAGTAGCCTGATTTCTCTTAATGAGCCAAACCAAGCAGTTAGTCTCAAGGTGAGCTGTGAAGGGAAGTGTGAATGCCTGCAGGAGAAGGGGTCATAAACGCTTTGAGCCAGAATAATCACTCTTTAAACTGGGGCTCTTGATCAGTAGCTCGTTGGGTTAATCACATCTCTTATTCTGCCTTGTGAAGCAGCAGGATCATGTTTTTAAGCCTTTAGCCGATGAACTATACTGTTCATACTGTCTTTGATCTCAGAGCTTGGCATTATGGGAAAACGGAGACATTTGGGTCACTGAGCATCTCCTGATGACACGGACAGCAGACTGGCATGTACCTGCTCCTCACACGTATGAGAGAAAAAGCCCTTTTTAAAAAGCTAGGCATGGTATTTATGATGGCACACTCTACTCAGCTTCCAGGATTTGCAAAACCATTTTTTAATTTTATTTTTTGACTAAGGAGAGGATGAATGGTATGAGCCCCACTTGTGGCTCCTTGGGTCCGTTTTTTCCCTCCTGAAATAGCGGCTCAGAGAACTCTGGGTGCACAGTGTTCTGGAAGCTCACACACATCTCATTTGGACCTGCACTGTGTCATTAGCTCGTCAGGAAGACGGTCCTCATAGTTTTATGACACCCTGTGATACATGAATGGCCCTGGGAGTCTAATTGTGCCTCGTTCTACCTGGTTGTGTATGAACGGTTGAGTCACAGGGCCTTTATTGTAACAGTGAATGAATAATGCACTGATCCCATATGCGTTTTCTGGCAAACTGGACCAGTAATTGCGGCCTTCACATCATGTGATGCCAGAGGCTGCCCTGGGGCATGATGGGAATTATTGAGACCAGGCTGGTGATCTGGAACAGCATCATATCTGCAGGGAGTTTTGTGTGTGTGTGTGTGTGTGGGCGCGTGTGTTTGCGTGTGCGTGTGTGAGTGTGTGTGTTTGTGTGTGTGTGTGTGTTTGTGTGTGTGTGTGTGTGTGTGTGTGGGAGTGGTTAGGTGGGTGTGTGTGTTTGTGTGTGTGTGGGAGTGTGTGTGTGGGAGTGTGTGTGTGTGTGTGTGTGTGTGTGTGTGTGTGTGGGAGTGGGTGGGTGTGTGTGTGTTTGCATAAATATGTGCACACACACAACACAAACCCACACACAGGCATGTGCGCATATATATACAGACGCACATACATACACACACACACCATTCTGCATACCCCTCCCCCTGTTTCACACAGAGATGAAGTTTGCATTGCATGCTGGGAAAGTGGCCTATGTGTCAGTGTAAATATAACTGCTGCTTTTGGATGAGGAGGGAAAGGCTGCAGTATCGTGTTCATCCTGCGGGAGTGCTGTGCCGGGCTCAGGCTATTTCCAGAACCCTCTGCTGCTATTTAAAACTCACCATCTCAGAGACCCTTTTGTGTGATGGTGCCATGTGACAATTCAACCATTATGGGGTTTCTTTTGTTTGTCTTTTTTTTGTTTTTTTTTGCTCTTAGTTCTACAGCATTATGGTAAGAAAATGTTCCCATAATGTTTTCGGTACTTCCAGCACTGAGGAACAAGGAACATACAAATAAACGGTCTATCTTTTCCAAGTTATCACTGCCATTGTCTATTGAGCTTTCATCTCCAGCTTTAAAATAACTGAGTGTGTTTAAGAATAACTGAGTGTGTTTAAGAATAACTGAGTGTGTTTGGAAGCCTGTCATACGCCACACCTCATGACATGCTCACACACAGCCTGTGCTTTCACAGTGGAGTGGGCTGGCTGGCTATAGAGCCTGTGCTTTCACAGTGGGGTGGGCTGGCTGGCTATAGAGCCTGTGCTTTCACAGTGGGGTGGGCTGGCTGGCTATAGAGCCTGTGCTTTCACAGTGGGGTGGGCTGGCTGGCTATAGAGCCTGTGCTTTCACAGTGGGGTGGGCTGGCTGGCTATAGAGCCTGTGCTTTCACAGTGGGGTGGGCTGGCTGGGTATAGAGCCTGTGCTTTCACAGTGGGGTGGGCTGGCTGGCTATAGAGCCTGTGCTTTCACAGTGGGGTGGGCTGGCTGGGTATAGAGCCTGTGCTTTCACAGTGGGGTGGGCTGGCTGGCTATAGAGCCTGTGCTTTCACAGTGGGGTGCGCTGGCTGGCTATAGAGCCTGTGCTTTCACAGTGGGGTGGGCTGGCTGGCTATAGAACCTGTGCTTTCACAGTGGAGTGGGCTGGCTGGCTATAGAGCCTGTGCTTTCACAGTGGAGTGGGCTGGCTGGCTATAGAGCCTGTGCTTTCACAGTGAAGTGGGCTGGCTGGCTATAGAACCTGTGCTTTCACAGTGGAGTGGGCTGGCTGGCTATAGAGCCTGTGCTTTCACAGTGGGGTGGGCTGGCTGGCTATAGAGCCTGTGCTTTCACAGTGGGGTGGGCTGGCTGGCTATAGAGCCTGTGCTTTCACAGTGGGGTGGGCTGGCTGGCTGGCTATAGAACCTGTGCTTTCACAGTGGGGTGGGCTGGCTGGCTATAGAACCTGTGCTTTCACAGTGGAGTGGGCTGTACTGTAGAAGAGATTAGTGTGAAACCTGACTGGCTGTAATATAATAATATAATCTGTACTGTAGAAGAGATGTGTGTGAAACCTGACTGGCTGTAATATAAGAATATAATCTGTACTGTAGAAGAGATGTGTGTGAAACTTTGACTGGCTGTAATATAATAATATAATCTGTACTGTAGAAGAGATTAGTGTGAAACCTGACTGGCTGTAATATAATAATATAATCTGTACTGTAGAAGAGATGAGTGTGAAACCTGACTGGCTGCAATATAATAATATAATCTGTACTGTAGAAGAGATGAGTGTGAAACCTGACTGGCTGCAATATAATAATATAATCTGTACTGTAGAAGAGATGCGTGTGAAACCTGACTGGCTGTAATATAATAATATAATCTGTACTGTAGAAGAGATGAGTGTGAAACCTGACTGGCTGTAATATAATAATATAATCTGTACTGTAGAAGAGATGTGTGTGAAACTTTGACTGGCTGTAATATAATAATATAATCTGTACTGTAGAAGAGATTAGTGTGAAACCTGACTGGCTGTAATATAATAATATAATCTGTACTGTAGAAGAGATGCGTGTGAAACCTGACTGGCTGCAATATAATAATATAATCTGTACTGTAGAAGAGATGAGTGTGAAACCTGACTGGCTGTAATATAATAATATAATCTGTACTGTAGAAGAGATGCGTGTGAAACCTGACTGGCTGCAATATAATAATATAATCTGTACTGTAGAAGAGATGAGTGTGAAACCTGACTGGCTGCAATATAATAATATAATCTGTACTGTAGAAGAGATGCGTGTGAAACCTGACTGGCTGCAATATAATAATATAATCTGTACTGTAGAAGAGATGCGTGTGAAACCTGACTGGCTGCAATATAATAATATAATCTGTACTGTAGAAGAGATGCGTGTGAAACCTGACTGGCTTTAATATAATAATATAATCTGTACTGTAGAAGAGATGTGTGTGAAACTTTGACTGGCTGTAATATAATAATATATTCTGTACTGTAGAAGAGATTAGTGTGAAACCTGACTGGCTGTAATATAATAATATAATCTGTACTGTAGAAGAGATGCGTGTGAAACCTGACTGGCTGCAATATAATAATATAATCTGTACTGTAGAAGAGATGAGTGTGAAACCTGACTGGCTGTAATATAATAATATAATCTGTACTGTAGAAGAGATGCGTGTGAAACCTGACTGGCTGTAATATAATAATATAATCTGTACTGTAGAAGAGATGAGTGTGAAACCTGACTGGCTGTAATATAATAATATAATCTGTATTGTAGAAGCGATGTGTGTGAAACCTGACTGGCTGTAATATAATAATATAATCTGTACTATAGAAGAGATGTGTGTGAAACCTGACTGGCTGTAATATAATAATATAATCTGTACTGTAGAAGAGATTAGTGTGAAACCTGACTGGCTGTAATATAATAATATAATCTGTACTGTAGAAGAGATGTGTGTGAAACCTGACTGGCTGTAATATAATAATATAATCTGTACTATAGAAGAGATGTGTGTGAAACCTGACTGGCTGTAATATAATAATATAATCTGTACTGTAGAAGAGATGAGTGTGAAACCTGACTGGCTGTAATATAATAATATAATCTGTACTGTAGAAGAGATGAGTGTGAAACCTGACTGGCTGTAATATAATAATATAATCTGTACTGTAGAAGAGATGCGTGTGAAACCTGACTGGCTGTAATATAATAATATAATCTGTACTGTAGTAGAGATGAGTGTGAAACCTGACTGGCTGTAATATAATAATATAATCTTTACTGTAGAAGAGATGTGTGTGAAACCTGACTGGCTGTAATATAATAATATAATCTGTACTGTAGAAGAGATGTGTGTGAAACCTGACTGGCTGTAATATAATAATATAATCTGTACTGTAGAAGAGATGCGTGTGAAACCTGACTGGCTGTAATATAATAATATAATCTGTACTGTAGAAGCGATGTGTGTGAAACCTGACTGGCTGTAATATAATAATATAATCTGTACTGTAGAAGAGATGTGTGTGAAACCTGACTGGCTGTAATATAATAATATAATCTGTACTGTAGAAGAGATGTGTGTGAAACCTGACTGGCTGTAATATAATAATATAATCTGTACTGTAGAAGAGATGTGTGTGAAACCTGACTGGCTGTAATATAATAATATAATCTGTACTGTAGAAGAGATGAGTGTGAAACCTGACTGGCTGTAATATAATAATATAATCTGTACTGTAGAAGAGATGTGTGTGAAACCTGACTGGCTGTAATATAATAATATAATCTGTACTGTAGAAGAGATGAGTGTGAAACCTGACTGGCTGTAATATAATAATATAATCTGTACTGTAGAAGAGATGTGTGTAAGAATGTTTCTGCATGTAGTATTGCGTGCATGTGGACTTGAATGTGCGTGTGCGTATATGGGTGTAAACGTGTCGCGTGTTTGCAAGCATGAGCATCGTGGGAGTTTGTGTTTTTTGTGAACCGCAGAAGGGGCCAGTCAGCTTTCCATACCCTGGAGTTCTTCTTGGCTGGAGCGAGACAGAACATCGGCTGCATGCGGGAGAAGGCAACACGGACAAGGCTCGCCCTTATGAAACCATGCACTAGAAATGGGCTAGCATGCTCGGGCTGTGTGAATACTGCAATAGTGTGAAATTATCAATTATACTCACATGGAGGATCATCGCAAAGTCTTACAGGAGTGTGTGAGTGACAATGCATTCACTCCTACCTACAGACACACACACACACACTACTATACACACAAACACAAACGTGCACACACACAAATGCGCAGGCACACACACACACACACACACACACACACACAGACAGACACACACAGACACGCACACACACACACTCGCTCACACACACACACACACACACACACACACACACAGACACACACAGACAGACACACACAGACACACACACACACACACACAGCTGAAGTTATTGCTGTTCGCTCAGCTTTAAGCGGAGACCTGAGTGAGTAATAGAATCGCTCCTCTGCTGGTTCTCCCCATTATCAACTTTATTAAAGAACTCCATAACATGAACTCCACATAATTATCCCACAGATAAGAAAATACCGCTACACAGTGCGTTAGTCATCTTTCACACTGACACGCCTCGTGAAGGGGATACGAGTGCCGAGCCGCACTCCAGGTCAATCACTGCACAATTATCTTCCATAAGGACACTCTGGTGGGTCTCATTCCATTAACATGTCTGCGTTTATTATATTCCTTCTCTTCTGTGTTCACCAGAAGAGTGATAGAGACACGGAGAGACAGACTTCTGGTTATCTTAATTAATAGAAAAGCAAAGTTCAGCACTATGTGTTTCACAAGTAATTTCTAAACCATGTATATTTAAATGTTTAACCAAGTTGCTGGTTGGGCCTACTTAGTGATACCCACAGTCTGGTATTTGTTAAGGCTCTGTTCCGGTGTGTGGATGGGCCCCATGGTCTGGTATCTGTTAAGGCTCTGTTCCAGTGTGTGGATGGGCCCCATGGTCTGGTATCTGTTAAGGCTCTGTTCCAGTGTGTGGATGGGCCCCACAGTCTGGTATCTGTTAAGGCTCTGTTCCAGTGTGTGGATGGGCCCCATGGTCTGGTATCTGTTAAGGCTCTGTTCCAGTGTGGGGATGGACCCCATGGTCTGGTATCTGTTAAGGCTCTGTTCCAGTGTGTGGATGGGCCCCATGGTCTGGTATCTGTTAAGGCTCTGTTCCAGTGTGTGGATGGGCCCCACAGTCTGGTATCTGTTAAGGCTCTGTTCCAGTGTGTGGATGGGCCCCATGGTCTGGTATCAGTTAAGGCTCTGTCCCAGTGTGTTGATGGGCCCCATGGTCTGGTATCTGTTAAGGCTCTGTTCCAGTGTGTGGATGGGCTCCATGGTCTGGTATCTGTTAAGGCTCTGTTCCAGTGTGTGGATGGGCCCCATGGTCTGGTATCTGTTAAGGCTCTGTTCCAGTGTGTGGATGGGCCCCATGGTCTGGTATCTGTTAAGCCTCTGTTCCAGTGTGTGGATTGGCCCCATGGTCTGGTATCTGTTAAGGCTCTGTTCCAGTGTGTGGATTGGCCCCATGGTCTGGTATCTGTTAAGGCTCTGTTCCAGTGTGTGGATGGGCCCCACAGTCTGGTATCTGTTAAGGCTCTGTTCCAGTGTGTGGATGGGCCCCATGGTCTGGTATCAGTTAAGGCTCTGTCCCAGTGTGTGGATGGGCCCCATGGTCTGGTATTGAATCCTAACGATACCAGCACTGACTGTGGACAGTAAACCCCACATGGTGACACACCAAGGCTTGCTGAAGTTGCACAGGAAGTGTCCTCTTCTGACTCCGAGCTCTGCTGTGGAGGAGAACCGCGGCCGTCTACGCTCCTGAATCGGCAGTGGGGTTTGAGCATGAGCGTGTGCTGCTGAGTAACACACTGTGCGCTGCGCTGTGCAGTAACACACTGTGCGCTGTGCTGTGCAGTAACACACTGTGCGCTGTGCTGCGAGCAGGAGCAATGGTTTGACATCACATTTCCGAGTAAAGCTTGTGCTTGTCTGCGTGATTATTATCATGAAAACACAGTATGTGTACGATGCTGTAATCTTGGCCTACTTGAAATGCAATTGATTTTATCTGGGATGTCCATTTATGTCCCAGAGTTTTTCCACTATTCTCCCTGGTACATTAAAATGTAAAAGATGTAGTGTAGGTGTGCAAAGGGTAAAAAATTAAGTACACAGACATATTCTCTTAGTTGTAAAATATCAGTGCAATGATTTCTGAATGCTGTGTTCTTGCTTAGTGTGTAGAGCCAGGATGCAGGTAGATTTATTGAAGCTTGACATGTTTTATCAGACTGTAGCGGTCCTGCTTCGCGTGTTATGGAGCTTGACATGTTTTATCAGACTGTAGCGGTCCTGCTTCGCGTGTTATGGAGCTTGACATGTTTTATCAGACTGTAGCGGTCCTGATTCGCCTGTAATGGAGCTTGACATGTTTTATCAGACTGTAGCGTTCCTGATTCGCGTGTAATGGAGCTTGACATGTTTTATCAGACTGTAGCGGTCCTGATTCGCCTGTAATGGAGCTTGACATGTTTTATCAGACTGTAGCGGTCCTGATTCGCCTGTAATGGAGCTTGACATGTTTTATCAGACTGTAGCGTTCCTGATTTGCGTGTAATGGAGCTTGACATGTTTTATCAGACTGTAGCGGTCCTGATTCGCCTGTAATGGAGCTTGACATGTTTTATCAGACTGTAGCGGTCCTGATTCGCCTGTAATGGAGCTTGACATGTTTTATCAGACTGTAGCGGTCCTGATTCGCCTGTAATGGAGCTTGACATGTTTTATCAGACTGTAGCGGTCCTGATTCGCGTGTAAAGGAGCTTGATCAGGTTACCTCTCAGCCCTCACTTCTCTTATTGAATATACGAGAGCGCACAAAGCAATCTAACCAGATCACAATGACCTGTATGCAGAAGAACAGTATTCTGTTTTCTCAGATTCTCTCTCTCTCTCTCTCACCAGGCATCGCAGTGCTTTAATTGAGGTTTATTGGGGAGGGGGTGCTTTAATTGAGGTTTATTGGGGAGGGGGTGCTTTAACTGAGGTTTATTGGGGAGGGGTGCTTTAATTGAGGTTTATTGTGGAGGGGGTACTTTAATTGAGGTTTATTGGGAAGGGGGTGCTTTAATTGAGGTTTATTGCGGAGGGGGTGCTTTAATTGAGGTTTATTGGGGAGGGGGTGCTTTAATTGAGGTTTATCGGGGAGGGGGTACTTTAATTGAGGTTTATGGGGGAGGGGTGCTTTAATTGAGGTTTATTGGGGAGGGGTGCTTTAATTGAGTTTTATTGGGGAGGGGGTGCTTTAATTGAGGTTTATTGGGGAGGGGGTGCTTTAATTGAGGTTTATTGGGGAGGGGGTACTTTAATTGAGGTTTATTGGGGAGGGGGTACTTTAATTGAGGTTTATTGGGGAGGGGTGCTTTAATTGAGGTTTATTGGGGAGGGGCTACTTTAATTGAGGTTTATTGGGGAGGGGTGCTTTAATTGAGGTGTATTGGGGAGGGGGTGCTTTAATTGAGGTTTATTGGAGAGGGGGTACTTTAATTGAGGTTTATTGGGGAGGGGGTGCTTTAATTGAGGTTTATTGGGGAGGGGGTGCTTTAATTGAGGTTTATGGATGGCCTTACATTGGGTTTAGCATCAGAGGGATTCCTTTAAATTGGGGCTAAAATAAGAGAAATCTCAGTGAATTGTGCTTCACTGCTTGCAACAAAACTCAATTACAGAATACAGTACACAAATAACACATCTAACACATTTATGAATAACACGTGCATTTAGGATTAGCACAGTATGATTTATGATACTGTGGAGAATTACAGTCCCAGAAGCCTGGTATTTATACAGGAAAATATGTCCAAAAAGAATATTTTAAAATGCTGTATTAATTTTCCACACAGCTGCGTTCTCCATCGCTGGTTGACTCCTAAATCAGACCCGAGTACAAAGCTTCATCAAGGAAGCTGGGCTAGCATAGGTGGTGCTATATTGTGAAGGTGCTTCTCAAATTTCCACAATCACACAACACATGCCCGCGCACAGCCATAGCCTACTATTCATCCTACTATATATCCTACTATATATCCTACTATATATCCTACTATACATCCTACTATACATCCTACTATATATCCTACTTACATATCCTACTAGATTAGAATTTACAAGCATACAATACAAGCGTTTTGAAATTCAATGCACTTTTATTCAAACTAGGTGACTTACAGAGTGAACACAATGTTCTGTTATCCAAAGTGACTACAGAGTGAGTACAATAACACTATAACAGTCAGCCAGCTATTTATAGTAGGCTAGGCTACTACTAACAACAACAGCACATGAACACTGAACACACTATGCGACTGCCACCACACACTCAAAAATAATACAATTGTCCAATCTAGACCTATCATGAGACATAAAAGCAGCCTATAGTCATCATCACATATTGCCAACATGACAAAAAAATCTCTCACTCAAACTCCAACATAAATAGGTTACATTGATACGATCAATACTATCAACAGGTAGGCTATCGACAGCCTAGGCCTATTGTCATTGGCAACACATATAGCGTTACTACACATATAGTACTAACATTAGGCCAACTGTGTTAAACTAAATAATCTAATTTAACGTTAGCCTTCTCACCAATGGACGTCTCTCATAATACAGCAGGACAATGCGCCTGTTGTTGTGATTCATGGCAAAATCATCAATGATGTCCTGCTCATCGGGCCCTTGCTCCTCCAGAGTTAATCGACAACAAAGCCGGGTTGTTATTCCGAGTGACCCCTGACCCCGCTGTTGCTCCTCGTGTAGCCTTATTTTTTACACGCCATGAACAAGAAAAGCTGCGTTCACAAAATCACATTTTTACTCCGCACTTCTTAGCTGGGTATATAGCAGAATAGGGCGCCGTTGTCCTTCGTCTGGAGTCTGGCTAATATCAACAGGCCCAGTGCTGCGGGGGGTAGGCCTGCTGCAGCTAGCGGTGGTGGCTAACTGCTGATCAGATGGCGGGGACAGCGGCTCTTCTTCCTCCCGATCTTCCTCGCAAATGCAGATGTGCTCAATATCCTGGCTGTCATTGTCCTACTCTTTGACTCGGGGACAGCAGGGTTAACTCATTGTCCTACTCTTCTACTTGGGGACAGCAGGGTTAACTCATTGTCCTACTCTTCGACTTGGGGACAGCAGGGTTAACTCATTGTCCTACTCTTTGACTTGGGGACAGCAGGGTTAACTCATTGTCCTACTCTTTGACTTGGGGACAGCAGGGTTAACTCATTGTCCTACTCTTTGACTCGGGGACAGCAGGGTTAACTCATTGTCCTACTCTTTGACTCGGGGACAGCAGGGTTAACTCATTGTCCTACTCTTTGACTCGGGGACAGCAGGGTTAACTCATTGTCCTACTCTTTGACTCGGGGACAGCAGGGTTAACTCATTGTCCTACTCTTTGACTCGGGGACAGCAGGGTTAACTCATTGTCCTACTCTTTGACTTGGGGACAGCAGGGTTAACTCATTGTCCTACTCTTTGACTTGGGGACAGCAGGGTTAACTCATTGTCCTACTCTTTGACTTGGGGACAGCAGGGTTAACTCATTGTCCTACTCTTTGACTCGGGGACAGCAGGGTTAACTCATTGTCCTACTCTTTGACTTTGGGACAGCAGGGTTAACTCATTGTCCTACTCTTCGACTTGGGGACAGCAGGGTTAACTCAAAACCAATTCGCTGCCAATAAAAGTGGGAGGGTCTGGAAAATCTTACGCAACCAATTAGAGAGCAGCCTCAAGTCACCTGCTTGCCAAAAGTTGAAGGACTGACATACACTCTCATTTGGCCGGTGCCCTTCACAGAGGAAATATATGTATTCACACAGAAATCAACCAAATACAATTTGGAACCAATTTTTAATGAAGGCACTGACAAACCACCAGGCGCATTGTACGAGTAAACTATTTTTATTTTTTAATTATTTCGCATTATCTAATTAATTTATGTTTAACATGTTTAAGTAGCTTTCTTCTCTAGATATTTGGAGGGGGGCGGCGCCCCAGTTCCCCGCATTAGCGAACCGCCACTGAACATAACACTGCAACAAGGTGGGGGCGCTAGGGGGCGTAATGCATGGCTGACGTGTTTTCCGATCGCTCCCGATGACACTTTGAAAAATATGCGAATTCTACTGCAATTCAGTGCTTATTTGTTATAATTTTACTTGGTTATTCCTGCGGGATGTACCCGTGATATTTTCGAACACCTTTAAGTAGTCTAGTGATGACTTCGAAGCCAAGAGGGAAAGGAAAGGGAAAGAGTAGTAAAGGCCCAAAATCAGCACCGGCCTCGCCTGTGCATCACGACCCAGAAGCAGACGATATGTCCGAGGAGGGAGACACAACTGTACTCGAGGCCATTCGAGGCCTGCGCTCTGAGATAGTCTCCATTAAAGCGGACTTATGTGAAACAATTGATAGCCGAATCGAAGCTGTGTCTCGGATGTTTCGTGCGGAAATTGCTTCCCTTGGAGATGAGTTTCGCCTTGCTATTACAGCGCTCAAGAAAACGAGTGAAGTAAACAGCAAGAAGATCACAGATTTGGAGTCAGCGGCCACCAGCGTTTCAGATTTGACTACCTCGTTGGAAACGGAGGTGAAACGGCTTTCGGATGAACTAAAGGCGACACAGAATAGATGTGATAGTCTGGAGGGATTTTCACGTAGATACAATCTGAGAATAGTCGGACTCAAAGAATCCGTGGAAGGCCCTCGTCCTACAGATTTTATTGCAACGTTGCTTAAGGACACTCTTTCCATGGATGAGAAGCCCCTGTTGGACCGCGCACACAGATCATCACGTCCGAAGCCCCGAGAAGGCCAGAGGCCTCGTGACTTTATCCTCCGGGTGCATTTCTTCCACGTCAAAATGGAGATTCTACGCCAAGCCCGTAATGCCACGTTGAAGTTCCAGGGACAGAGTTTCTCTATCTACCAGGACTTCACCCCCACGGTAGCAAAACAACGTGCTGCGTTTGGAGAAGTTAAGAGGGAACTACGAGACCACCCAGATGTGAAATACGGACTGCGATTCCCTGCCCGCCTTTGGCTGACCCACGACGGGAGGGATCACTCTTTTGACACTCCGGAGAAGGCTATGGCTTATGTTCACCGTCACATCAAGAAACCCTGAACTCATTTGATAATCTGGCTTGCCAAATTGAGATGGCAACGTAAGTAACTTTATTTAGACTTGCCATGATTACAGAACGTCTTTATTTCTCTGTTTTTCCTTTTTTCCATGTTCTACCAGGCGAAATAAGAGAGCAAGGCTGCCCACATTGATGGGTTAATTTGGCGATAATTTGTAAAAGGAATGTGTTAGGCTACCATTTTCATTTTAATTTTATTTAATAGAGGACATGTAGGATTCCTTGTGCCCTACATTTTACTAAGACCAGTTTATGTCGGCTACTAGCCTTGGACTAGCTGAGACTTTTTGGCATCTTATTTTGAGAGGTTTCGCCCCTGTGAGGTGCGAAGCGCAAGCATCAGCTGCTGTATGCGCCTTGGTTGACTCGGCAGTTTTTTCCGTTGACATGTACATCTTCTGTGTGACAGTGTGAGGATACGGTGCTGAGGACCACTTCTATTAATGTAGGGGGAACATTTATATATTTTTTATTTTTATTTTTATATTTACCCGTAAGGAATAACCAGCCTGCTGAATTTATTGCAGAATCATTCCCTTAAATGTTCATTTCAAATTCGGGGCGGTGGATTAGTGTGGAACACAGAAATCTCACAGACAGCACTTTGTGCGGGGAAAGCGTGTTATGTTTAGGCCTGTACCTCGTTTGGGGAGGTATTGCCTGGGAGGGGGGGCGGGGGGTAGGGGGTGGATGTAAGTGGAGCGTTTCATCTCCAATACTACCACTTAGGGGGGGGAAAGGGAGTTCCTATCTTCTGTTGTGTTTATGTTTACCGTGCCAGACACTTTAGGGCTGATATGCTCATGCTGACTACACACCCTCTCTACAGTATAACCTTCCTATTTTTTCTTTTCTTTACCTTTGATTATGGATAGAGCTATACGGTTAAGTTCTTGGAATTTAAAGGGCTTACACTCCCCAATCAAGCGAAAGAAAGTCCTCACTTATCTAAAAAAGAAAAAGTCTGATATTTGTTTTTTACAAGAAACCCATTTATGTGCGAAAGAGCATGAGAAGCTGGGCAGGTATTGGGGGGGTCAGATTTTTTTCAGTTCCTTCACATCTAGCTCCAGAGGGACATGCATTTTAGTGAACAAAAATGTACCCTTTGTACCTGAAAAGATAGAAAGCGACCCTGGAGGACGTTATGTAATAGTCAAAGGCAGAATATTTTCGGAGATGGTTACTTTGGTGAATATTTACGCTCCCAACCATGATGACTTGACCTTTTTTCAATCCATTTTTTTTAAGTTGGGTAGTGTGGATGGTGAGGTTGTCATGGGGGGAGATTTTAATTTGACACTGGACCAAAGTCTAGATCGCTCCTCTGATAAAAAGGTCTCAATAACAAAGTCAGCAAAGGCAATTAACGCTTTTATGAAGGATTATGGTTTGTGTGAGATTTGGAGGTATACACACCCGAAGGATAGAGAGTACTCATTTTACTCCCCAGTGCACAACTCGTACACTAGAATAGACTACTTTATTATTTCAACATCTATCATTTATAGGGTCATCAGCTGCGATTACTTACCCCGGGTTATTTCAGATCATTCCCCCATATCATTAGTGATTCTCCCAAAAGAACATCTCTCTAGTTTCTATAGATGGAGAATGAACCCCCATCTTTTACATGATTCTAAATTTGAAGAATTTATATCCTCACAGATCCGTTTCTTTCTAGAAGTTAACACTCCAACTGCCCCCTCTCCCTCTATTCTTTGGGAATCCTTAAAAGCATACCTGAGAGGACAGATCATCTCTTATACCTCCAGGATAAAAAAAGAGTCGCATAAACACTTGGAACAATTGGAATCAGAGATCAAACAACTAGAAAAGGAGCACTTTCGCACTAGATCAGCAGGCTTATATAAAGCTCTCACTAGGAAAAGAAATCAGTATGACATCTCTAACACTTATAAAATGGAGAAGGCCATGTTGAGAACGAGGCAACGCTACTATGAGCTAGGAGATAAAGGTCACAAACTTTTAGCCTGGCAACTAAAGAAACAAAGGTCCAATTCCTGTATTCAGCAAGTGAAGAAATCAGATTCTACTCTGACGTATAACCCACAAGAGATCAATGACTGCTTCAAAAGCTTCTATGAGCAGCTATATACATCAGAAAGTGAGAATGCAGCCCCAAACAGTGAAAGATTCTTGAATTAAATTAAATTGCCCAAGCTATCGGAGGAAGAGAGGGATACTTTAGACCAACCAATAACCAAGGGAGAAATACTGAGTGCCCTCATGTGTCTTCAATCAGGAAAATCCCCTGGACTAGATGGCTACACAGTTGAATTTTATAAAGAATTCCAACAACACTTGATTGGCCCATTAATGGAAATGTATCGATACATCATTGACTGGGGTGTGTTGCCTCCAACTTTGCAGGAGGCTTTGATCTCAGTGATTTGTAAGCCAGAGAAAGACCCCACCCTGCCTAGTTCATATCGCCCAATCTCATTAATCAACGTTGACTTAAAGTTGATTGCAAAGGTCATTGCCCTTAGATTAGAGAAATACCTCCCTTCATTAATACATGACGACCAAACTGGGTTTATTAGGAATAGAATGTCAACTAATAATTTAAGACGTCTTTTTCACATTATATCTGAAGCAAGGCAGTCAGAGGAGCCTACGATAGTGGTATCCCTCGACGCTGAAAAAGCGTTTGATCGAGTAGAGTGGGGGTATCTTTTCAAGGTCTTAGAGCATTTTCATTTTGGGAAATATTTTGTTAACTGTGTAAGACTCCTCTATGATAATCCAAAAGCTAGAGTGAGTACTAATGGAATGATGTCAGATCCCTTTCCTATTGGTCGGTCCACAAGACAGGGTTGCCCCTTAAGTCCCTTACTATTCGCATTGATATTGGAACCCCTTGCTCAGAAGATAAGAGAGGATCCTGGCATTGCAGGGTTTTTGGTGGGAGACACAGAGCACAAGATTTCGTTATACGCGGACGATATTTTATTATATCTGTCGAAACCCGTTCTCTCGTTGAGGACCCTATTGAATGTGATAGATACCTTCAGTCAGTTTTCAGGTTATAAGATCAATTGGTTGAAGAGTGAGGTTCTTCCAATCTCTGACTCGAATTCCCCTGCCTCTGGATCATATCTACCTTTCAAGGTCAAATCAAAAATTAAGTATTTGGGAATTGTTACTGATGGGGAACTGGGCAATCTTGTAAAGCTGAATTATACACCATTGATGGAGAAAATTAGTAAAGACCTGACTAAGTGGATTAATCTGCCTATTTCACTCATAGGGAGAGTTAATGTCATAAAGATGAATATTATGCCCAGGCTCATGTACCTGTTTCAATCCATACCAGTTGGACTCCCCAAATCCTTTTTTAGAAAATACAACTCCTTGGTTGGTAAATTTTTGTGGAATAATAAGGTCCCGAGAATAAAGAGAAGCACCTTGGTATTGCCTTTTGAAGGGGGAGGACTGGGTCTACCAGACCCGGAACTATATTTCTGGGCTGCCCAGATTAGGCCCCTGTGTTACTGGTTTAATAAGGAACACTGTCCCATATGGACCCAAATTGAAGGGCATATTCTTAAGATACAAGACTTGTCCTACATCCCTTATTGTTTTACGTCAAAAAATATTAAGAAATTCACAGCTAATCCCATTCTCTGTCACTCGGTGAAGATTTGGGAGGATGTTCATAAATACATAAGACAACCTATTTCCCTCTCCCCTAAGACACCCATCACGCTCAACAGATAGATAGATAGATAGATAGATATGCTTTATTGTCATTGTCAATTTTCATAACAACGAGATTGAAGAAGTGCATCCTCCACAGTATAAAAAAAAAAGAGCTATAAAAAACATTAATGAAATAAAATAAAATAAAAAAATAAAAAACACATTCATACTGGAACACTCCCCTTTTGCACATCTCCCCTATAAAACCAATTCTAGTAAGATAAAAATATAATATAAATAAATAAATAAAAGCACACATTTATACTGGCACGCTGCCGCTAGCTTTAAGAGACCATGCCTTTGGGGTGTGGTCACAAAAGGGTATTAAAAAGATAGAAGATCTATACCAAGGGGACACATTGATGTCTTTTGGGGACTTGAGAGAGGGTTATCAAATTCCAGTCACACACCTCTTCAGGTATTTACAGATACGACATTTCATATAATCTAAGCAGAGTGGCTCCCTGGATAGGCCCAAGTACTCCCCATTGGAGTCTTTATTGCTCAAAGATAATCTGAACAACCATATATCACAAATATATCATTTACTATCCGAATATTCTAAGGCTAATACAATAGCATTGAAGGAAAAATGGGAAAGGGATCTTGGGATTCAGATTACAGATGATTCTTGGAGCGAGATCAATGAGCAATCACAGAGAATTTTTATTAACACCAGATATAAGCTCTGCAATTACAAATTTATACACAGAGCATATTTTACACCTGAGAGAGTAAGCCGTTTAAAAACTAATTCATCCCCTCTCTGTCCCCGCTGCAAATTGGAGACTGGCACGCTCATACATATGGTGTGGTCCTGCTCTAAGCTCAGACAGTGGTGGCTGAAAATTGAGAATAACCTTAAAGAGGTTTTGTCAAGAGAAATATCTTTAACTCCAGTGATAGCAATGTTAGGGGACTTGACCGATTTGAATCTTTCCAGCCAAAGGATAAAGGGTTTTGTTAGTCTTGCTATCACGGCTGCCAAAAGATGCATTGCATCTAAATGGATCCATGAGGATCCTCCTAGTATTACTCAGTGGATTAATGAGGTGAATTAATGTGCTCCTTTGGAGAAAATAACGTATGCCATGAGAGGTAGCCCACAGCTGTTCCATAGGACTTGGGATCCATGGTTGACTTACATGGAGTCTATTTAAGTTACCAAACTTTTTACTATTTTATTTGTTGTTTTCTATCTCTGTATCTTTAGTTGGTGGGTGGGAGGGATGTTGGAGGATCTGTCTCAGGGTGGGTGGGAGTGATGTTGGAGGATCTGTCTCAGGGTGGGTGGGAGTGATGTTGGAGGATCTGTCTCAGGGTGGGTGGGAGTGATGTTGGAGGATCTGTCTCAGGGTGGGTGGGAGTGATGTTGGAGGATCTGTCTCAGGGTGGGTGGGAGTGATGTTGGAGGATCTGTCTCAGGGTGGGAGGGAAAGGGATGTGTATGAACAGCAACGTGTTAAATGTTGAATATAAGATGTATTTTTTTGTTATGATGGCACTGGTGTTTTGTTGTGTTTTGTTATATTTGTGTATATGGTGTATTGTGAAAATGAGAAAAGAATAAAAATAATTTTCCAAAAAAAATAAATAAATAAATAACACTGCAACAATTTAACCCTGTAAAAATATAACACTGAACAATGTAACACTGTAGTACTTATCCCCAGCTAGTGAAATGTCACACTGTAACACTCTAACACTGTACTATTGTAATGCTGTGACATTGCAGCACTGTAATACAGTAGTGTTCTTCCCAGCCAATCAGAGCTTTGTGGCTGCCCCAGGGGGGTAATAGGCCTCCTTCTGCTGTCGGCTTTGAGCCCGGTCCACCTGAGTCAGCAACTTTTACGGCAGAGAAACCTGGCAACGATTCAGCTTTGAGTTCATCAATCCTGGGACCTGCTGTAGTACCCATAATGCACTGGGCTGGCTTATGTGGTCTCGATCAGTTTGGGCCATGATATCTTCATGGCCTCTAATTGCTGTGGTGTGGGAGTTGTATGTGAGTTATAAAACAGTGTGATATTTTCTCCAGTCTCAGTAACAGTCTCGCACACGCTAACGTGTCTTTCGCACTCTATTGAGCGTTCATTGGGTCTGTTTGTGGGTGAGAATAACAGGAGCTCCGATGTGTTTCTCCTCTTCTTACAGGTGTGACCAACTCTCTGTATTTTTGTTGCCTTTTTCCCAACCAATGCTGGTTCATTCTACATTAAACCATAGAATATACAATGTAGTGCAAAGCTGACAGTCTGCACTTTAACCTCATATTTATTGTTTTATTTCAAATCCAAAGTGCGAGAGTACAGAGCCTAAATAACAAAAGGGGTGTCACTGTCCAAATACCTAATTAAATAATTAAAATGCTAATTAAATAATTAAGAGCAAAATATATTGCCTCCTTTTTTCATTTCTTCCCAGTCAGTTTTATGTTTAAAAATAAATAAATAAAATCAGTGTGCATTGTAATTTGAGTCTATCTTTACACACAGACGGTTGTGTGGAACAGCTTGCCGTATCAGGTAGTAGGAACATTGGACCCTAATTTGCAGGTAAATAATGAACCTAGGTGGATTGAATGGCCTATTCTCAGCATGTATACTTATACCTGGGCTTTCTTAGACACTCGATTGTGATTGGCCGATGTATAACACTTCTGTATAATGACCACTGTTTCACACCTGATTATGTTCCTCTACTCTATATGTGCGCTTGCTCCTGTCTGTAGCTAACATTACTGTTAACTCTGCCATATTAATAATGTTGTGGTTGCTAGGTAGCTGTGGTTCTCTTCATTATGTATTCTTATGTTCTACAAACACCAATTCCAAAGTTGGGACAGTATGTAAAATTCACATAAAAGCAGAAAGCAGTGATTTGTAAATTCTTTTTTACATAT
>CM040406.1:61716862-61721862 GCA_022702515.1 Ilyophis sp. 1 JC-2022
AGTGTGGAGCAGTGTGTTTTATAGCTGCAGTGTTCTGTGTGACTGCAGGTACTCGTGTAAGCAGTGTGCTAACACCTACGCTAACAGCCGCACCCTGCCAAAGAACCACAGCTGCATGCATATACAGGTGAGATTCAATGGCCCTGTCAATCTTTATGATTGCCATGGTAACTGCATTTATAATTAAACTGTTCTGCTATGTACTGTTATCAACTTTAGCCTGCCGAATTGTACACACCACGCTAGTATAAAACATGGCCACAATGTTAGGTGTGATCTCCGTTAGCTGCCCTGTTTGGTTGAGAAAAAACATCACGTTGAAAATGCAGACGTAGAATATTTAATTGCTCCAAATTTTCTGCTACACATTGCATTCAAACTTACTGCCATCATCCCCTGACGCTTATCATTTCATCATGAAAAACATCATGGAGGACCTGCAACAAATTCATTTAAAGAATTAAATCCAAATTAATTTGAATTTGCGTTGTTTAACACTGCCAACATTCACTATTTAGAATTTAAGCTGCAGTGACAAAATGTAGAATGTTCTTTGTGACTTAAATATTTCATTCAAGAGACATGCAGGAAACTGGACAAATATATGTGCTGTGTCATGTGACATTGCTCGCTCGTGTCACAGTCAGGGTGCATCCCAATACTCAAGAAATGCACCCTCCTTTCTTCCACTACCACCCCCTCTCCTCCTTTCCTCCACTACCACCTCCTCTCCTCCTTTCCTCCACTACCACCTCCTCTCCTCCTTTCCTCCACTACCACCTCCTCTCCTCCTTTCTTCCACTACCACCTCCTCTCCTCCTTTCTTCCACTACCACCTCCTCTCCTCCTTTCCTCCACTACCACCTCCTCTCCTCCTTTCCTCCACTACCACCTCCTCTCCTCCTTTCCTCCACTACCACCTCCTCTCCTCCTTTCCTCCACTACCACCTCCTCTCCTCCTTTCTTCCACTACCACCTCCTCTCCTCCTTTCCTCCACTACCACCTCCTCTCCTCCTTTCTTCCACTACCACCTCCTCTCCTCATTTCCTCCACTACCACCTCCTCTCCTCCTTTCTTCCACTACCACCTCCTCTCCTCCTTTCTTCCACTACCACCTCCTCTCCTCCTTTCTTACACTACCACCTCCTCTCCTCCTTTCCTCCACTACCACCTCCTCTCCTACGTGCCCCGGGAATGGATTTGTGTGTTTTAATCTAATATTTAATCTTAATTGCGTATAAATGGTTACATATTAATTAATGCCTCGACCCAAACCGCAATGTCAGGTACATTGTATACTGTATACTGTAAACTGTATATTGTACATGCAAATACTTGTACTCGAAACGTTCAGGCAGTTTTGCATACTTCTGGGTAGGAGAGGATTGGGGGAGTGGAAGAAAGGAGGTGGGGAGTAAAGAATATTGGGACGCACCCTCAGTGTTGTGGTCTGTGTCCTTCTGTAGGGTCAGGCTTCAGGCTGGCCGCATCTACAGAGTCTGGACTAAACAGATCCTACATTCCTTCCTGGTTCCTAAGTATGGGAGGTTCTGGGCTGGTAACAGGAGGTTCTAAGTATGGGAGGTTCTGGGCTGGTAACAGGAGGTTCTAAGTATGGGAGGTTCTGGGCTGGTAACAGGAGGTTCTAAGTATGGGAGGTTCTGGGCTGGTAACAGGAGGTTCTAAGTATGGGAGGTTCTGGGCTGGCAACAGGAGGTTCTATGTATGGGAGGTTCTGGGCTGGCAACAGGAGGTTCTAAGTATGGGAGGTTCTGGGCTGGTAACAGGAGGTTCTAAGTATGGGAGGTTCTGGGCTGGTAACAGGAGGTTCTAAGTATGGGAGGTTCTGGGCTGGTAACAGGAGGTTCTGGTGCTGTATTAAGATACACAGCCTCTGATACCACAGTGCTGACCCTGGGCACCTCAACAAATATTCATAGAATGCATCAAATTAAAAGCTTTGGCTTTAACAGCAGGGAGGAAAACCCTGAAATGCTCATTGGTGTTTAGAATGTGTGCTGTGGCAGGGGTGAGAGGTCAGAGGTCAGGCCATGTGGCTGTGTTCTGCAGCTGGGGGACTCCATGTGTGAGTCGGTGTTTGCCGATTTCGGGGAGTCGCAGGCGGTGGATGCCCTGGATCTTCCCGGAAGCTTCCGGGCACGCAGTCACAGCTACGTCCGCGCCATCCAGGCCGGCGTCTCCCAGGACGACGACTGTTTGCCCGTCTTCTCCCTGTCCGGCCCCCAGGGAGGGGCTAAGGGAGCAGCAGGTGAGTCACTGTAACACTTCACTGCACCATCTCACTGTAACAGCTCACTGCAACATCTCACTGCACCACCTCACTGTAACATCTCACTGCACCATCTCACTGTAACACCTCACTGCAACATCTCACTGCACCACCTCACTGCAACAGCTCACTGTAACATCTCACTGTAACACCTCACTGTAACATCTCACTGCACCATCTCACTGTAACACCTCACTGTAACATCTCACTGCACCATCTCACTGTAACACCTCTCTGTAAAACCTCTCTGTAACACAGCACTGTAACACCTCTCTGTAACACAGCACTGTAACACCTCTCTGTAACACAGCACTGTAACACCTCTCTGTAACACCTCACTGTAACACCTCACTGTAACACCTCTCTGTAACACAGCACTGTAACACCTCTCTGTAACACAGCACTGTAACAGCTCTCTGTAACACAGCTCTGTAACACCTCACTGTAACACAGCACTGTAACACCTCTCTGTAACACCTCTCTGTAACACAGCACTGTAACACCTCTCTGTAACACAGCAATGTAACACCTCTCTGTAATACATCTCTGTAACACCTCTCTGGAACACAGCACTGTAACACCTCTCTGTAACACAGCACTGTAACACCTCTCTGTAACACCAATGTTACGCTCTGACCAATGAGCAGCTGGATGCTGAGACTCTGTGGGCGGAGCTTGGGTGGGCGTGGGATGGAGGCATGAGTGCTTTTTCTAGCTGCTGTCGCTGCATGAACTCTAACTCAGCAGATAAACAACAGACTGGTGGTTCGCCCCCATAATCAGTGCCATCCTGTCATCGCAGATATGGCACCTATCATTAGCCAAACTGCCAGTTTCAGTACATCTTTAGAGGAGGACTGGGGGGTTGTGTCAGTACACCATCTTTAGAGGAGGACTGGGGGGTTGTGTCAGTACACCATCTTTAGAGGAGGACTGGGGGGTTGTGTCAGTACACCATCTTTAGAGGCGGACGGAGGGGTTGTGTCAGTACACCATCTTTAGAGGAGGACTGGGGGGTTGTGTCAGTACACCATCTTTAGAGGAGGACTGAGGGGTTGTGTCAGTACACCATCTTTAGAGGAGGACTGAGGGGTTGTGTCAGTACACCATCTTTAGATGAGGACTGAGGGGTTGTGTCAGTACACCATCTTTAGAGGAGGACTGTGGGGTTGTGTCAGTATACCATCTTTAGAGGAGGACTGGGGAGTTGTGTCAGTACACCATCTTTAGAGGAAGACTGGGGAGGTGTGTCAGTACACCATCTTTAGAGGAGGACTGGGGGGTTGTGTCAGTACACCATCTTTAGAGGAGGACTGAGGGGTTGTGTCAGTACACCATCTTTAGAGGAGGACTGGGGGGTTGTGTCAGTACACCATCTTTAGAGGAGGACTGGGGAGGTGTGTCAGTACACCATCTTTAGAGGAGGACTGAGGGGTTGTGTCAGTACACCATCTTTAGAGGAGGACTGAGGGGTTGTGTCAGTACACCATCTTTAGAGGAGGACTGGGGAGGTGTGTCAGTACACCATCTTTAGAGGAGGACTGGGGAGGTGTGTCAGTACACCATCTTTAGAGGAGGACTGAGGGGTTGTGTCAGTACACCATCTTTAGAGGAGGACTGGGGAGGTGTGTCAGTACACCATCTTTAGAGGAGGACTGGGGAGGTGTGTCAGTACACCATCTTTAGAGGAGGACTGGGGGGTTGTGTCAGTACACCATTTTTAGAGGAGGACTGGGGGTGTCACACGGAGTGTATCAGTACCCCATCTATAGGACAGGTGGTTTGAGCGCTCACTCAGGTCTTAGTCGATAGAATGTTGGTGGGCAGAAACCCAAGGGCATCGCCATGCCAACAGTGCTGACAACTGCCCAGCTGGCCACTGGGGAGGCGGTGCCATCGGAGACTGTTGGCATGGCGACGGATCCCTCAGACAGACAGATGTACTGCATGTGCCTGACATCTGTTTATGTGCCCGACATCTGTTTATGTGCCCATCACTCACACACATACATGCACACACACACATGTACACAGACACTCATTCTTTCTAATAATAATAATAATAATACATTTTAATTGATTGGAGCCTTTCTGGATACTGAAGGTTACTGTACCTTAAAAAAATTAGTCAGAAAAGTTAAAACACTGGATAAAACAAACACAATATAGACATAGCCATCAAAAACAATAACATAGGCAAATAGACAAAAATAGGGAAAAACAACACACCACAATAATCACAATATTCATGAAGTGAGACATTACAGTGGTCAACAAAGGGGTGGAGACCAGTGTGTTATAAGTTATGAGCCAATAGGTGAAGAGGTGTGTTTTGAGCTGTTTTTGAAGGAGGGTAGTGTATCTGCATGTTTGATGTGAGTGGGAAGGGAGTTCCAGAGAACGGGAGCAGCAGTGCTGAAGGCTCGAGCACCAACAGGAGTGGGGAGGGAGTTCCAGAGAACGGGAGCAGCAGTGCTGAAGGCTCGAGCACCAACAGTAGTGGGGAGGGAGTTCCAGAGAACGGGAGCAGCAGTGCTGAAGGCTCGAGCACCAACAGGAGTGAGTCAGGTGGGAGGAATGGCGAGTAGACCAGCAGAGGAGGAGCGTATAGTGCGGGTTGGGGTGTTGAAGGTAGGGGGTGTGAAGCTGTGTAAGGCTTTGTCAGCAGGAGGATTTTTAATTGAATGCGGTAGTGGATGTGTAGCTGAA
>CM040406.1:61726862-61734362 GCA_022702515.1 Ilyophis sp. 1 JC-2022
CCCAGCCACGGTCGAGCCACACCCACGGGCCACGCCCCCAGCCACGGCCGAGCCACGCCCTCCAGCCACACCCCTGAGCAGAGCTGGGTCGAGGGTCCCCAGAGCCGGCCCGGCTCGGCCCGCGTCTCCCCTTACCTCCACGATGGGGAGTTCTTCCTGCGCCTCCTTCATATGGAGGTGGAGAGGATAGAGGGATGGTGTCAGCGCTTTCAGAGAGAGGCGGAGGAGAATGACCTGCCAGAGGAGGGTGAGCAGAGGGAGGGATGATGAAGATGAAGAAAGAAGGAAGAGATGGCAGGGGGGGGGGGGGGGGTGGAGAAAGAGGAGAGGCGTAAGAGAGGGAGGAGTAGAGGGGAGGAGGCGTGGTCAGTGTGTGGGGGGTCGGGGGTTTAGATGGTTCTCTCACTTCACTCAGAGTATCTGGGCCCACAACCGACAGAGAGGAAACCAGGGCTGTGTCCGAATCAGAGCCCTATCTACTGAGACCTGTTTACTGTGTACTAGCATACTGTTTAGTGACATGCAGTATGCAAAAAATATTCTCCATACTATTATCAGTGAAGTATATCATGCAGGGATATTAAAATCACTCAATTTTCAGAATTGTTGCATACTTAACAGCTTTTTTAAAAAGTATACTCAACTGGCATACGGCTGTGCAGCTCACCTGTGCTCCTCTCTGTGCGCAGTGCTGGCAGGAATCCGCTTTGCAGTGGGCAGTGCCCAGACGCTCATGTCTCAGAAGGTCCAGCAGTTCTTCAGGCTCTGCCAGCAGAGCCTGGTGAGTCCTTGCTCACCTTTGACCTCCCTGAGCTGTGCTGTGCTGTCACAGACAAAACAACATTTACACACATTCGACACACGTGTCATCTCCCTGCACCCCTGTAATGATGTGATCTCCCTGCACCCCTGTAATGATGTCATCTCCCTGCACCCCTGTAATGATGTCATCTCCCTGCACCCCTGTAATGATGTCATCTCCCCGCACCCCCGTAATGATGTGATCTCCCTGAGCCCTTGTAATGATGTCATCTCCCTGCACCCCTGTAATGATGTCATCTCCCTGCACCCCTGTAATGATGTCATCTCCCTGCACCCCTGTAATGATGTCATCTCCCTGCACCCCTGTAATGATGTCATCTCCCCGCACCCCCGTAATGATGTGATCTCCCTGAGCCCTTGTAATGATGTCATCTTCCTGCACCCCTGTAATGATGTAATCTCCCCGCGCCTTTGTAATGATGTCATCTCCCCGTGCCCCTGTAATGATGTCATCTCCCCGCGCCCCTGCAGGACCCCACCGCGCACCCCAAGCCCAGCCCCCAGGACCTGGCGGAGCTGTGGGACCTCCTGCAGTTGGCGGTGGAGGAGGTGCGGCTCATCTTCCAGGAACTGCAGCGGCTCAAAGACTCGGGCTGGAGGCTCCACCTGAAGGTGAGGAGAGCCCCGTCTGGGCCCTCACTTAGAACCAAAATGGCTGTGCGCGGGACAGTTGCCGGTGACCCTGCCCCACCAGAGTGCGAAGGCCAGGAATCAGAGCAGTGATGCCAGCGACTGAGCCGGAATGGCCGCCTTGTTGAGTCACGCAAAAAGGGACACTTACAGGATCACAGGAACAAGTACACCACGCTACAAAAAATAAACTAACACCTCTTTCTCCTCTCTCTTTCTCTCCCTCTCTCTCTTTCTCTCTCTCTCTCTGTCTCGCCCACACACACGCTAATATCACTCATATCTTCATTCTTATTTATGTATTCATCCATTCTTATTTTACGCTCAATCACTGTTTTTTATATTTTATTTTCCTCTTTATCTGGGGTCCCCCCCCCCCATTCCACCGCTCTGCAGGAGGATAAGAGCCTCCCTCCCCCGCTACCAAAGAAACCCAGCGGGGGTGTGGGTGGCGGCAGGGCCCGGAGTGGGGGTGTGTCCACCGAGCCGCCCCCTCTCCCGGAGAAGGCTGGGGCCCTGATGGAGCAGCAGGCCCCGGATCCGAACGGCCGTCTGCTGCAGGCTAAACACTCCGCCCACTCTTACCGCCAAAACTCCGCTACAGAGAGCGCCGACAGCGTTGAGATCTACATCCCTGAAGCACAAACCCGCTTCTGACACTAATATACACACACACACACACAAACACACACATACATACACACACACGCACACATTCCCAAGCACAAACCCGCTTCTGACACTAATACACACACACACACACACAAACACACATACACACACACACACACAAACACACACATGCACACACACACACGCACACATTCCCAAGCACAAACCCGCTTCTGACCGGAAAACACACTAATATACACACACCCCAAAGCACAAACCCGCTTCTGACCTGAGCACACTAATATACACACACTCACACACACCCCAAAGCACAAACCCGCTTCTGACCTGAACACACTAATACACACACAGACACACACACACGTGTACACAGACACACACACATCCGTCTCCTTGGTGAAGAGCTTGTACATTAGAGAGGTTACAGTGAGTCTAACAGAACTCATCCACTGTGTGGGAGCTCTACAGTGGCTCAGAGCTGGCAGGATATCGCTCTCACTGTGACATCACAGCGCCCTCTAGCAGTCACGTCCTGCCAGGACAACCATCAGTCTTCAAGTGCGGGGGCGTGCTCTCTTTGTGACATCATCACTGCCCCTGCTGCCATTCAAGCAGCAACCAACATGGGTTTTTAATGTAGCATACAACAGGTCCCACTCCCCCCAGGGGGAAGAGGTTAAAGGTTATTGGGGAGCGGGAGGGGGAGGGGGACATCTAGTTTTTCTAAGCAGGCTTGTAGCTCATTGAAAGCAATGAATCTGTTCTAGTCTGAAGGTTTCACAGTCAAACAAACCCCTCTGTCTGTGACGCACACAAACACAAGACACTTTTTAAAAGATTGTTTCTCAATGTTTGATTTCACAAGTTTCTCCTTTGTGAAGCATGCAGGGGAAAGATGCCAGTCATCGCTGGGTCATGTTGTTCTGCCTGGAAGAGTTTCAGAGCTCTCCTCCCCTCCCCCCTCTCCAGGCACTGCTGCCAATTTCTTCTTTTCTTTCACAACAAAAGCTGGTGATGTTTTATAAACCAGTTACATGTGAGAAGAGATCAATAGGAGCCAACATCTTTTCTTAAAACAAATTCCATATCGATAAGTTATGAGTGGTGTGTCAGACCAACATGTGCCATAACGGGGACTGTTAATGTCTTTACTGCCCCCTGTGGATAAGGCTTGTCACTGCAGGGTCACCCTTCCCTCTTGGGACAGGAGTGTGCAGGGCCTTGCACTGTATATTTACAATCGAACAAAAAATAAATATTTCAGTCTATATTAAATGTACGTATATTTATATGTATATTTTATACGGCCGTCTGTATTTTTTAGAATAGAACGGAATATATAATCATATTTATGTAGATGATGTAAGCAGTATGGCTTTCAGACTGATAGAGGATGTGATATGTGTCTCCGAACATCCAAGTTCACTGCCATAAATTGTCAAATTCTGAATCTATCTTTCCCTACCTTCTAAATGTGCTTCTTTCTATTTCTCTCTCCCTCTACCTGTCCCTCTCTGCCCCCCCCCCCTCTCTCTCTCTCTATCCCTACCCCTCCCTCTCTATCAGTACTAAGGAAGTGTTTTCTTTCATGAGGTGTTAAAATGGGTTGTCCTCATTAATGTTGTGTAAGAAAGAAAGTGGGGTGTGTGTGTGGGGGGGAACAAAACCTTCCCTGGATCCTCTTAGTGAGAGGAAACCTTCCCTGTGATCCTAAACTCATTAAAATATAACCTCACATTCAAATGTGAGATGAAAAATGCTTTTTAATATGTGTGAATTTCTGTGGAAGGAGCTATAAGTGTGTTTTCTTAGCATGTATCGCAAAGTCCTTTTTCACCACCTGCAATTTATAAACTACTGATCGGGAGGAAGCCAGAATTTTAACATGCATTTTAAAATATCAAAGTTCACCGTGAAGCGATGGGAAAACCTGAGGCGAGGCGTAATAGTGTAGCTCAAACACAAAGACTCTCATCACACGATAAAGCACAGAGTGTATCACACATTAAAGCACAGAGTGTATCACACATTAAAGCACAGAGTGTATCACACATTAAAGCACAGAGTGTATCACACATTAAAGCACAGAGTGTATCACACATTAAAGCACAGAGTGTATCACACATTAAAGCACAGAGTGTATCACACATTAAAGCACAGAGTGTATCACACATTAAAGCACAGAGTGTATCACACATTAAAGCACAGAGTGTATCACACATTAAAGCACAGAGTGTATCACACATTAAAGCACAGAGTGTATCACACATTAAAGCACAGAGTGTATCACACATTAAAGCACAGAGTGTATCACACATTAAAGCACAGAGTGTATCACACATTAAAGCACAGAGTGTATCACACATTAAAGCACAGAGTGTATCACACATTAAAGCACAGAGTGTATCACACATTAAAGCACAGAGTGTATCACACATTAAAGCACAGAGTGTATCACACATTAAAGCACAGAGTGTATCACACATTAAAGCACAGAGTGTATCACACATTAAAGCACAGAGTGTATCACACATTAAAGCACAGAGTGTATCACACATTAAAGCACAGAGTGTATCACACATTAAAGCACAGAGTGTATCACACATTAAAGCACAGAGTGTATCACACATTAAAGCACAGAGTGTATCACACATTAAAGCACAGAGTGTATCACACATTAAAGCACAGAGTGTATCACACATTAAAGCACAGAGTGTATCACACATTAAAGCACAGAGTGTATCACACATTAAAGCACAGAGTGTATCACACATTAAAGCACAGAGTGTATCACACATTAAAGCACAGAGTGTATCACACATTAAAGCACAGAGTGTATCACACATTAAAGCACAGAGTGTATCACACATTAAAGCACAGAGTGTATCACACATTAAAGCACAGAGTGTATCACACATTAAAGCACAGAGTGTATCACACATTAAAGCACAGAGTGTATCACACATTAAAGCACAGAGTGTATCACACATTAAAGCACAGAGTGTATCACACATTAAAGCACAGAGTGTATCACACATTAAAGCACAGAGTGTATCACACATTAAAGCACAGAGTGTATCACACATTAAAGCACAGAGTGTATCACACATTAAAGCACAGAGTGTATCACACATTAAAGCACAGAGTGTATCACACATTAAAGCACAGAGTGTATCACACATTAAAGCACAGAGTGTATCACACATTAAAGCACAGAGTGTATCACACATTAAAGCACAGAGTGTATCACACATTAAAGCACAGAGTGTATCACACATTAAAGCACAGAGTGTATCACACATTAAAGCACAGAGTGTATCACACATTAAAGCACAGAGTGTATCACACATTAAAGCACAGAGTGTATCACACATTAAAGCACAGAGTGTATCACACATTAAAGCACAGAGTGTATCACACATTAAAGCACAGAGTGTATCACACATTAAAGCACAGAGTGTATCACACATTAAAGCACAGAGTGTATCACACATTAAAGCACAGAGTGTATCACACATTAAAGCACAGAGTGTATCACACATTAAAGCACAGAGTGTATCACACATTAAAGCACAGAGTGTATCACACATTAAAGCACAGAGTGTATCACACATTAAAGCACAGAGTGTATCACACATTAAAGCACAGAGTGTATCACACATTAAAGCACAGAGTGTATCACACATTAAAGCACAGAGTGTATCACACATTAAAGCACAGAGTGTATCACACATTAAAGCACAGAGTGTATCACACATTAAAGCACAGAGTGTATCACACATTAAAGCACAGAGTGTATCACACATTAAAGCACAGAGTGTATCACACATTAAAGCACAGAGTGTATCACACATTAAAGCACAGAGTGTATCACACATTAAAGCACAGAGTGTATCACACATTAAAGCACAGAGTGTATCACACATTAAAGCACACAGAGTGTATCACACATTAAAGCACAGAGTGTATCACACATTAAAGCACAGAGTGTATCACACATTAAAGCACAGAGTGTATCACACATTAAAGCACAGAGTGTATCACACATTAAAGCACAGAGTGTATCACACATTAAAGCACAGAGTGTATCACACATTAAAGCACAGAGTGTATCACACATTAAAGCACAGAGTGTATCACACATTAAAGCACAGAGTGTATCACACATTAAAGCACAGAGTGTATCACACATTAAAGCACAGAGTGTATCACACATTAAAGCACAGAGTGTATCACACATTAAAGCACAGAGTGTATCACACATTAAAGCACAGAGTGTATCACACATTAAAGCACAGAGTGTATCACACATTAAAGCACAGAGTGTATCACACATTAAAGCACAGAGTGTATCACACATTAAAGCACAGAGTGTATCACACATTAAAGCACAGAGTGTATCACACATTAAAGCACAGAGTGTATCACACATTAAAGCACAGAGTGTATCACACATTAAAGCACAGAGTGTATCACACGATGAGAGCACAGAGTGTATCACACATTAAAGCACAGAGTGTATCACACATTAAAGCACAGAGTGTATCACACATTAAAGCACAGAGTGTATCACACATTAAAGCACAGAGTGTATCACACATTAAAGCACAGAGTGTATCACACATTAAAGCACAGAGTGTATCACACATTAAAGCACAGAGTGTATCACACATTAAAGCACAGAGTGTATCACACATTAAAGCACAGAGTGTATCACACATTAAAGCACAGAGTGTATCACACATTAAAGCACAGAGTGTATCACACGATGAGAGCACAGAGTGTATCACACATTAAAGCACAGAGTGTATCACACATTAAAGCACAGAGTGTATCACACATTAAAGCACAGAGTGTATCACACATTAAAGCACAGAGTGTATCACACATTAAAGCACAGAGTGTATCACACATTAAAGCACAGAGTGTATCACACATTAAAGCACAGAGTGTATCACACATTAAAGCACAGAGTGTATCACACATTAAAGCACAGAGTGTATCACACATTAAAGCACAGAGTGTATCACACATTAAAGCACAGAGTGTATCACACATTAAAGCACAGAGTGTATCACACATTAAAGCACAGAGTGTATCACACATTAAAGCACAGAGTGTATCACACATTAAAGCACAGAGTGTATCACACATTAAAGCACAGAGTGTATCACACATTAAAGCACAGAGTGTATCACACATTAAAGCACAGAGTGTATCACACATTAAAGCACAGAGTGTATCACACATTAAAGCACAGAGTGTATCACACATTAAAGCACACAGAGTGTATCACACATTAAAGCACAGAGTGTATCACACATTAAAGCACAGAGTGTATCACACATTAAAGCACAGAGTATATCACACATTAAAGCACAGTGTATCACACATTAAAGCACAGAGTGTATCACA
>CM040406.1:61739362-61744362 GCA_022702515.1 Ilyophis sp. 1 JC-2022
AGCCAGGTGAGCATGCAGACGCCCGCCGCGCCCCGCCCCTTCAGCATGGGCAGCCGCGGAGGCGTCAGGGTCAGCGTTCGATAGCGGTTCACAGCGATGAGGGTCAGAAAGGTGATTCCGCTGTAGGTGGTGGCGTAGTAGATCGCACCGGCCAATCGGCAGCAGGCCTCCGAGAGGGGCCAGTCCTCGCCGCGGGCGTAGTAGGCGGCCCACACGGGCAGCGTTAGCGTGAAAAGCGTGTCCGCGGCCGCCAGGTTCAGCATATACACGCGCATCGCCGGCTTCAGCCGACGCCCTTTCCGCCACAGAACCGCCAGCACCAGAAGGTTGCCTGGCAACCCCAGGCAGAACACCACGCCATACACCGCTGGCAGGAAGAGGGAGGCGGTCCGGTCGGCAGTGTCACAGTATGTGGATCCAGCGTCTCTTGTCATTGATGCTGCCAGTGTTGTCGTCATGGTGATGGCCAGCCAGGAGGCATTACTCTGTGACATCACAGACTAAGAACAAAAACACCCAATATGTTTAATAAAAAACTGTTCAAAAAAATGCATATATATATATATATATATATATACACATAATATTAAAATGCTTATATATATACATACAGTGAGCACCATAATTCATTGGACAGTGACATATTTTTGTGTTATTTCGGTTCTGTACTCTAGCACTTTGAGTTTGAAAGGATATAATGACAATGAGGTTGAAGTGCAGACTGTCAGCTTTAATTTGAGGGTATGTTCATCCATATCGGATGAACCGTTTAGAAATTATAAAACCTTTTGTACATAGACCCTCCCCCCCCCATTTTCGGGCATCAAAAAATATTGGACAGTTTAACATAATGTAGGAAAATAAAGTAATCATTTTTAATATTTGGTTGCATATCTTTTACATGCCATGACTTCCTTTATGTCTGTGACCAACCAATATCAAAAGACTCTTGATATCTTATTTCCTGGTACTCCTACAAGCGATACTATAACCTCTCTGCATTTGAATGGATCTCTATGGGAATTGAGTGGTGGGACTAGATTAAGATGTAAATTACACTGGAACAGTATGGAACACATGGTTGGCTTAATGGCTCTAAGTCATCAAGGGTCTGACGTATCAAACAAGCCTTAAACCATCACTCTGTTGCCAGATTTGCAGTATATATGGATGGATAACTTGAAGGGTTTCTTCTCCTGACTTATTTTTCCATAGAGTTCAATCGGAAAATTTGTCAGGAAAAACAACCCTTAAAGTGATCCATCCATATCTACTACATATCTGGCAGTGATGATTTGAGGCTCATTTGATACCTCAAGCCCTTAATGACTTACATTTAGCCAACCATGTATTCCATACTGTTCCAGCATAATTTACAGCTAAATCTAGTCCCACCCCCAAATTCCCATAGAGATCCATTCAAATGCAGATAAATTATAGTATCGCTTGTAAGAGTACCAGAAAATAAGATATCGAGTCTTTTGATGTTGTTGGGTCACAGACAACAGGAAGTCATGGCATGCAAAGGATATGTAACCAAATATTAAAAATGATTAAAAATTGTCATAGTATCCTTTCAAACACAAAGTACTAGAGTACAGAACTAAAATAACAGAAAGATTGTCCTATTAATTATGGTGCTCACTGTATTTAAGCAACTTGTGGCAAAAAAGTATGAGCAACTGTTCCAATTGGAAATTTGTTTTCTTTTTTTTTTTTGACCTGAATAATGTATTATTATCACAATGATTTCTTTAAAACTTGTGAAGCTGACGAAACAATTCAACAGCGATCTACTGTCACAAAATTATACAGAAACACAATAACTGACCACAAAGTAAACCTACAAAACGATATGTGAACCTGCAGCAGGAAATCGGGTAGCAAATGTATAGTGAGACCAGGGTAAGAGCTCATCTTTATAAGGGGTGCAGATATGTGATGTGATCTTTATAAGGTGTGCAGATATGTGATGTGATCTTTATAAGAGGTGCAGATATGTGATGTGATCTTTATAAGGGGTGCAGATATGTGATGTGATCTTTATAAGAGGTGCAGATATGTGATGTGATCTTTATAAGAGGTGCAGATATGTGATGTGATCTTTATAAGGGGTGCAGATATGTGATGTGATCTTTATAAGGGGTGCAGATGTCAATCCCTGCACTCAGACACTGCACACAGCTTTCATTGAGAAATATTCAGTAATAACAGGACTTCAATATTCAATATTCAGAGACATTATTATATTAAAAATATTCAGTAGGAGTTCAGCTTCCTACAGACATGTCTCAATCATACTTGGGCACACATAAATACACACACACACATACACAGCCATACATGTACGCGCACACATACACTCATATACACAGTCATACATGTATGCACACATACACATGCACACAAACATATACACAGCTATACATGTATGCGCACACCACACACACACACCCATACATGTACGCGCACATACACACACGTACATATACAGACACACTCACACATATACACAGCCATACATGTACGCGCACATACACTCACACATATATACAGTCATACATGTATGCACACACCACACCCATACATGTATGCACACTCACACATATACACAGCCATACATGTACGTGCACACCACACACATACTCATATACACAGTCATACATGTACGCGCACACATACACACACTCATATACACAGTCATACATGTACGCGCACACCACACACACCTGTACGCGCACACATACACACACACCTACATTCATACACACATATACAGTCATACATGTACACGCACACCACACACACACCCATACGTGTATGTACACACACACATTATTGATCTACCTGAGTGGCTGTCAGTTTCCTCACCTTCTTTGAGCTCCAAACTTAGACCATCTGTCTGCTGTCTGAAAGTCTGCAGTCTGTTCTCTCTCTCTCTCTCTCTGTCTCTCTCTCTCTCATCCTTCCTCCTCCTTGGGTTTCAATTTGGGTGCTCACACCATCACACCACACCCTGGTTTGTTCAACAGTCAGTTATCTTACCGGCTAGAGAACTGAAGAGGAACAGCCCTTTATTACCTAACTACTGACTACATTGCCTTTGCATTCCAGTGACCTCGGCCTTTCATTGTAACTTTTCTTACCTGTGTCCGGCTTACCTGTGTTCGGCTTACCTGTGTCCGGCTTACCTGTGTCCATTACCTGTTCCGAGTTTCAACTTCTTTTTACTTTTCAACTCAAGAGTTGTTATGTTTTGCCCATAATTAAACTCAATACTCTAATGTGGTAAGATGAAATTAGGCCTACTGTATAATATTCATAACGAATACTGTATTTACAAATGCTGGAGCCACCAGAAGCAGTCACTGTACTAGGGCAATTGTTTCTAAAATTGAGTGTTTTTCATTTTAAAACGTCTCACTCTCTCTCTGTCATTTACTTATCTGAAAGACAGCACTTGAAATAATTATTTGAGCTGACAGTGAACCACATGTACTCTGTAAAAAACAAATATAGGTTGGACATGAGGGTATTCAACAGCAAATATAGCGCGGGTAACAGATGTGGTCCAGCTCTATGTTAGAGCAGATGCGCGTCTTTAGAAGTACTCTATTGATAGATTCTGTTTTATCACGATACACTAACTTAATAGCACGGTTCTGACCTGTCTGTTACAAAACTTTAAGAGAGCCTACGTAACTACCCTCATTCAAACACTGATGTGTGCGTTCAACAAGGCGCAAGTTTGCCAATGTTTTCCAACTTTCTCAAAAATCGTAAAATTTTTGTCTACACCAGAATCACGCGTACGCGGACCATGAAAGTAGGCTATAGGCAACGTTTAAAACTGCTCTAAATTTATATTGAATCGTTTATTACTGTAGTTGCATCCCTAGTTCCCTTCCATATCAGTGGAGAACCAGCAAGTATTTAAATAAGCAGTTCAAATACTGAAGAAAATGTATAATTTTTTGTATAAGCCTATATCCAGCATTAAATAAATAAAACAGCAAATTTCGCAGTGGTTTTGAAAATAGCTACACAATATACGAGCTGATCGATTGACAACTGAAGGGAAGAACTTACTTCTTCATGTAGCACTAGCTTAGTTCAAATCAGAAAAAAACATTTCTGATGCTAAGCCTAGGCTACCCCATTTGGTTTTGTTAATGAAGCCATTTACATCTTACTGGGGGAAATACCATTTTGTACTGGTGACGTTCAAGTAAATGTAGCGAGAATGTTAGACTTATGAAAAGCACTTTTAGCTAGCTAAAGGGAAAAAAGTAAAATGAAATTATCATAACGTAGGCATGTTGTTTCCATGGTGACGGTGTCTGTAGAATTCGTCTTGCACCCAGATTCGTTTGTGGCCTCGATGGTGATTCATATTCGTCTTCTTCTCAGATTTGAAGAGAGACAAACTGTCACACATCTCTCAGCTCTCCGGCCACGTCAAACTGCACTTCGCCACTTTCACATCGCATATCCTCCGTGCAGATCTCACTCGCCACCGCTGTTTCCTCCGCTCAAGCGCTCGCCTTTGATTTGATTTGATTTTTATGATAGCGATGTTAATGTGTTCATCACTGCAAAACCCAAAACTTAACAAGCATTTTTAATAATTTAGACTTTTGAATCTTATTTCTGTTTTTGCTAAATAAGACAGAAAGATTGCCTGTGGGATGAGATAGTTTTACTCATTTCAAGATTTGCCAGTGGGGTAAGATAATTTCACTTCTCAAGCAAAAAGTAACTTAAAACAAGGTCATATTTTCCACTTTAGAGAAAAAAAACAACAAGATTTAAGTCTCATTACAAGACTATAACACTTAAGACTTATTGTTTACTTTACATGCTCAATGTAAAAACAGCTCTTCAGTTCTTCTTTAATGGCGGTGGGTCTCATTTGGGTTTATTGGCACTGGCTAGTAGGCTAGGCACCCGTGCATGTTCGTTATCTCAAATTTCACATCTTTGAGGCTTACAAACATTCA
>CM040406.1:61749362-61951862 GCA_022702515.1 Ilyophis sp. 1 JC-2022
AGAAGTGGAGGATAGATAGAGGAGGAGTGGAAGATAGATAGAGGAGGAGTGCAGGATAGAGGAGACGTGGAGGATAGATAGAGGAGGAGTGGAGGACAGATAGAGGAGAAGTGGAGGATAGATAGAGGAGGAGTGCAGGATAGAGGAGAAGTGGAGGATAGATAGAGGAGAAGTGGAGGATAGATAGAGGAGGAGTGCAGGATAGAGGAGAAGTGGAGGATAGATAGAGGAGGAGTGGAGGACAGATAGAGGAGAAGTGGAGGATAGATAGAGGAGGAGTGCAGGATAGAGGAGAAGTGGAGGATAGATAGAGGAGAAGTGGAGGATAGATAGAGGAGGAGTGCAGGATAGAGGAGGAGTGGAGCATAGAGGAGGAGTGGAGGATAGAGGAGGAGTGGAGGATAGATAGAGGAGGAGTGGAGGATAGATAGAGGAGGAGTGGAGGATAGATAGAGGAGGAGTGGAGGATAGATAGAGGAGGAGTGGAGGATAGAGGAGGAGTGGAGGATAGATAGAGGAGGAGTGGAGGATAGATAGAGGAGGAGTGGAGGATAGATAGAGGAGGAGTGGAGGATAGATAGAGGAGGAGTGGAGGATAGAGGAGGAGTAGAGGATAGAGGAGGAGTGGAGGATAGAGGAGGAGTGGAGGATAGAGGAGGAGTGGAGGATAGATAGGAGAAGTGGAGGATAGATAGAGGAGGAGTGGAAGATAGATAGAGGAGGAGTGCAGGATAGAGGAGAAGTGGAGGATAGATAGAGGAGGAGTGGAGGACAGATAGAGGAGAAGTGGAGGATAGATAGAGGAGGAGTGCAGGATAGAGGAGAAGTGGAGGATAGATAGAGGAGAAGTGGAGGATAGATAGAGGAGGAGTGCAGGATAGAGGAGGAGTGGAGCATAGAGGAGGAGTGGAGGATAGAGGAGGAGTGGAGGATAGATAGAGGAGGAGTGCAGGATAGAGGAGGAGTGGAGCATAGAGGAGGAGTGGAGGATAGAGGAGGAGTGGAGGATAGATAGAGGAGGAGTGGAGGATAGATAGAGGAGGAGTGGAGGATATATAGAGGAGGAGTGGAGGATAGATAGAGGAGGAGTGGAGGATAGAGGAGGAGTGGAGGAGAGAGGAGGAGTGGAGGATAGAGGAGGAGTGGAGGACAGATAGAGGAGGAGTGGAGGAGAGATAGAGGAGGAGTGGAGGATATATAGAGGAGGAGTGGAGGATATATAGAGGAGGAGTGGAGGATAGATAGAGGAGGAGTGGAGGATAGAGGAGGAGTAGAGGATAGATAGAGGAGGAGTGGAGGATAGATAGGAGAAGTGGAGGATAGAGGAGGAGTGGAAGATAGATAGAGGAGGAGTGCAGGATAGAGGAGAAGTGGAGGATAGATAGAGGAGGAGTGGAGGACAGATAGAGGAGAAGTGGAGGATAGATAGAGGAGGAGTGGAGGATAGATAGAGGAGTGGAGGTAGATAGAGGAGGAGTGGAGGACAGATAGAGGAGGAGTGGAGGATAGATAGAGGAGGAGTGGAGGAGAGATAGAGGAGGAGTGGAGGACAGATAGAGGAGGAGTGGAGGAGAGATAGAGGAGGAGTAGAGGATAGATAGAGGAGGAGTGGAGCATAGATAGAGGAGGAGTGGAGGACAGATAGAGGAGGAGTGGAGGATAGATAGAGGAGGGGTGGAGGATAGATAGAGGAGGAGTGGAGGACAGATAGAGGAGGAGAGGATAGATAAAAAGGAGGGGTCTTAAGTACCTTACAACCACAGCAGTCCTTCAGCTTCCTGAGAGCAGCGATATGTCCTTTAGCCAAGTCCACCACATGGATATAATCTCTCACTCCTGTGGGGGGGATAGAGGCAGCTGATCAGGCTGATGCCATTTAAACAGGAAGAGAGGGAATGACTGCTCAAACACAGCATAAGAGCCATGCATATAACTGTACATACAGTGAGCACCATAATTCATTGGACAGTGACTCTTTTGTTATTTTGGTTCTGTACTCCAGCACTTTGAGTTTGAAAGGACACAATGACAATGAGGTTGAAGTGCAGACTGTCAGCTTTAATTTGAGGGTATTTTTTAAATCATCAAAACCATTCTTCCAAAAGTTATTCCCTCATTTGGTGTTTTGATGATGGTGGTGGAGAGCGCTGTCTAACATGTTGGTCCAAAATCTCCCATAGGTGTTCAATTGGGTATATATCTGGTGACTGAAGGCTATAGCATATGATTCACATCATTTTCATACTCATTAAACCATTCAGTGACCCCTCATGCCCTGTGGATGGACACATTGTCATCCTGGAAGAGACCACTCCCATCAGGATAGAAATGTTTCATCACGGCTGCCGCGTTAGCTCAACGGTAAAAGCGCTGACTTTCAGTCAGCGCAGTTGTCGGGGTTCGCGCACGGTTCCTGCCGGCCGGGGTGGCCGGCCGAGCGTGGCCGGGCGCCCTGTGAAGGCAGCTGCTGGCGGTGGGGGGGGGGGGGGGGGAGGGGGAAGGAATCGCTTGCGCACGGGGGACTAGGGTGGGCGTTAGAGGGAGCTCGCGGCTACTAGTCCTGTAGAGGACATGGCCTCGACTTCCACAACTAACTACCAGAACGGGGCGTTGTGTAGGTGGTTTTCTCTCGGTTGCTACTTGGGGGGGAATTGAATTAGATTAGGGGTTCAATTGGCTACCAAATTGGGAGAAAAAGGGAAAAAATCAGAAACAAATTTTTAAAAAAAAGAAATGTTTCATCACAGGATAAAGGTGATCACTCAGAATAACTTTGTACAGATTTGCAGTGATCCTTCCCTCTAAGGGGACAAGTGGACTCAAACCATGCCAGGACAATACACCCCCCCCCACAGCATAACAGAGCCACTGGACCCCCTGTAGGGTTTTTTATTTTATTTTAATTTGTCACACGTCTGTGTGTATATACATACATCTGACACACTCACACACACACCTGTTCCATCAGGAGTGCTGTAATCATTCCCAAACACGTTGAGCTGTTCTCTCCTCCCAACAGCGACCTGAGAGGACAGAGATCAAAAGCAGTTTCAGCATCATTCTACACTTCCCAGAACATAATTTCATCTTTAACATGCAGGTGTATTGACGCCATGTGGTGCTGTAATGGCGACATGTAGTCCAGCTGTCTCTCGTGTTCGTGTTTGATAATTTTAATGTATTTTATTGTGTCTGGTTTTTGTCTTTGTTTTTTTCATGCCCTGTGTGTCTGTAGTGGGACGGGGAAGTGGATGGAGATTTTTCGGAGCACTCCTGCTGCTCGCTTTTATAATATTTATGAATTGTCTAGCGGGGATGATTTTGTTTGTGGTCGTCACCGTGGAGACGCATTCACATTATGCTCGGAAATGTCCGTTGGATCTGCAGCTACAAAGTTTACCATCGCTCTTCACCGGAGTTGAAGATGTCGGAACTGATCCGGGAGTGCAGGCAATCTTCAAAAGGCCACCAGGGAAGGGAAGGAGAAGATAATGCGAGAGACGAGTGAGGCGGTGACTGGGAAGGCTGAGCTCCGTTTTGACAGTGGGCAGAGACCGCAACACTGCGTGTAGCCTATGGAGGAAAGTCCTGGAGGCGCCGAGGCGGAGTTTGTGCGTTGGACTGTTTGATGACATTGGACATCTCGGAACAGCGGGGGCTAATTTAATCATGATGTTTGGCTGTATATAGATTGGCATTTTATATGTTTGTGTGTTGTGGGTCTGCCCCACTGTCTATGTCTTTTTTGTTGTTGCTGGTGGCTACAACTGAAGTTCCTTTTTGGGAAAATAAAAGTTATTCTATTCTATTCTAACCCTTTAAGGTGTGAGATCACAAATATGTGATTAGAATTACATTCTAATGCTGATGTAACAATCACTACTGGTAACTGAAAGCAATAGAGTTCTAGAACACTGACTTAGAACTTTGAAACTTTGAAGAAGCATTCCAAAAAAAACTACTCTTCAAAACGGTTAAACATTCAGAGCTGAATATTTTCTCCACAGAGTTCATAGGCTGTAGTATGAATGGGGTACAAAATACAGTGAAGTCAACTCTGTAGACTGAACATGAATTTTAAAAAACGCAAAACCAACCCAACCCCCCCCCCCCCCCCCCCCAAAAAAAGCAGTTTTTCAGCTGTTACCTGGGCAACATAGGGCATCAGGTTGTTGGGGATCCCCTGGGGGTCCTCCCCAATTTGTCCTGAAACGTGAGCGCCGATGGGATTAAAATAGCGCAGAAGCACAGCGTTCCAGTCCTGTTCCACACACACACACAATAAGTTAGTCCAATGGAACACTGCAAATCTGAACACATTTATGGGTTGAGCAGTAAGTGATTTGTGCCATGAAGATTTTGCGGTGGATGTGTGTCCTGGGCGGGGCTGTTTTGTAGGCGGGGCTATGCATTATAGGCAGGGCTGTGTGTCATGGGCAGGGCTGTGTCGTGGGCGGGGCTATGCATTATAGGCAGGGCTGTGTGTCATGGGCAGGGCTGTGTCGTGGGCGGAGCTGTGTCATGGGCGGGGCTGTGTCATGGGCGGGGCTGTTTTGTAGGCGGGGCTATGCATTATAGGCAGGGCTGTGTGCCGTGGGCGGAGCTGTGTCGTGGGTGGGGCTGTGTCGTGGGCGGAGCTGTGTCATGGGCGGGGCTGTGATGTGGGCGGGGCTGTGACGTGGGCGGGGCTGTGTCATGGGCGGGGCTGTGTCATGGACGGAGCTGTGTCGTGGGCGGAGCTGTGTTTTTCAGACGGAGCTTTGTGCAGCAGTGATTGGCTACCTTCTCTGCTCGACACTGGTCCTGGATAATCTCCTCTATGAAAAACTTAGTCTTGCCATATGGGTTAGTGCACCCCCCAACCGGGTGGTCCTCATCGATGGGCAGCCGCTGGGGGTCCCCGTAAACCGTGGCCGAGCTGCTGAACACGATACTGTGAACCCCGTGAGCCTGCATCACCTGGACAACGGGACAGACAGACATACAGAGAGACACACCAAAAGACAAGTGTGTTTAGATCCTGACTTGCACACGGTGCATGTGTAAAACGTACAGTTTCAGCAAATTAAAATTCTGCCAATTCATTGAAAAAATCCTTTAAAATTACAGCAATTTTAAAATTTGTGAACTGAATTTCAGAACTGAAATGCAATTAACCTCCAAAACCTGGGGGGTATTTCACAAAGCAGGATTACCGTCTGAGCTGGATAACTGCATTGCGTAAAACTCGGAACAGCTCTTTTTACTTCAGTCCAGATTTGGGTGGGTACTGGCAACCCTAACCCTAAACTCAGTAATCCTGCTTTGTGATACAGGCCCCTGGTGCATAAGAAAACAGACATATCAACAACCAAAGGAGAAGCAACTCTGATATCACAGACATGAAGTAATATTTCCATCGACAGTAACCCACAGACATATGCCAATGCATTTACAAACACAAACCCACACAAACCCACACAAACACACACAAACCCACACAAACCCACACAAACCCACACAAACACATATCAGAATCAGAATCAGAATCAGAATCAGAATTCCTTTATTGTCATTGTACTGGGTACAACGAAATTGAGCAGCAATCCTAAACGGTGCATCCACACATACAAACAGCAATTAAAAATACAGTTAAAACTAAAATAATTAGAAAAATGCTAAATTAAAAAGAAACAACATCCTGAAAAATACACAGGCAACACAGGATTGAACCAGGAAACCAGCGAGGAGCCGATTCACCTGTGCAGGTGTTTATGGCCACTGACCTCCAGCAGGTTCAAGGTCACGGTCAGGTTGACCCGGTAGTATCGCAGTGGGTGCTCCACGGACTCTCCGACCGCTTTTAAACCCGCAAAATGCATCACTGCAGTGAACTTGTGCTGCATGGACAGACAGACAGACAGTCAGACAGACATGGCTTCTGTTTGTGAGGTGAACGATTAGAAGACAGACTTTCTGATGTTGACCTCTGACCTTTTGGAAGAGCTTCTCCAGCGCAGGTTTATCCAGCAGGTCCAGTTCTTGGAATTCGATGCTGGTGCCCAAAAACTTCTCCACCCTCCTCAGACTCTCCGGAACATTCCCTTCTCCTTAAGAGAGAGCAACCAGAGACTGCAACTGCTACCAACACTGTCCCCCAAAACTACACTCCCCATATCCCCTTATGATCAACACGCACTTATACACACCCTTAAGAGAGGGAAACCAGAGACTGCTACCAACACTGTCCCCCAAAACTATTATGATCAACACACACGTACACACACACATGCAGATGCACGCACGCACGCACGGTCATGTAGGTCATGTAGTAGAGGCAGAAACTCTGGGGGGTTTCAAGACCAGGCTTCATATGTTGCTGGACACATCTAGTTTGTAGGTAAACAGCGAGCACTTTAACCTTCTAGTGGTAGGAAAACGGCGAGCATTGTTTGGCTGAATGGCCTGTTCTCATCATTATGTTTTGTTATAAAAGCACTTTAATTTTTTACTTTCAACATCAGTGCCATCCACTAAAAATAAGAAATACACCCTAATCCCACCTAAAGCCATCAGACACGCCCTCACACACACATCATTTGTAATGAATACACAAAGAATTATGAACAGCTAAATAAAAAAGCAGTAATGAAATGTTCTCACCTCGGACAGCATTGCTGAAGTTGTCCACGACGACGGGGTAGTAACCGGCTTCAATCAGCTCCACCACACAGTGACTACCGATATACCCCCCTCCTCCTGTCACCAGAACCTTCTGCGTCATTCCGCCAACCTGCAGCAGAGCAACACACCGCGTCACCAACACAGCAACACACTGCGTCACCAACACAGCAACACACTGCGTCACCAACACAGCAACACACTGCGTCACCAACACAGCAACACACTGCGTCACCAACACAGCAACACACTGCGTCACCAACACAGCAACACACTGCGTCACCAACACAGCAACACACTGCATCATCAACACAGCAACACACTGCGTCATCAACACAGCAACACACTGCGTCACCAACACAGCAACACACCGCGTCACCAACACAGCAACACACTGCGTCACCAACACAGCAACACACTGCGTCACCAACACAGCAACACACTGCGTCACCAACACAGCAACACACTGCGTCACCAACACAGCAACACACTGCGTCACCAACACAGCAACACACTGCGTCACCAACACAGCAACACACTGCGTCACCAACACAGCAACACACTATGTCACACAAACACACCAACACTGAGTCAATATGTGGTTGATTGGCTGAACTCAAGACCCACACTAAGGTCCAGGGGTGTAAAAGAATTAACCAATAGAGGCAGCAGAGAGGCTAATCTAGCCTAGCGACCTGCATTATAAAGAGAACCTCTTCTGGGACACATTTAGTCTGCCAGTATTCGGTAGCACACTCTGCAGCACAAACCCCTCCTCCTCACCACAGGCTAAAGGGAAGGCTCTGATTGGTCCGTTTGCATTGAAACAAAACCCCTAAAACTCCAGCGGTTCTAGTGTTGACATGCAGTAGTGGGGGCTTCGCTGGGGGGAACAATATATTTAACATTTAACACCATGTACACCGTCGTTTACTTTAGACAAATCTAAATATCAAACTAAACTGCATTCCATTCTCTCTATAAGCGAAAAACAAGCAGAGAGAGAGAGGGAGGGAGACAGGGTGGAGTGGGGAAAGAGCTGAGGGAGAGGAGGGAGAGGAGGAAGGGAGAGAGGGTGGAGTGGGGAAAGAGCTGAGGGAGAGGGGGAGAGAGGGAGGGAGAGAGGGTGGAGTGGGGAAAGAGCTGAGGGAGAGGGGGAGAGAGGGAGGGAGAGAGGGTGGAGTGGGGAAAGAGCTGAGGGAGAGGGGGAGAGAGGGAGGGAGAGAGGGTGGAGTGGGGAAAGAGCTGAGGGAGAGGGGGAGAGAGGGAGGGAGAGAGGGAGGAGTGGGGAAAGAGCTGAGGGAGAGGGGGAGAGAGGGAGGGAGAGAGGGTGGAGTGGGGAAAGAGCTGAGGGAGAGGGGGAGAGAGGGAGGGAGAGAGGGTGGAGTGGGGAAAGAGCTGAGGGAGAGGGGGAGAGAGGGAGGGAGAGAGGGAGGAGTGGGGAAAGAGCTGAGGGAGAGGGGGAGAGAGGGAGGGAGAGAGGGTGGAGTGGGGAAAGAGCTGAGGGAGAGGGGGAGAGAGGGAGGGAGAGAGGGAGGAGTGGGGAAAGAGCTGAGGGAGAGGGGGAGAGAGGGAGGGAGAGAGGGTGGAGTGGGGAAAGAGCTGAGGGAGAGGGGGAGAGAGGGAGGGAGAGAGGGAGGAGTGGGGAAAGAGCTGAGGGAGAGGGGAGAGAGGGAGGGAGAGAGGGAGGAGTGGGGAAAGAGCTGAGGGAGAGGGGAGAGAGAGGGAGGGAGAGAGGGTGGAGTGGGGAAAGAGCTGAGGGAGAGGGGGAGAGAGGGAGGGGGGAGAGGGTGGAGTGGGGAAAAGAGCTGTGGGAGTGGGGGATTGTGGGAGGGAGAGAGGGTGGAGTGGGGAAAGAGCTGAGGGAGAGGGGGAGAGAGGGAGGGAGAGAGGGTGGAGTGGGGAAAGAGCTGAGGGAGAGGGGGAGAGAGGGAGGGAGAGAGGGTGGAGTGGGCAAAGAGCTGAGAGAGAGAGAGGGAGGGAGACAGGGTGGAGTGGGGAAAGAGCTGAGGGAGAGGAGGAAGGGAGAGAAAGTGAAGGAGAGACACAAAGTGGGTCTATACGAGCTGCCACGCACGTCCCTCAACACCCCCACCCCTGCAGTCTAAGAGTATCTTAGAGCTCAATGTCCCCAGAGCAGAGTGTGTGTGTTTGTGTGTCTGTGTGTCTGTGTGTGTGTGCGACCATACATGCACAGTTGTGCGTGTGCGCACACGTATGTGTGCTTCCGTGATCATACATGCATCGGGTGTGTGCGTATGTGTCCGAGAGTGTGCATGTGTATGTGTTTGCATGTGTGTGTGTGTATGTGTTTGCATGTGTGTGTGTGTTTGCGTGTGTGTGCATGTCACCCACACTGAAGCCAAACACAGGCCGCCCTGTCCAGTCAAATACAAGCTGCTCACGGTTGAGGGCAAAGTTCAACACGTACCATAAACTCAGATCCCCACAGGTTAGGAAAGCACAGGGGACATGTTCCCCACAATATGTTACTCTTAGCTAGAGGAACACTGTCAATCATCCATCTCACTGGCATGTCATTTGACAGACACTGGTGAAGACCACTCCCACACCAATGATCTGTACTTCAAGAAGGGCTGCGTCCCAATATTCTTCACTCCCCATCTCCTTCCCTCCGCTCCCCCACTACCACTTCTTTCCTCCCTTCTTCCACTCCCCCACTACCACTCCTCTCCTACCAGGACGTATGCAAAACTGCCTGAACGTTTGTACAGTACAGTGTACATGTACAGTATACAACGTACCTGACATTGCGGTTTGCGTCGAGACATTAATTAATATGTAACCATTAATACATAATTAAGATGTAATCAGCAACATTATATTAAAACACAAAGATCAATTTCCGGGGCACGGAGGAGTGTAAGTGGTAGTGGAGGAAAGGAGGGTGCATTTTTTGAGTATTGGGACGCACCCAAGGTAGGCTTCCTGCCACCTACGAGGAAGTAGTCAGACGATTCACCTGAGTAAATAACGAGCGAACCTGCCAACATCACCGCCCCACCCCTCTTTCACACACAAGCCACCTCATCACTTTACAACCAGAATACAAACAACAGCATTTATCCAGAAAAAAAAGATCTCCGTATAAGCTAGTCTCAAATAACTTTGGAATTCCGAAACCTGACCCACTTTAAGGTGATCTACCTATAGTGTTTGGAAGTAACTATCGCCCATTCGCTCAGTCTAAGTTTTAAATCGAGTTTTGTATGCCGTTTGCTTCCCAGTTTTAAAAGGTGTAACAGCGGGCCACCGTTGTTTTCTTATATTCTATACTTTCCCTGCTGGAAATTTCAACTAAAACCAGCTGGGGTTCTAAACTGGTCTAAGCTGGTTTTAGCTGCGTCTCCAAAACTTCTAGCTGGTCTGTGGCTGGTCAAAGCTGGTCTGTGGCTGGTCAAAGCTGGTCTGTGGCTGGTCAAAGCTGGTCGACTAGCAATAGGCTGAAGTGTTGAAAACACAGATTAAACCAGCTTGACCACTTTAGGAATTTTCAGCAGGGTTTTTATTTTTATCATACATTTTAGCTGAAATATACATTAATAAGCAACCAAACACACAGTGCATGCACTGGATGAAGGACGCTGTACTTGATCTGTGTAGGCTATGCATCGCGGAGGCTTTAATGTCCATTTCATGAGTAACACAATGAATGAATGAATCAACCAACGTCACAGCCACGTCACTCAGAAATGAAACGAGCCACTCCAGCGTAGACTGTGCCTGGTAAATATCGGGTTTAATAGCTTCGTTTTGGTTCGCAGTTTTTGCAGTTAATCGGTCTATGACGATGTTGTAGATGGGCTACAAACCATCTACATATACAAGTATTTAGCGACCAAATCCTCACAGCGATTTCATTCATTCTAGCGAGCTAAAGCAGCTCTCTTGGTGGCTAGTATCATTCGATCAGTGTGTAACAACGAAAATAACCCTACTTTCTAGTCCTTGCTTCCGGATTATCGTCGTCTCTCCTCTGTGGAAAGGTATATATCATAACCTACGTTATGCGTAAGGAAAATAAAATTCTTACTATAGTTTCGGACTTTCTGCGTCTGGTCAGTGTCGTTTCAGCAGTATTCCCCGGCTTCCTGGTCGGATGAAACGTGGATGGGGGCGTGGATTTCATTCGTTTAGCAGGAAGTGGCACGGTGATTGGATACTTTCAATCGCTACGTCAGAAATCACGGGATACTCCCATTGTAAAAACGGTAAAAAGGGTCACCGATTAGTTTTACACTACTTTATTAAGCCTCATATTATTTTCGGGTACAATTTGACCCGATTCAGTGTTTGACGTCTCTTAAAAAGCAGTTAACCTTGTTTTTTCATCTTGACACTATTGCTTTTTCCTAATGTATTGGGATTAAATAATAGACATGCATTAAACATAATGCTAGGTCCTGTACCAACTGTGTATACAAAGGTGTTGTGTGGGGTCATTCTTGAGGCAGCTGTATAAAATCTAAGAAAACATACTTTTTGTTTAACCCAAATTTTTTTGTGATTGATACTGGTGGCACTTTCGCATATAGGTTTTATACATCAAATGAGATGTCTCATCACAGATTTTTAATCTGGGGATAAAAGGGAGACACACAAAAATGTGGAACAGAAAGTGTCTAAATGTTTCTATTACAATAGTGTGTCAGTTTAAACTTTATGTCGACGTTTGTTTTTCACTTCAAGTTTGGGTTAATTGCCTTAGCAATGCAAGTCAATACAAAAGGTGACAAACACATCTCCATACATCCAACCACGTATTTAAATCATCGTTTAATAAATACAAAGAAAAATCTCATCTCAATCCAAGGACACACACAAGAGTCAAAAAACGTCAGGGCTAAAGGAAAAGAAAATTAATCAATTGAAACAAAGTTTAATTTCAACCACTGACATGCTGGATCACTCTTTGCCCACACATGGTACCAACACATTTTATTCTGTTACATCGGTACTACAAGGCATCGGACAAATTAGATCATATACACAATTCAAGGTTTCTTTGTCCACCAATGGCTGGTTTTTAATGAAATATTTAAATCCACTTAAGCAATCACAGCGATTAGCCTGCTGGAATCACAATGAAAGAAGTTCTGACGGTTAAAAATAGGTATTTTTTTCAAACTATGTATCTAACCAGACTATTGCTCAGTCACTGAACCGGACCATGCTGTTTGAACAGGAAACACTAATGCATAACAGCGTAGGAGGGGCAACACCTATACAGGTCCACAAAACCGTTCCACAGGTCAGTATAAACTAAATATGTAATACATGGAACGCCTGCCGTGAGTCTGATTTAAGAATGTGTCAACGGAACTGACGGTGGTTTCTCCTTCAATTACAACATGCCTTATGCATGATTCTTTAGTCTTGCATGGCGGACGTTAACTGAATTAAGGAAAAATTTAACAGAAATGCCCCTTATTCATAGTGACAGCAATGCAACACTCACAGGTATGATTGTGAGCAACAGATGAGAAGTTCTGTGAATCCATGTAATAAATTCACCCTCTGAACCTTTTCAATTATTATATGAAGTAATCAGAGCAAGAGGTCAGAGTTCAAACCCAACGTAAAACATGTTGAATCTAAGGCACAGGTTCCAGTGGGGCATTCCAATTCCACTTGCTTCATTACGGAACATATTTCTGCAGGTTTAACGCTGAACATTCAGAGACAGGTGTTCACTGGTGATTATTCACCTGAGCCTTTAATTCAGTCTCACAATCAACATGCTCCTTTAAGCTTTAGAAAGGTTAATGATTCAGTAGAAAACACAATCCAAACCCGCATGACCTTTGATGAATACTAATTTGTAAATAAATAAAACGCCAACCCTAACCTAATCTCTGGTAGAGAGAAGGAGCATGAATTGCAGTATCTTGGTAGCCACATGCCCCTGGACCCATCTCCATGTGCAAAGTTGAGTATAAAAAGGCATAAGGGCCAGGAAACAGTGCCCCCTGCTGGCTGGAAGGGCTCAGAGTTTGCAGGAAGCTTGGGCCACCTTTGACCCGGTCCTCCTGTTCAGAGCCTGACAGATAAACGCTCCTGCATCCATCAGCTTAGCCATGTCTACTCCCTGAGAGAGAGAGAGAGAGAGAGAGAGAGAGAGAGAGAGAGAGAGAGAGAGAGAGAGAGAGAGAGAGAGAGAGAGAGAGAGAGAGAGAGAGAGAGAGAGAGAGAGAGAGAGAGAGAGAGAGAGAGAGAGAGAGAGAGAGAGAATGGATATGTTAGGGTCAAACTGGAGCAAACTGGTACCCATAGGGAGAGAGGGAGGGACAGAGGGAGAGGAAGGGAGAGAGAGAAAAAAGGGATGGAGAGGGAGAGAGGGTGGGAGAGGGAGGGAAGGAGAAAGGGAGAGAGGGAGGGAGGGAGGGAGAGAGAAAGATGGAGAGACCGTGGCATGTAGCGTGTAGCATGACTCACAGTGTGTATTCCCAGCCCGTGTAGCATGTAAACCACATCCTCTGTCGCCACGTTCCCCGACGCGCCCTGAGCATACGGACACCCCCCCAGCCCGGCCACTGAGGAGTCCACCACACACACCCCCATCTGCAACAGAGTACAGTGTTAATACACACACATCCATCTGCAACAGAGTACAGCGTTAATAAACACACACCCATCTGCAACAAAGTACAGCTTTCATACACACACATCTGCAACAGAGTACAGCGTTAATATACACACACACACACACACACACATTCTCTGCTAAGAGACAGTATATACTCCAACTCCTGGAGGCACAGCTGCTTTACGCTGTGGTACGGAGGCTGTTGCCTTGGTTACCCACCTGCAAGGCAACGAGAATGTTGGCGAGCGCCTGCCCGTAGGTGTCGTGGCAGTGCACGGCCAGGGCGTCGACCGGGACCTCTCGGCTCACCACCTCCAGCATCTCACACATGCTTCCCGGCGTTCCCACGCCGATGGTGTCCCCAAGGGAGATCTCATAGCAACCCATGGAGTACAGCCTCTTCGCCACCTGGGGGCAGCATTTCAAATATATGTATTTGAAATATATATTTGCATTTGCATTTCATGTGTAATACAGGTTTGCCTGCCTCTTTTTTAATGGTATATTCCTCTGTGCAAAGCAACCTGCAACTCCACCATTTAGATTTTTGTTATTTATTATTTATTTACTTACACATACAGCAAATTTAAAAATATTAATGTAAATTTAAAAAAAAAAGATTAATTTTCAGGTTTTTGTAGCATTAACTAACACATATAGACAAACAATTAAGCGGTGATACCAGAAGTTATTATTCTGCATATACCTCATAATGTAATGAATGATATGTCTGGTAAATTTCTATGTACAGATTCATCTGCGTTTCTGACAGACTACGATAATCAATCTCCTCTTGAGGACAAATAAAGCCCTAATCTAATCTAATATTGCTCCACTTGAATGGTAAATTAGTCAGAAAGATGGGCTGACACGCTATTTGTTCCTGGATTGCAGAAGCGGTGCGGTGCAACACCCTAAATATAAACAGCCACTCAAGGATTTAGTCAAGCCGGAAAGTCTGAACACCCCGTTCACCTTCTCCACGTTTTATTACATTACAGACATATTCTACAATAGATTGAGTTCATTTTTTGTCTCAAAATTCTACACAAAATAGCCCATAATGACAAAGTGAAAACATGTTTTTAGAAATTTTTGCAAATGTATTAAAAATCGAAAACTGAAATCTCTCATTTACATAAGTATTCATACCCTTTGCTTTAACATATTTTTAAAGTATCATATTTAATATTTGGTCGCATATCCTTTGCATGCTGTTACTTCCTGAAGTCTGTGACCAATCAACATCAAAAGACTCTCGATATCTTATTTTCAGGTACTGTTACAAGCGATACTATAACCTCTCTCTATAACATATTACGCCACCATTTGGACTCATATCATGGCCAGGTAACTACACAACCCAAAGTTCTACCAAACTTCAGTTGTGCTTTAACACGCACGCACGCACGCACACACACACACACACAGAAACTCACCTGAGCCACCTTTTCTGGCGATACCTTTCCTTCATACGGGCACCCCAGTACACAGGAAACATACCTGTCAGCGAAGAGGAACAACTTTATACAGGAAGTCAACACGCCAAAAATGCTATGGAATATGCTACTAAATATGCTTCGAGAGTGGTGCATTTTTTAAATTACACCTTAATTTTTCATAAAATTATACCTGCTTTACTACAATACTTGACACGCTAGGCCCATTTTGTAACCTAACCTGAATCCTCATTTATTTCTGCGTAGGTCGTTTCTGGGGTTTTTCCAGTTTCACCTGAATTACAAATATAAATATTTATATTTAGAATAGAGGAGGTGTATTTACACATGTTTACGAGTGTATTTGTACATGTTTACGAGTGTATTTGTACATGTTTACGAGTGTATTTGTACATGTTTACGAGTGTATTTGCACATGTTTACGAGTGTATTTGTACATGTTTACGAGTGTATTTGTACATGTTTACGAGTGTATTTGCACATGTTTACGAGTGTATTTGTACATGTTTACGAGCGCATTTGTACATGTTTACGAGCGCATTTGTACATGTTTACGAGTGTATTTGTACATGTTTACGAGTGTATTTGTACATGTTTACGAGTGTATTTGTAGATGTTTACGAGTGTATTTGCACATGTTTACGAGTGTATTTGTACATGTTTACGAGTGCATTTGTACATGTTTACGAGTGTATTTGCACATGTTTACGAGCGCATTTGTACATGTTTACGAGCGCATTTGTACATGTTTACGAGTGTATTTGTACATGTTTACGAGTGTATTTGTACATGTTTACGAGTGTATTTGCACATGTTTACGAGTGTATTTGCACATGTTTACGAGTGTATTTGTACATGTTTACGAGCGCATTTGTACATGTTTACGAGCGCATTTGTACATGTTTACGAGTGTATTTGTACATGTTTACGAGTGTATTTGTACATGTTTACGAGTGTATTTGTAGATGTTTACGAGTGTATTTGCACATGTTTACGAGTGTATTTGTACATGTTTACGAGTGCATTTGTACATGTTTACGAGCGCATTTGTACATGTTTACGAGTGTATTTGTACATGTTTACGAGTGTATTTGTACATGTTTACGAGTGTATTTGCACATGTTTACGAGTGTATTTGCACATGTTTAAGAGTGTATTTGCACATGTTTACGAGTGTATTTGTACATGTTTATGAGTGCATTTGTACATGTTTACGAGCGCATTTGTACATGTTTACGAGTGTATTTACACATGTTTACGAGTGTATTTGTACATGTTTACGAGTGTATTTGTACATGTTTACGAGTGTATTTGTACATGTTCACGAGTGTATTTGTACATGTTCACGAGTGTATTTGTACATGTTTACGAGTGTAGTGTATTTGTACATGTTCACGAGTGTAGTGTATTTGTACATGTTCACGGGTGTAGTGTATTTGTACATGTTTACGAGTGTATTTGTACATGTTTACGAGTGTATTTGTACATGTTTACGAGTGTAGTGTATTTGTACATGTTTACGAGTGTATTTGTACATGTTTACGAGTGTATTTGTACATGTTTACGGGTGTATTTGTACATGTTTATGAGTGTAGTGTATTTGGACATGTTTACGAGTGTAGTGTATTTGTACATGTTTACGAGTGTATTTGTAGATGTTTACGAGTGTATTTGCACATGTTTACGAGTGTATTTGTACATGTTTACGAGTGCATTTGTACATGTTTACGAGCGCATTTGTACATGTTTACGAGCGCATTTGTACATGTTTACGAGTGTATTTGTACATGTTCACGAGTGTATTTGTACATGTTCACGAGTGTATTTGTACATGTTCACGAGTGTATTTGTACATGTTTACGAGTGTAGTGTATTTGTACATGTTCACAAGTGTATTTGTACATGTTTACGAGTGTAGTGTATTTGTACATGTTTACGAGTGTATTTGTACATGTTCACGAGTGTATTTGTACATGTTTACGAGTGTATTTGTACATGTTCACGAGTGCATTTGTACATGTTTACGAGTGTATTTGTACATGTTTATGAGTGCATTTGTACATGTTTACGAGCGCATTTGTACATGTTTACGAGTGCATTTGTACATGTTTATGAGTGCATTTGTACATGTTTATGAGTGTATTTACACATGTTTACGAGTGTATTTGTACATGTATGTTTACGAGTGTATTTGTACATGTTTATGAGTGTATTTGTACATGTTTATGATTGTATTTGTACATGTTTACGAGTGTATTTGTACATGTTTACGAGTGTAGTGTATTTGTACATGTTTACGAGTGTATTTGTACATGTTTACGAGTGTATTTGTACATGTTTACGGGTGTATTTGTACATGTTTATGAGTGTAGTGTATTTGGACATGTTTACGAGTGTAGTGTATTTGTACATGTTTACGAGTGTATTTGTAGATGTTTACGAGTGTATTTGCACATGTTTACGAGTGTATTTGTACATGTTTACGAGTGCATTTGTACATGTTTACGAGCGCATTTGTACATGTTTACGAGTGTATTTGTACATGTTCACGAGTGTATTTGTACATGTTCACGAGTGTATTTGTACATGTTCACGAGTGTATTTGTACATGTTTACGAGTGTAGTGTATTTGTACATGTTCACAAGTGTATTTGTACATGTTTACGAGTGTAGTGTATTTGTACATGTTTACGAGTGTATTTGTACATGTTCACGAGTGTATTTGTACATGTTTACGAGTGTATTTGTACATGTTCACGAGTGTATTTGTACATGTTTACGAGTGTATTTGTACATGTTCACGAGTGCATTTGTACATGTTTACGAGTGTATTTGTACATGTTTATGAGTGCATTTGTACATGTTTACGAGCGCATTTGTACATGTTTACGAGTGCATTTGTACATGTTTATGAGTGCATTTGTACATGTTTATGAGTGTATTTACACATGTTTACGAGTGTATTTGTACATGTATGTTTACGAGTGTATTTGTACATGTTTATGAGTGTATTTGTACATGTTTATGAGTGTATTTGTACATGTTTATGAGTGTATTTGTACATTCTGGACCGGGCTCCATTCAGGATGGTACATCCTGCCCTTATAATAGCCCACCCCATGCTTGCTTTGGCCACACCCCTAGGCTAACTCCTCCCATTCCCCCAGGCTGAGTTAGTCCCTCCCATGCTATCTCCGGCCACACCCCTAGGCTAACTCCTCCCAGTCCCCCAGGCTGAGTTAGCTCCTCCCACACCTCCTTACCCCCTCACAGGGACGCCGGCGGCTCTCGCCGCCCTGGTGACCTCCTCAAAGCGCTGCAGGCTCTCCTCCACAGAGCAGTTAATGTTCTTCTTACTGAAAAGCTCTGAGGCAGCGCCGAATATGGCCACCTCACCTGCGCCCGCCTTTACCTGTAAGAGAAAGAGATGAGCTACAAACACACACACACACACAAACACACACATACATACACATACATACACACACACACACTCACCTTTACTTGTAAGAGAGAGATGAGCTACATACACACATACACACACATACACTCACACACCTCACCTGTGCCCGCCTTTACCTGTAAGAGAGAGAGAGATGAGCTACACACACACACATACACACATACACACACACACACACACACACACATACATACACTCACACACCCCACATGTGCCCACCTTTACCTGTAAGAGAGAGAGATGAGCCACACACACACACACACACACACATACACATACACATACGGTACTCACAGCGGCCTGGAAGCCCATGAGGTTTGGCGTGAGGACGGGGTAGATCACTCCTGGCCGTCTGTGAATCCCCTTCATCACCTCCGCCTGGTCTGCCATCTGTCAATTAAACAGAGAAACAGCCACACCCATTACCCTTACACAGAGCACGCCGTGACAACAGCCACACCCATTACCCTTACACAGAGCACGCCATGACAACAGCCACACCCATTACCCTTACACAGAGCACGCCATGACAACAGCCACACCCATTACCCTTACACAGAGCACGCCATGACAACAGCCACACCCATTACCCTTACACAGAGCACACCATGACAACAGCTACACCCATTACCCTTACACAGAGCACGCCATGACAACAGCCACACCCATTACCCTTACACAGAGCACACCATGACAACAGCCACACCCATTACCCTTACACAGAGCACGCCATGACAACAGCCACACCCATTACCCTTACACAGAGCACGCCATGACAACAGCCACACCCATTACCCTTACACAGAGCACGCCATGACAACAGCCACACCCATTACCCTTACACAGAGCACGCCATGACAACAGCCACACCCATTACCCTTACACAGAGCACGCCATGACAACAGCTACACCCATTACCCTTACACAGAGCACGCCATGACAACAGCTACACCCATTACCCTTACACAGAGCACACCATGACAACAGCTACACCCATTACCCTTACACAGAGCACACCATGACAACAGCCACACCCATTACCCTTACACAGAGCACGCCATGACAAAATCGCATTATAAAAGGATCACTTTGACTTGACATCATAAAGAATCAAATAAAATAACGGTATAAATCTCTTGATTCCATTGAGATTTTATCCACAAAGCAACAAATTATAATGTCCATTTGCAGGTGGATCTGGTATTGTGATTTGGAAACCATTATTGCAGAATTAGCATGGTAATTTATATTTTAACCAATCAGCAGTGCGGTCGTAGGATTATCAAGTGGGGTTATTCTTCTTGTGTGGGATTATTGGGTGGGGTTATTCTTTTTGTGTGGGATTATTGGGTGGGGTTATTCTTCTTGTGTGGGATTATTGGGTGGGGCTATTCTTCTTGAGTGGGATTATTGATTAACCTCTGGGGGGGAATCTCACCTGAGGGACCCACTTTGGGGAGACAAAGCTTGTTGCCTCGATAACAGAAAGTCCCGCCTCAGAAAGCATGTCAATCAACCGTATCTTCACTTCCGCCGGGACGATGGTCTGAAAGAGGAAACAGTGGTGGCCATGGCAACCGCCCCCTCACAAACTGAAAACATCCTACGCTAAAGCAGGGCAGGGATTTAAACTACTCCAACCCAAATAGAAACTTCATGTGTAACTATCACCATTAACTTGCTATGACTGTTTACTTTGGAAGTGGCATGATGGGATGATGTGACAGATTCAGTAAGAAACGCGCTGGGGTTCAGATCCGCAACATTACCATTCCAGTCCCGCTTATTGCATCTCCTCACCTTCTCATTCTGCAGCCCATCCCTGGGCCCCACCTCCACGATTTTCACCCTATCAGGTAGAGGTTTTAATGAGGACACGCCCACCTGTCAGAGACACCAACATGAGCATCAGAACCAAAAAATGGAGTGGTTTCACGAACACCAGGATGAAGTCAAACGCCCTCCATGGCTTCCACAATCACCAGATATAAAAATCATTGAACCTTTATGGAACGTTCTGGAGCACAGAATGCAAAGTAGATTTACACCTCCTTCATCCCTCAAATAACTGGATGGCGTTCTTTCTTGAAGAATGATCCAATATCCAACTCCAGAATTCCAAGAAGGACTGAAGCTATTGTGAAGGTAAAGGGTTGCCTTACTCCTTATGTACTTGATATTCATATACTGTTAGGTGTTTCCATTATATTGTCCATGTGTATAGAGTGCTAGTATGTATAGTCCAAAATTTCGGCTTGTCACCAAGCTTTATTGTGAGATTTATCTTCCTGCATGCGTCTAAAATGACGTTCTCAGCGCAGACACAGGTTTTAACATGTAATCTCAATCTCACTTCAACATGGCCACGGAGACCAGACAGGACGTTCAACAAAATGGAGATCAGATAACATTTTAAAGTACTGTATCATCCCTCAAATACAAGATCACATTCTGGAGTGCGTTTTCAAAAACGTGATTACAATTGAAAACATCAAAAGAACGTCTTTAATTATACACCACCATTTTTTCCCCTACCCCAATAAACATTTTGCGAGCTCGTCCTCGTTAGTATAGTGGTCAGTATCCCCGCCTGTCACGCGGGAGACCGGGGTTCAATTCCCCGACGGGGAGGCTTCATCCTTTTTCTAAAGAGTCATCATATTCCATGCGCCAATTTTGAAGTCAACATCCTTAAAAACGGCCTTTTTCAACACCGACACTTTTTCGTAAGTACGGTTCCCATGGATATTCCAACACACATTAACGTCTCATCGTTCCCTTTTAAACTTAATTAACCTTATCGCTCTTAGTTAACCTTATCTCAACGGTGTGTGCCACTGCACTTGCCTGCCATGGACTTTTACCCCCTCATCATCATGATAATCTATCTCATATAGAGAGACGCATTATTGTACAAAATAAGTAGCCTAGGCCTAAAAGACTGATCGCGGGGCTGGCCGTGCTGATGTGTAAACAGTCACTTTTAATTCACAATACAGTTTTACATTAGCTGTGCGTGCCATTAGGGTTCAAATATCCAGCTGCAGTCAGGTATCCATTTATAGAGCCCAAACAGGTGTTTTCAAACCCATCAGTGATCATGGTTTAATGCGGGCAAGTTTGCTACGGGCTAGGTCGCACACGTTAGCATCCCAGGTGCAATAGTTAGCGATAGCCTAGCTTTGCAATGTCCTTCCAAAAACCACGCGCCTGCAACGCACAAACAAGAGACAATATTAAAAAACCAATGTTAACACGCTGGCTGACTCACAGCTCTCGCTGCCGCCGATCTCAAGGCGATGTTTCGTGGGCTAAAAGCCGGAGATAAGAAAATACCCCTGTGCAACCGCATCACTATTGTCGCCATGTTCCAGAAGCACTCCGCGGCGCCGTGCGTCATGCGTCTGACGTCATACGCACCCTCAAAACGGATGGATGTTTGTTGGTTGGTTGGTTGAACTAACCAATCAAAGTAAGCCTGACTACAGCTGCAGCCAATCATGTCAGGGCAATCGTTTAAGGTATTTCGAGTATTTTGAGGCGATTCTTGAAAAATACGATGGGAGACAATCGAATGTACACAAAGCACCGTCATACGAGCTGACGTGTCAAATACATGTATAATTTTTATACATCTAAGGTAGACATATACCCGGCTACCCGAACTCAGGCTTGTTATATATAGCAGTTAATTAACGGTTTAGTTAATATAAAAGTAGCTATATTTTGTACAATTATAATCGTGTTACATAATTTGACAGCTAGCTAGTAGCCTACCATGACGTAACTGTTACCCTGAAATGTGAAAGCTGACCAATTTTATACTCTACACATCAATAAAAATGGACGAGCTAGTTAGCTGGCTACGTCTTCACCCCACTCCTAAATTTACAGCCTAAATTGAACTCTCGTTACAGCTAGCTAACTCCCAAAATTAGAAAGTGAACTGCTAACTTTATACCGGCAAGCTACTAGCTGACTAACACAGACAGCAAACTGATTATTCGAGTCAATCCAGATCATTTTCTAAACGTAGCCATCATACAGACCAGCTATAGCAGATCTGTCTGGCTAATTACACAGCCAGCTAGTCCGTACACTTACCTGCGTACAAATTGCTCCCATTCTCCTGAAACCATTATGGCAAATGAATATCTATCCTGCTAGGTAATAACACATCAAAAACAAAACATTGACTTGGTGAAAACCCGTCTCCGTCGGGTTTTAGGTTTGTGTGCAGTTGGAAAACACGGTTACAAAATCCAAATTGGATTGCCAGTTTCTCGTCCCCATATGGTTTATTCATGGTATCTATTAAAACGCAATGTAATGTCACAGCGCCTAAGTTTGTCCTCGTTAGTATAGTGGTGAGTATCCCCGCCTGTCACGCGGGAGACCGGGGTTCGATTCCCCGACGGGGAGGCTTCGCGTTTTTTGCATTTTTTTAATTCATGAAATTAAGTATAAACATATATACAATTTTTATAGATATGAATGTTATATTTTGAGTAGGGTACGAACCTTGAAGGCAAAGCCTCACTGCTGAAGTCTGTTAAAACGAAGTACTCCCTATGCGGTTTCTATCTCAAGCACCGAACTAGTTAAGCAACTCTTTCAAACAAGTTAAGGAGACAAATAATTTTCTGAATTCTTGATTTTTTTTTAGGGTGTAGCCCTGCGTATGCTACTACTGTACAGAAAGCCCTTACGAAAAATACTTTAGGATTCCTATAGGATCCTATAGAATTTATATCATACACTATAGTGAATCCTATAGTCACGTATAGTAGGCCTATGTTATATATCCTATAGTTCACCTAATGTATTTTTTAAGTATTCCTATAAGATCCTATAATAGTCTGAAGTAGCCTATTGTTTGTCCTATAGGGATTGCTATGGGAAATTGTATAGAAATTTGTAGGAATTGTCCCAAAATATCATATAGTACTCTTTCATAAGGAAGTGTCATTCAATCCGGTAGAAACAGCGCCATACTATCAACGTGTGGCCAAAAGCATATTACATCCGTAGTGTTAAGCAGTACCATAGAGAATTAATGGTGAAAGGTTAAGGTAAATTCACGTGAAATGGGTTCGATTCCCCGATGGGGATGCTCCATGTTTTAGCATTTTTAGCATACGTTAAGCATAAGTGCATGCAACATAAACGGCTTTGTGCTTTAAGAAAATACACATCAAGTAACTCCAGTGCAACGTGTACAGCGACGTTGCACCACCAGAGGCTGAACGTGTGTATATTACTTATATACTCTCCCTACATAAATAGTGCGATTACCAAAATTATTTGCCTCTCTATTGGCATCAGAATAGCACGCGAAACTGATAATTAGATAAATTGCATTTGGTCGAAATCATTTCCATCCACACATTAATTGCTATAGTTAATAAAGAGAAACCAATAAAAGTGTATAAAGGATTATCTTAAATACTGGTGACTTTAGACTAGATATAATTATTGAATTATCAGTATACGCTTGGGGTTATATTACGAAGCAGGATTACTGAGTCAACAGGTTAGCTGCACTGAGTAAAACCCGGAACACCTCTTTTTATTTCAATCCATGGTCCAGATATGGAAGGGTTCCGGGTTATTTAGCGAACTCACTAATCCTGCTTTGTGGCATACCCCCCTGGTACGTGGTTAATACCGCTTGTCCCCAACGCACACACAGCAATAATGACATGCTGATTAGGGAAAGGAAATCGATGCATTGCATTACATTACATTACAGTCATTTAGCAGACACTTTTATCCGAAGCGACATACAGTAAGTGCAATGCAATTGGGGGGAGGGGGATTACCCTTAAAACCTTGTTGTAGGAAGCCTCTGATGAGGAATATGTTTAAATTAGCATTTTTATATTTTGGTTAAAATTTATGAACATGTAAAAATGCAAGAATGGGCTAAGAGGCTACTGGCATCCATATGCCATATAAACTCTTTCAGCACCATGGCATTGTCCACTAGCGTAGTATTGGCTGAGATTCTTGAATATCAACAAACTGTTTTTCAAATATGTTTCATTTGGGCCTAACTTCACTTGCAGTTCTCTGGTGTTGTTTCACTCCCATATGCAATCAGAATTGAGTTCAAAGCATCCAGGACAAACGAATCCTGCCTGTCAATCCGTGAAACACAACACGGCTGAATGTCTGACAGCCGAATATAACAGCGGTAACGTTAACTGATTACCAAATCGACACACCTCCTTGCGAGAAGTAGGCTACACACACATACACACACGCATGCAAGCAACACACAACAGTATTTACAATTGAAAACCTTAGCCTACCTTTTTTTCATAGCCCAGTAAAATATCCATTGCAAAGCACAAGGATGCCCATCTCTCACGTTCAGCAAGTTAAATCCAAAACATGATGAGTCTTGAGTAGGCTCTCTCACGATGCTCTTACATTCCAAGGTAAATCCATAACGCGAGTCGAGTATCCATGTACTACCTTATTGCGTTGCACGGTGCACTCAATAAGTTGGTTGCAAAAAGTTCTCTGGCATGCAAAAACTATGCTTAGATCAATGTCATCTAAGTGGTGTTCAAATAAATAGCAGTGCGTTAAAAAAAAGTGAATAAAGTGCAAATATTTTAGCTTTTAGTATATAATAGCTTTTAGTTCCTAATTTCAAATGTAGTGGAAACATTACACATTCAATTCCAAATCAAAGCATTAACAAATTTTGTCAAGTCTGCGTTATTCTTTTACAGGAAGCAAAGAAAAGGAATATTAATCCATTCAAAAATAGCCGTGTCGACATTTTTCTCTTCAAACTCAAACACTTACTGTATAAACTGAAGAAATTTTTCAAGATTTAACTTCACTTTAAATTACTGAACTAATATTTAGTTGCATAACCATTGTTTTTGATAACTGCTGCGCATCTGCGTTGCATCGAGTCAACCAACTTCTGGCACCTAGAAACAGGTATTTCAGCCCAGGATGAACAAACTACATTCCACAGTTCCTGTGAATTTTTGGGATTTGCTTCAGAAACTGCATTTTTTATGTCACCCCACAAGTTTTCAATGGGGTTGAGGTCGGGGGATTGAGCTGGCCACTCCATTACCTCAATTATTTTTGTCTGGAACCAAGATGTTGCTCGCTTACTTGTGTGTTTGGGGTCGTTGTCTTGTTGAAACACCCATTTCAGGGGCATTTCCTCTTCGGCATACGGCAACATAATCTCTTCAAGTATTTTGGAGTCTGTTTCTGACAGTTTGGTCAGAAACATGCACACGAGTAGCCCGCTGGAGGTCATTTTGTAGGGCTCTGGCAGTGCTCCTCCTGTTCCTCCTCACACAAAGGAGCAGATACCAGTCTTGCCGGTGGGTTGTTGCCCTTCTACGGCCCTGCACAGCTCTCCTCGTGTAATGACCCATCTCCTGGTATCTCCTCTACGCTCTTGAGACTGTTCTGGGAGACACAGCAAAACTACTTGCGACGGCACGTATGGACAGGGTGCGATTTGCCGGTGGGGATGGTGGGGATTTTCCCCCCCTCTGGTTTACACGTCCTACCCTCTGCTGAATTATTTTTATCCTCGGTGGGGACGAAATTTATCCCCCCCACCCAAAGTATTTTCACCATTACATCGTAATTATTAACAGCCAAAATACAAAGGGTCCGTGTGCATTCTGGTTGTGCTGTGATTTTGATCAGGGGCGCCCCTCCCTAAACGCAGAACACGCGCTGCGCGTAGGGGCACCGCACCAAGTCAGCTCGAGGAGAGAGAAGGAAACATAATAATGAAATGCGCATTTAACTCAATATTTTCTCAAAAATAATAAAAGTAAAACATAAGGTGCCCCCCTACTCCCATTCTCCAATTGTATTTTCATATGCTGTAACAACTGTCAAATGAAGAGCGAATGTACGCATCTCCCCTTTAAACCACAAACAAAGTTTAAACGAAGTTACTCTTTTTATCACCCAGCACTAACAGGAACGCTAATACGGACTTATTTAATTAAATTCACCAAAGCGCGAACAGACGCAAACCGAAGTAATTACCTTACCATCCCCAGCGAACACAAACGCCAGCATGAATATGACCTAGATATATTGTTGTGACTTTGTGACTATTACTAATAAAGGTTGTTAAGTTAAATGGCATTTTGTTATGTTGTTATGCACAAAATTCCGCTTAGGGCACCAATTTGGCCAGGGGCGCCCCTGATTTTGATCCAGCCTCTGACTGAATCTGACGAGTCAGAGGCGTCGCGCTCGCAGACAGCTTTTATTTTGAAAACCAACCGGATTTTCTTCCATTTCGAAAGTCTGACTTGACTTCCTGCCTGCCTCATTGGCGCGAAAATAAAAGATACAGTCAAACGAAGAAAAAAAATGAAAAGAATCCAGAGCAGCATATTGTCGTATTTTACAGGATCACAACCAAAAATCCCAAGAAAAAATACGACGGAAGATGAAACAAGATCTGATATTGCTGATCGGATGGTGGACAGCAGCATCTCCCCTGCTGAGGAGAGCTCCCAGGCCGATCCAAATGAACAGGGGTCACAAGCTAATCCCTCGCCCCCCGAAACTATGGTTGGGGGCTGCATTGAGCTGGGTCGCTTCGCTAAATGGAGAGAGGGTCGGGATTGGCTTACTGTCACCACAGATAGGTCAGTCCAGTGCACAGCCTGCTCTGAAATTAAAGATCTAGGTATGGTGTGGTATTTTTGTTGTTGAATAAAAGCGTTCCTCAAATTATCCCCCCCTCTGGTTTTTTCACAAATCGCACCCTGCGTATGGATGTACCATCCTGGATGAGCTGGACTACCTGTGCAACCTGAATGGGCTGCAGGTACCGCCTCATGCTACCAGTAGTGACAAGGGCACGAGCAAAATGCAAAACTAGAAAAAAATCAGTCAGGAATGATAAGGAGAGAGAAATGGTCTGTCACCACCTGCAAAACCATTTACTTTTTGGGGGTTGTCTTGCTGTTGCCTCTCCTGTCCATCTGTTGTCACTTTCATTTGCACCAAAGCAGGTGAAATTGGTTCCTAACTGGACAGATCGATATCCCAGAAGTTTAATTGACTTGGTGTTATACTGTGTTGATTATGTGTTCCCTTAATTTCTTTGAGCAGTGTATTAAGCTGACAGTTTCATGATATATCGCTAAATTTTATCAAGATGTTATCATTATTATATTGTTTATATTGTGATCAATAACAAAGTGAGAGATCAAACTGAAGTTGCAGCCTTTTGCTTTGGCATGACTTTTTATTTTGTAGACCACACAAGGACAAAATACCTTAACTTCCAAATAAGGGTCAAAGGTCAAATACAATAGATTTAAGGCATGGCTGCTTTGGAACACACTGCAGAATCTTCACAAGCTGTTTCAAACTTGGGGATAGCTACTATTGTTGAAACGCTGCAGTGCAACTTCCTGGGGATGTGGCGTAACAATTGTGGCAATGCAATCAGGTGTTACTACAACTCACTTCCGGGTTTTACGACTACAAACTGTAGCACTCTATTCACCAACTGTAGTAGGCTACCGTTAAGTTGTAGGTTTACGTCATAATAAAACTCAAAATCAAACTACGGCTTGTTGTATTTCTACGCAGTAGCATATCCGAAAAATAGTTCCACTATTATAGCTAATTTAAACGTGACAACATCTTATAAGCTCAAAACAAAAACGTACTTTTTCACCGTCGTGTTCTCTTTTATCGATGTATTATCCGCCGTAGTTAGTGTGTGCTTTAAAACGATTCATTTTGGTGAGGTCCCGAAAATAAACGGGAGTGAACGGGGACCCTGACACCCGGACTGACGGCGATGCCGTTAACGGTCAGCAGGGATCGCTGATGTTGCTAGTGTTAACACTATGCACATATAATGGGGTAGGTTCCACAAAATGACTTATGTCACTCTAGGTGAAATATCCCTTTAATTAGGCCAAATCTAATGCAAGAGTTATTTATCTGCATTGCACACGTTAAATTTCCCGGTTTTCCGACCTCACTCCCGGTCGGGAACGAGATGGAATTGTGATGGGAAATACCGGGACCCCGGGAACTGGGATTAATCACTTGACTGGAGCCTCCTAACTCCTTTCGAGAGTACATTGCAATCGAATTTGGTCCTGATCTAGATCTACATCCGGTAAATACGTAAAGTGTCGATAGAATTCCGTGATTTTGTCCACATTGAAGGCACGCTGCAATCGATTTAGTTTATTCAACATAAATCGAAATAAGGGTCACGACATAAAGTGTATAAGCGGTGTACCTGTCTTAATGTTATCTGACTGCGGAGTAATTCGGCTGTTCCTCGTTAGTATAGTGGACAGTATCCCCGCCTGTCACGCGGGAGACCGGGGTTCGATTCCCCGACGGGGAGGTCTTCTTTTTTAAAATTGTATTCTCTCTTTCCCGTCTCATATTAAAATTAGTTTCTTGACAATACTTGAATACTATGGACATACTGAACTAGAATTCAACCATATAAGTCTATGAAACATTACCAAATTTTTACAAAACAGAATTTCCCTACCAAAGAAACATTAGCTAATAACACTCTTGCAAGCTAGCGCCAGGACGTGTCGCACAAGATAATTTCACTAGCCGAGTCATAATTTCACTATGCAGTCATTGGGTTAACACCGACATTTCCTACTCTTATAAATCTCCTTAGACAATTAGGAAATTACACATTTTGAAACAATAGATTTAAGGCGTGGCTGCTTTTGGAACACACTGGAGAATCTTCACAAGCTGTTTCAAACTTGGGGATGGCTACTTGAAAAATTGTTGAAACGCTGCAGTGCAACTTCCTGGGAATGTGGTGTAACAATTGTATGCAACTTCACTACAAGAAGAACAATGTCATAATGCAATGATATTGGCAGCGCGTGTCGAGAAAACCACTTTTTCCGCAATAAAAGGAGCATGGAAAAAAATGACGTAGAAACCACAATGTATGACTATTATTAACGGCTTGGGGTTTTTAAAATATTTATATTTACCTCATATTTCAGTATGCCCCAAAGCTGAACACCAAGTCATAAAGGCAGGACAGACCACATGCGCCGTATGTAGCCTATACAATATGTCACGTTTAGACTATAATTATAATTATGTTCATACAGTTGAATGCATCCAGAAAATAACTCCAGTTCATACAGTTGAATGCATCCGGCAAAAAATAAATAATAAAAATGGTTGGCTCTACTATGAGGTGGTAAACCCCTGCCCTCTAGGGGGTCCGGGGGCATGCCCCCCCCCCCCCCAGGAGAAACTTTTGTACATTTTAACAGTTAAATGCATCAATCTGGTGCACTTTCAGAGGTAAATTAAGACTCTAGATCCGTGTGCTTTTGTAAACAATCCAAAAACCCATCAACTTGTAAGACGCTTGATCCTACACTTGAGCCATCAAATAAATTACATAAAAACTCTCACGTTTGTTGTACTTGTTTATTTAAAGTGTTTGGAATCAACAGTCCGAGGTCGCAGTAAATATATATGGCACCGCATGCTACGTCATATTTAGAGATCACGTTCAACTTCAAAGTCGGGATACAGCTTTGCTAACTTGATGCTGGAAATAATGTTTTCAACCATTGTAACCACATTCACATCGATGTAGCTAGCAAATAGTTAATTACTGCAACCGATGTTGTCTCTTCAAAATGCGTTCTGGACCGATGGCTTAGCTCAAGCGACGCTGCAAAACAGTAGCGATCTATGTTAATTATGAGAGTAAAAAAAATCTGCCTTCATTCTGAAACAGTGATGGCGATCTGCCCATTCAACGAGCCCCCGATTTAGCCAGATTTCAGATTAAGCTTTCTCAGAATCCATCTACATATAAATAACTACATTTTATTTTATTTTCCAAATGTTATTATACATCCAAAAATATTATAATATGACTGTATATTCACTCAAAACTATTCTCCAAACAGGATATTGTTATCAACTCCTATCATTAGTCCTCTGTGCACCCTCAGTTTTTTAGGTGCAGGTCGCCCTTGTTCTGAAACAGTAGCGGAACAAATCACAGTTTACAGGCCACCACAATTTCTTTTCCTGTAGGCCTATGTAATTTATCCCCAAACCAAAAATAAAACTTTAACAATTACATTTCAGCCATAGTTTTACAGACATATGATTCGTCCTGCGCTAATAACGAACAGAAGTGGAATCCACGGCATTAAAACTATGATTTAGAAAGAATAATGTAATTTAGCTTACATCTATTTATGTGAATTGGCTGTCTTTTACCGATAAAATTAATGTCATACAAACATATTCACACACGTGCATGGCACGGCAGCCAAAAAACACACACGGTAAACGTTACATGCGTTTACATGACCAATCAATATAAGCCACAAATTAATAGAATATAATATGAAAATAATAGCTCTTTCTCACAACAAGGCAGGCGACCAGTGTAGCGTACAATTATTCCTAGCATATAATTTTTTCCACTTCCAGGTCCGTTGCTTCATTGTAGGTTATGTTTCACTAGCTACTAGCACCTAGCACTGAACTGATCATTTTCAATGTATTTGTTCAATTGGCTGTGAATAAACATTATTAGCGAGTTCTACACTCGCATTGAGTAGCACGAATGCTAGCTACTGACCACGGATAAATTCAAAAAGATAGCTCGTCTTTTCATAAACGTGCACAACGAAAGTGTTATCTGATTGGACATTGCTCAACTTCCGGCTCGTAGTTGAGCAGTTATTGGTTATTCGTCCTGTTCGAGTGCCAGACCCGGAAGTATCTGGAAAAAATTATACACTGGGAAGAATTGTTGCCTACGCTACACCGCCCAAAACAGAAGAAAATCAAACCGTCCCTTCTGGCATTTTCCAGAACTGCCAGATGGTCAGTCCAGGCCTGGGTGGAGCTAAGGACCGAGGAAAGGACACAAGGAAATGATGCAAGAAGTGAAAATAAGTGATTGGACTGAACCCAATGCGTTTCGTTTTACAGAATTGCATATCTTAACAAGGGGGACGATTTGCCCAATTTCCCTTAACAAGGGGAGCAGCGTTCCATCACGTTCAACGACAAGTCGAACACTAGTGACGTATGACCTAGGCTGTTCATAAGGCCTATTAATAGCTACATTCACTCACATGCTGATGTCAGTAGCATGGCCATTTCTGCCTAAACTTAGTTAAAACACTGTCCTGAGCTGCTAGCTCTATCTTAGCTACACCACAGCTGATTAATTTCTATGGCTGTTTGATCCTCATGCAAGCTGTATTTATTTCAAATATTACTTCCTTGCTGCACATTGTATACCTTTAAAATGGTTTTGCACATGCACATACATACATGTATGCATGCACACACACACACACACACACACACAAACACTAGTCTTTGCTCGCCACATGCTGTACATACACTTCCTGAATACTCAACACGTCTTGCAATCCTTAGAAACATCACACAGGAACCTCATCAAATAATGTGTATAAAAATATCTTTATTGTATAGAAAAATCATAAGTAAAAAAAAAAACATAAATAAAGTATGTAAGCCACAGTAATTATAACACATGAACAATAACAATATTTACAATATTTAAAATATAAAATTGGTCATTCATAAAAACAGGGCACCAACCAAAAAAAACTCAGTTGGGGGGTTTACCTTTAAAAACCCCTTAAAATCTTAGACCACCAGGCCACTAAGGTCCATTAGAGCAGGACGTACTGGGGTCCAGTGGTGAAGAATTGGGGTTTAAACCCCCGCTTGGCCCTGGCTGTTCATTTACAATAATAATAATAATTTAAAGAGCTAAATTATGTAAATAAATATAAATAATCCTCACTTTGCAGAGCAGAGTATGGACAGAACCACAGCGGATTAGAACGGCTTCCACTACTGCTTCACACAGCACGAGACAAAAGTTTACATTTATAAGACAGGTATTTTGTTTTCGGGTGCATTCTTGAGTTCCCTTTTCACCTCATTTGCGTTGTCTAACGGCGTCACGGTTTTAAGACATTGTTGCTTCGCCGTTTGGCTCAAAGTCCAGGCAGGCATGCCCAATCCTGTTTCCCTGCTGATCAAAAGCAGCAGATTATTTTGATGAGAGCAAAACAGTGCCACCGTGTACGTTAATCGATTATAAAGTGGTTCCAAATGAACATAGAAATAAACTTTTTATTTACAGAACACAAAATCAGAAAATACCTGCATATATGTGATTGATTACGGTTTAAACATTTTAAAACCAATAAACTCAAATCAAAATTAAAACCGGTCAAATCCAAGCAACATTTTGGATGGCAGGTTGTATTTATAAACCCATCTGACAGATAGAAGCAAAGATTGTACTTTTTTTAGGATTAGGGTCACGCACGTATCCCACGCTCTTATCTTGTCCGTTTTAGTTTTGGAGATACATGCTACAGTGTTACTAAGCAACCAGAGGCAGTGCACACACAAAGGTACGAATAAGGGTTCTCTCACCAGAAGAAAAAACAACAGAAGAAGAAATGAAGAGGCCAAACTCAATGGCATAATAGCTGGGAGGTGTGACTGAGGCTTTTGCAGAGTTTAGTGCACTAAGACTGCAGGGTTTAGTGCACTAAGACTGCAGGGTTTAGTGCACTAAAAGTGCCTGTTTGGGGAGAAGGTTCAGAAGGTTTCCTGACGCTGCAGATTGAATCCATGAGTTAATTTAGTGAAAGTCTGTTTTTTTTGTTGTTTTTGTAAACTTGGCCTATTTATATGAAGGCAACTACAGGAAAAAAGCCAGAAGATCCCTTCTGCTAATATATACAATAAACTATGACAGAAAGGTGAGAGTTTTGTCGCCTGTAATCGCTGTTTCATTAGGAGCACATGTTCTGACCTTATCTTTCTTCTTCTCTGGGAATTTGAAGCAACCCTTTTGAAGTGTGTTTGCATTCAAATTAGTTTTACGTTTTGACCGTACATAAAATAAACAAACCATATCCGACCAACCGAACAAGCGGAGGAAACCAGCCCAGTGTCCCATATTATCGGCCACCTAAGGGCTGGTGTGGCTTTGGGATACGAATGCTTTCCCCGTCTGTAGCCTTCCCTCTTACACGGCCAAAGTCATGATCATTTGCACATATATTCAGGGATAAACGGGGTGGGTCAAACACAAAAAATGATTAAAATTTTAAATTAAAGTAATGATTTTCTCGAACTGAGAATTGAGTTGTTGCTGGGGCGTTTCTCTCACCAAGTGCTGGAATTTTGCTCGTAACTCATCAACCGATGATAAATCATTGGGGTTAGTGAGTTTTATATGATGTATATTAGCTAAGCATAACATTGTGCCTCCACACCATGAGAGGGCGCTGTTCTAAGTGAAGACAGGTTTGTTTTCACACTGCAGGTCCAGCTCCTCCTCGCTGTCGTCCACTTCCTGGATGATGAGGTCGGCGCCAGAGTCCTCGGCCAGGTCGTCGTCGTCGTCGTCGGTGAGGAGCCACGCCTTGTCGCGGTCGTCCTCATCGGCGTCGACGGCCAGGAAGAGCCCCGATTCGCTGCTGCCGCCGTCTGGACTGTCCATGACCACACCCTCACAGCCGCTCCCCTGGATGCACTCGTTACAGAGGCGGTAACAGCGCATTCCCTCGCTCACCACGCGCCCGCTTTCCTCCGTCACATGACGCTTGCATTTCCTGCACACCAGCTTCCTCGCCTGATGGATCTGTGGAGGGGGGGGGGGGGGGGGTTAGTGTGTACTGGACATTACCAGCGCAGTGGATAGTATTAGCGCAGTCACAGTGGATAGTATCTGTGCAGTCACAGTGGATAGTATCTGTGCAGTCACAGTGGATAGTATCTGCAGTCACAGTGGATAGTATCTGTGCAGTCACAGTGGATAGTATCTGGGCAGTGACAGTGGATAGTATCTGTGCAGTCACAGTGGATAGTATCTGGGCAGTCACAGTGAACAGTATCTGTGCAGTCACAGTGGATAGTATCTGGGCAGTCACAGTGGATAGTATCTGTGCAGTCACAGTGGATAGTATCTGGGCAGTCACAGTGGATAGTATCTGTGCAGTCACAGTGGATAGTATCTGGGCAGTCACAGTGGATAGTATCTGTGCAGTCACAGTGGATAGTATCTGGGCAGTCACAGTGGATAGTATCTGTGCAGTCACAATGGATAGTATCTGGGCAGTCACAGTGGATATTATCTGTGCAGTCACAGTGGATAGTATCTGGGCAGTCACAGTGGATAGTATCTGTGCAGTCACAATGGATAGTATCTGGGCAGTCACAGTGGATAGTATCTGTGCAGTCACAGTGGATAGTATCTGGGCAGTCACAGTGGATAGTATCTGGGCAGTCACAGTGGATAGTATCTGGGCAGTCACAGTGGATAGTATCAGCGCAGTCACAGTGGATAGTATCTGTGCAGTCACAGTGGATAGTATCTGGGCAGTCACAGTGGATAGTATCTGAGCAGTCACAGTGGATAGTATCTGGGCAGTCACAGTGGATAGTATCTGTGCAGTCACAGTGGATAGTATCTGTGCAGTCACAGTGGATAGTATCTGGGCAGTCACAGTGGATAGTATCTGGGCAGTCACAGTGGATAGTATCTGGGCAGTCACGGTGGATAGTATCTGAGCAGTCACACTGGATAGTATCTGTGCAGTCACAGTGGATAGTATCTGTGCAGTCACAGTGGATAGTATCTGTGCAGTCACAGTGGATAGTATCTGCAGAGTTGCAGTGCATGCGCGACTCACTGTTTCGAAGTGGCTGCGCAGGTGTTCGAGGCGGGTGAAACGCTTGTTGCAGGCCTCGCAGGGGTACGGACGCTCGCCCGTGTGGCAGCGCAGGTGTCTCTTCAGATCGGCCTTCCGCTTCACCGTGTGCGTGCAGAACGGGCACTTAAATCGCATGGAGGGGCTGGTGTCTGGGCAGGGCATACGGGAGGAAGAGGCGGAGCATACAGGAGGAAGAGGCGGAGCATACGGGAGGAAGAGGCGGAGCATGTGGGGCGGGGCACACAGGTAAGAGAGCAGAAGAAAGGTGGGAAGATGTTACATCCAAGGGCCTCAAGGTGGGTGAAAAACGACACAGTCAAAATCTATAGTTAAACACTAACAGTACAAATATGTAACAGTTCTGTTCCAGTGCATAAAGACATGTATAAATTACCTGCACCCCCACAACCCCTTCCTGAGCTCTCTCTCACCTTTCCACCCTCCTATAACCAAGGACAAGAATATTTCATATACATTTGCTTATTATATTTAATATGAGTTTTCCCGCTATTCCACCTGCTGAAAAGCAACCTACACCAGCACCATTTGTTTGTAGTTTATAGATACATTTTAGATGTTTTTGCATTTTACTGTGTTTTTCCCTCTCTAGCTCTCTCACCTTTGTTGAAGAAGCCCACCACCCCTACGATGGTGGGCAGGGTGGCGTACAGCTCGTCCGCTTTCTGCGCTTTGAGCGAGGGCTCCCCCTGCAGGTCCAGAGAGTACACTACGTCTGCATCAACCTCAGCCTCGGCCGCCCAGGCTTTCCTCTTCCCCGGGCCCTTCCCCCGCCCCTCCGCGCCTACGGGGGCCGGCTGGTACCCCTCCTCTGCCTCTGGGGGGCGCTGCAGCGACTTGCGCCCGCCCCGCGTGGAAGGGGCGCTGCGTTTCGGGGAGGGCTGCTTGGGTTCCTGGTAGTACTCCACGTCGGGGCTGTTGCAATAGGCCGGCCAGGGAGAGGACTGGGGGCTGCAGGGGTCCTGGTTTTGGGAGGCAGAGAGGAGCACCTCTTGCTGGTCCTCGTCTGCATGTGCAACGTGCCCGCCCACTACGCTGTCCTTATCAGGCACCGGGACATGGCGGTTATCAGGCACCACGAGATGGCGCTTATCAGGCACCGTGAGATGGCGCTTATCAGGCACCGCAAGATGGCGCTTATCAGGCACCGCAAGATGGCGGTTATCAGGCACCGCAAGATGGCGGTTATCAGGCACCGTGAGATGGCGGTCATCATCCTCTTTGGCACTGATGTCCAGGGAAGACTTTATGAAGCCCTTGCAGAAGCTGATAACAAGAACAAGAAGAAGAAAAAGAAGAGGATGAAGAAGAGGAAGAGGAGGAGGAAGAAGAAGAACAATCACAACAACACAAATTATTATATTATTATTATAACTTATTATTTATTGCATCTTTCCAGAGGCCTGTATCACAAAGCAGGATTAGATAGTTAGCTGGATAACTCAAATCTGGAACATGGACTGAAGTAAAAAGAGCTGGTTTTGGTTTCACTCAATGCAGTTATCCAGCTAACTCAGTAATCCTGCTGTGTGATACAGGCCCCGGGCTCTCAGTGCAGTTATCCAGCTAACTCAGTAATCCTGCTGTGTGATACAGGCCCCGGGCTCTCAGTGCAGTTATCCAGCTAACTCAGTAATCCTGCTGTGTGATACAGGCCCCGGGCTCTCAGTGCAGTTATCCAGCTAACTCAGTAATCCTGCTGTGTGATACAGACCCCGGGCTCTCAGTGCAGTTATCCAGCTAACTCAGTAATTCTGCTGTGTGATACAGGCCCCGGGCTCTCAGTGCAGTTATCCAGCTAACTCAGTAATCCTGCTGTGTGATACAGACCCCGGTCTCTCAGTGCAGTTATCCAGCTAACTCAATAATCCTGCTGTGTGATACAGGCCCCGGTCTCTCAGTGCAGTTATCCAGCTAACTCAGTAATCCTGCTGTGTGATACAGGCCCCAAACGTAGCCTTAAGAGTCATTACAGACATTTTTACACTATCTTTTTAGCTCATTGGTACAACAGCAGTGTCCGACCTGGGAATCAAACCTGCAACCTTTCAGTTACAAGCCAAGTTTCTTAACCATAAAATACCATAATATAGCCATTATTCCTTCTGTAACTATGGTAACCATTAAAAACATTATTCCCGCTGTAACGACGGTAACGAGACAAGGCCAAGCAAGCCGGCTCACCTGATGACATCATTCATCTGCAGGTAGCTGGCGGCCGACATCACCTCGATGACGTTGTCGCTGGTGAGGCCCAGCTGTCCGGAGTAGACGAAGTCCAGGATGACGGCGAAGACTTCGGGGCTGAAGACGTCGAAGGAGGCGCTAACGGGCTCGGCGCAGTCGCGCGCGCTCTGCTGCAGCAGCATGCGGAAGTAGCCGCTGCTGCCGAACAGCACGTTGCGGTGCGCCCTGAAAAGGCGTCCCTCCACCAGCACGTTGCAGTCGCAGAAGAGTTCCTGCTGCCGCTGGTCGTCCAGCTGCTTGAGGAGGCGTCTCTGGTGGCTGGCGGACATCTCCGCCTCGCTCTGCCTCAAGGCCTGTCTACGGAAACCATGGAAACAAGCGCAGCGCACACGGCGCATTAGAGCGGATGCCGTACATACACTGCACGTTGCATTATTAGTGTGAAAGTAATGAGTTAATTGTGTTTATGTGCTGTTATTTCAGGAATGCATCCCTTTCCAGCATAATTGTGCTATTTAATAAAAAGATAAATCATTTACGCTGTTCTGCGGTGATTCAGAATACAACCGCAGGATTTATTATTTATTTATTTATTTACATTTGTTCCACCAATCCTCTACGCAGGACAACTTTAACCTCTACGGGAAGAGGGAAGAAACAGTAAAGAAGAAAAACGTGCGTTCCATAAGAATAACACCGATAATGTCAGATACCACTGAGGTGCTGAATTCTATCAGCGGTTCTCTGGAAATTTATAAATATCACCGTCACACATCTTTATTCTGTTATCGGAGGCTCAGCTGTATAAATATGAACCCAAAGGTGTGTAAAGCTCCGCTTTATCCTAGGGGCACTCGTGCATCTCACAGTCCAGTGGGGAATGGTGAACTGTGCCCAGCGTGCCCAGCGTGCCCAGCGTGGCCAGGAGTCCTATGGGCTGAAGCACAGTTTAGGCTGAAGCACAGTTTGGGCTGAAGCACAGTTTAGGCTGAAGCACAGTTTGGGCTGAAGCACAGTTTGGGCTGAAGCACAGTTTGCACAGCTTCACTCCTGAGGTAGTCATATTTAACGCAGAACTCCCTCATAGGGCGGCATTGTAGTATAATGCTTAAGAAACTGGCCTTGTAACCGAAAGGTTGCCGGTTCCATTCCCAGGTAGGACACTGCCGTTGTACCCTTCAGCAAGGTACTTAACCTGAATCGCTTCAGTATATATCCAGCTGTAAAAATGGATAATATGTTAAAAAAATGCTCAAAAGTTGTGTAAGTCGCTCTGGATAAGAGTGTCTGCTAAATGCCTGGAATGTAATGGAATTGCTCAATAGCAGCTCCTCTGGTGAATCAGGGGCACTGCAGCCTGCCTGCACTGCTGTCATTGGCTGGGGAGCTCTGCTGATGTCATTCTAGGGCCCCTGGCTGGGGGAAAACACGCACAGAGGACCATGGGAGACAGGGGGCGCCACTGAGGCACTAGCATACCTGATGAGATCAGAGCATGTGAGCCGCTGAGCTAACAGTGACGCTAGGTCTCCCTGCCTCGGGGGAACCTGCACTGTAAATAAATGATTGACCATTTCCTGAAAATGGATCAGCTAAAAGCACCATTCGGGTTGTTGAAAGCATTAATATTGGCATATTTCTCCCTCTCCCTTTTCCATGTGTGGGGGATCTTTGCTTGTTTAGTAGGGGGGGGACATAAAGAGAAACAGGAAGTGAGTCTGAGAGTAATAATTGATTAATACCATATGCTGTTTTTGGCCTCAAGGACTTGGAGTGGCTCTACTTTGTTTTGACACAGGATCTATTTTACCTACACGTGATAATATCACAGGACCTCAATTCTCGCGATATTTCTTTTCGGTTCATGAGATTAGATTAATATGTGCGCGTAGGCAAGGAAGCGCTGCCCAAATGTCCCGTTTGAGCTCACCTCAACACCCCTATCTTTTGTCTCAGCTACGTGCTCGAGTGCCTTTTGTTTTGTGCAACACAAGGAGGGTATTCCTCTGGGACTCTGCCCACCCGCGCTCTCCGCACTGTGAGTGGTGGAAGATGCTGTCAATCAACGAAGCTACACCCGACTCTCCGCATCGGGCAACAAGGGACTCCAACGGCAAGCGCTCGAGGCTCCATCCGCTCTGCTGAAAAACCTGGGCGACGACAGCGACCCAAGACAACGGGTCTGAACAGCCTACAGCACACAATCTATTATCTAAAAGACGAGAATTATAACTACCCCCATCCTTAAACAGCAAACGAAGCGTGTATTAAATTAAAATAATAACTATTATTAAATACCAATTGCGTTCATACGAAATTATTGGACGTGCCATTATTTACAAATCGTAATATGATTTGCCAAAAGCGACTATTATTCTGCAATTGTCCGGTTTACAGAAAATCCCAATTTAAACCAAGTTAACCAACATGACAGCGCAGAAGCACCCGGAGTATCGACGCCCGTTTGGTGTCAAGGAAAAGAATGCCCATCACCGAAAACAAAACTAACGCTCCCACGCACATAGATATGCATTAACGGCTGCATTTAAGCAATACATTGTGGAAAGGTGTAGCTGCAGTGTAAAAAAATATAAAGCGGGCATTAATTTTGGTCCTCGCGCAGCGGAACCCCAATGTGTCGGGAGAGACGCCCACTTGTGTACCAACAATAGAAAGATATATTACTACAACACGACTGTATAGGGAGCGATACACGCGTACGTTTCTTTCTTTTTGTTCAAAAGGATCACAAAATATCTGCCCCATCCAACGAGCTCGTGGGCTAAGATCTCGCGCACACCCGGTTTTATTCGCCGTCTGACGACTAACCCCCCTCTCCCCCTCCGTTCGTTCGGGAGCACCACGGTCGGCGGGAGAGGGGATTCGTGTGTTGCGGAGAGAGGCACTTACTTCGCAGGCGTTCGTTATTCGCAGCACCCGCTGACGCCCTAACGTTACACCCAGCCTCCGCACCTCCCCCCGGCACTGCCCGTAACAGCCTACCTATCGATACTTACTGTTGACCTGGTTCTCCGGGTGTCCGCGTGGATCCCTTAGTCCTAATTTCAGTGACCATTTCCATTTTTTTGTGGGAAAAAATATATTTGGTCCAACGTTAGCTGGTTACCTCTCTCCTGCTATCTCGCGCAGGGTACACATTCGCTTAGTTCCTGCTCAGCCCTAAAGACCGAAACCCGGTTATTGGACAAAAGAAGCTGTGCTGACGTGGGTGTTTAGTTGAGCGCCCGAGGGCCGGGGAACCGCTTAAAGCCCCAGTGTCCCTTTTTAAGCTAAGCGAACCTGCCTGGAGCTACCCGCCCGAACGCCCGCGAAGGAACACCAACGCCCAAAAGTGCGGTAGCCTATTCGATTTGTCTCATTGTGTACCAGATGCCAGGGTGTGCTATCCAAATTGCGATTTTAAACGATTTTACAAAGCCGTGCACGCGCATGCTGTAAAAACGTCAGCGTGCTGCAATATATCAGGGAGACTTATGAACCTCCGTGACTCTCTATGCATGCTACTGGCGCAGTGTGCTGTGTGTGCAGTGCATAAATACAGTGGTTAAAAAAAAAAAAACCAGGTTGCGTTTTTTATTGGGATGGCAGGTATGCCATCTGCCAAGTTACGGCTTGGCGGGGCATGCCCCGTACCTGTACAGCACCAGAGTTAGCCAATTTTCAGTGTGTCCTTCAGAAATAAGAACAATGATCACATATACTTTCAGCCCTTAAGAACATTAACTTGTGTACCTGCTGACCTCATGCAGCTTCACACATCCACACAATAAAACCCCAAACTTGGGTTATTCACACATCCACACAATAAAACCCCAAACTTGGGTAATTCACACATCCACACAATAAAACCCCAAACTTGGGTTATTCACACAACCACACAATAAAACCCCAAACTTGGGTTATTCACACATCCACACAATAAAACCCCAAACTTGGGTTATTCACACATCCACACAATAAAACCCCAAACTTGGGTTATTCACACATCCACACAATAAAACCCCAAATTGGGTAATTTAGCATTTCTTCACTAATGCTCCAGGCCCACAACAAAATATTCTCCCCACTTTGAGATTTAGCTTCATCTGCAAAAAAACATCTGATCAAAGTAGCCAATTGCAGGATATTCAGGCAAAATTATCACTTTGGACAAAAATGATGTGCATATGTGTATCACTTCCACCCATGCCATAATGAATATACAATATAGGTATGGGGCACACCAAGCCATACCTGCTATCCCAATACAAACATTATATATTTGTCTGTGTGGTAATAAATACATATTTGACCACAGATAAATAAGTAATTTTATATATATATACTGCACAGTTAACATCAATATGAGTGGAAGTATTTTTATTTTGTTGTCAAAAATGAATGGAGCCCAATGGGGAAACTGCCTTTTTGAGCGCAAATCATAGATGTAAGCAGAGGGCGACATTGCCGAGGTTGAGAGCCGAAAGCCGGCCCCTTGCTCTGCACAAAGACACAGGTCATCGGTGAAGCCTCACCTGTCAGTGAAGGAGAAGCCAAGATGGCCAACAACATAGTGGGCTATTGGGGTCTCTCGTGATATATATATAACCTGTAAGAGCAATATCCACATTCTCACTGCGAACTGCCACATCGGCGCTTAGAATCTGGCCGCACGACTTTTGTCACATGTCTCTACCCATTCGTCCTGCTTCTCTATACTCTGCTGTCCAATAAAGCCCTAAAAATATAATTTAAGAAAAAATGTGGGACTATTCCATTCCCGGAGGGCTGGAGTTAGAGCAGATTTTTGTTTCCACCAATCACCTCTCGCTGAGTTATATCTCTATAGGTCAGTGCTGGCTCACTCGTAGATTAAACCACTGTCAAATGTCCATACATTCGTAGTTGAAAACACAAAAAAAAATATTCATACAGTTGTAGATTAGCAATACACACACTCTCACAAACACACACAATTACACACGCTCTCACAAACACACACAATTACACACGCTCTCACAAGTACATACATTCACAAGCACATACACATTCACAAACACATATTGGAATAGAAAGGTGTGTAGGTGAAGATGGTGGTGAATAGTAGATAGATAGGTGTGTAGAAGCAGATGGTTGGTGAATAGGGAGATAGGTGTGTAGAAGCAGATGGTTGGTGAATAGGGAGATAGGTGTGTAGAAGCAGATGGTTGGTGAATAGGGAGATAGGTGTGTATACTGTGGTCTGGCCTGGAAGAGAGACACACAATCACACACACTCTCACAAGTACATACATTCACAAGCACATACATGTTCACACAAACAGACGCACACTCTCACAAACAAACTAACAAACACACTAACACACGCTCATAAACACACTAACACACGCTCATAAACACACTAACACAAGCTCATAAACACACTAACACACGCTCATAAACACACTAACACAAGCTCATAAACACACTAACACACGCTCATAAACACACTAACACACGCTCATAAACACACTAACACAAGCTCATAAACACACTAACACACGCTCATAAACACACTAACACACGCTCATAAACACACTAACACACGCTCATAAACACACTAACACACGCTCATAAACACACTAACACACGCTCATAAACACACTAACACAAGCTCATAAACACACTAACACAAGCTCATAAACACACTAACACAAGCTCATTAACACACGCTCATAAACACACTAACACACGCTCATAAACACACTAACACACACTCATAAACACACTAACACACGCTCATGAACACACTAACACACGCTCATAAACACACTAACACACGCTCATAAACACAGTCATCAGACTTAAACGACAGGCCTCAGAATATAGACAAGAGTGGCCGCTACACTATGCAGAGATACCTAAAGAGGCATGTATTCATCAGTTAATCTGAACACAGTGTTACACAGACCAGAGGCGCAAAAACACACTCCTCGTCTCCCAAAGATCACAACACACTGAGCCATGGAGTCCTCTGTACAATGTTTAGAAACACACCAGACCAGACCTTCCGCAGCGTGCGCAGCATAAAGTCACCGTGGACTTTCCAAACGGCAAAAATACTAAAAAGCCTGCACACTACAGGACTATACGCTTCTCGTCCTGCATCGACCAATCACCTTAGAGCAGAAACCCCACCCAAAACAGCAACAAGAGCTGGCTTGCAACGAACCAGGAGCCAGCTTGTCGGGAGACTCCACTTCAGTGTCCAACCCTAATTACAACCAATAGGGCTCTCTGATTATAAACCGGTCACCATGCTAATCCGTTGGCTTGGAATGTACTCCAAGTATATGCTTAATTATAGAATGAGTAGAGACCGTTCTGATGCTTAGAGCTGTAATCACAGTCTTCCCTGTGCTCCTTACCCAACAAGAACATAAGTAAGTTTAACTCAAACACACCCGTCTTCTTAACAAAACCACCCCTAAAAGTAGTCTGTCACATATACAGTGTATACATCACTATACAGTGTATACATCACTATACAGTGCGATGCTTCAAACAGGCTTGAGGGGATTTGCCCACAACCTGTCCTTTAAAAGCCCCTCCTTCCATTTAGTTTAGTACATATACATATAGCCTTTAAAGCGCTATTACTATATGCAGCTTAGAGAACCGGGCCTGAACCCCGTAGAGCATGCCTAGGGCCACGGTGGCACGGAAAAACTCCCTGCTAACAAAACTTGGACAGAACCTCGTTCTGAGGGGGGAGCCCATCCGCCACTGACCGGCACCGGTTACTGGAAAATTCATTACAGAATACATGTAAAAAAACTAACAGGACACACATGCCAATGCAATAATTGAGCTGGTGATGATGATGATGATTTGAAGGCCAACAGCTGGTAGCATCAGGCAGGGGACAGGCGTGGCGCTGGAGCTGTACCAGCTGCGTTTGGAGGAGCGTGCTCAGTCGATCTGTAGCTACCACTCCGGGCAGTTACCCGAAGTGGGACAAGAGGGAGAAAATATATATTATCAGTAAGCAGATAGATAGTAAATAGACCGCCCTGTGATGTGAATGGACTGTGATAGGTGAATCATCACTATAGCTGATTGGACCAGAGCTTCAGTCACATGACCTGTCTAAACTAACGCTACGCTCAATTTCAGTCAGGACCACTGTCGTTAAAGTTAAAATCTTCATTAACATTATTAAAGTAACACAGTAAGGTTTGGCCATATGGATCTGTTCAAAAAGCCCTCCCACCAATCCAGGTAAGCGTGAACAACCAAACCATAAACAACCGTACGCCAAGCGCTGTTAGTACGTGGTCTCCAGCTGACGGGATGACTATGTGTAACAACCTTTCGCTTCAGAATGAAGCCATTCTGTCCATCAGTTCAAGGCCAGGAATTATGAACATTAACCATATTTAAAACAGAAACAGGAATTATGAACATTAACCATATTTAAAACAGAAACAGGAATTATGAACATTAACCATATTTAAAACAGAAACAGGAATTATGAACATTAACCATATTTAAAACAGAAACAGGAATTATGAACATTAACCATATTTAAAACAGAAACAGGAATTATGAACATTAACCATATTTAAAACAGAAACAGGAATTATGAACATTAACCATATTTAAAACAGAAACAGGAATTATGAACATTAGCCATATTTAAAACAGAAACAGCCATGTTTCTATACAGGGGAGCTCATTGCTTTGTGGAATGTAATAGGCGGCAGTGTAGTATAATGGTTAAGGAACTGGACTTGTAACCGAAAGGTTGCCGGTTCGATTCCCAGGTAGGACACTGCCGTTGTGCCCTTGAGCAAGATACGTAACCTGCATTGCTTCAGTATATATCCAGCTGTATGAATGGATAAGTGTAATAAGAAGTATGTTAGTCGCTCTGGTTAAGTAATAACATATAATGGAATGTAATGTAAAATAATTGTCGACACCTGTGTGAACAATGACCTTTCACTTTGAAGTCATCCAGTCCATCAGCTCAAGACCATTCTAACATGTGAATTAATATTTGGTATGTGAACCAACAAGCATGTTGGCATTTCACCTGAGGCCAAGGTTAACCAATGAGCCGGAATTACAATTTCAGGGGAAATATACTACTCCCATGTCAATGTAAAGAGTGTTAAAAATATGAAACATTTACATGGATAGTTTTTAACCATGCATACAATAAAAGTTATTGATCATTTGTTATTGCATTCCACGTGAAACACATTGGTACTTTTAACTGCATAAATAACAACAAAATAAAGAAACAATTTTGAGTAATTTTCGTAGCTTTTTCATATTGACCCGTGACAACACCTTAACAAATGGCAGTAAAATACACTTCCAGTAAGCCTGTACATTATGCCTCCTGAGGTTGTCCATGTGTATGTTTTATTCTTCAAAAAAGTATGTTTAATATTATTTTTGGTTGGAACTACTTCTTATGGCTATGCAAAATGTGAATTTTAGTGTAGGTTACTATAGAAACACTACTACGCTGGTCTATGGGAGTAGCGTACCAGCACAATACATAAAAACTGATTTTTATATATTAAATTGTGAATAAGCGCTATGAAATGAATATACTTGTCTCTGGATACATAACAACACTGTTGAAAGACCCTGTCCAAGGCAGGCACATCCATTCTGCGTAACCCAGCTGTATCCTGTCTCTGGATACATAACATCACTGTTGAAAGACCCTGTCCAAGGCAGGCACATCCATTCTGCGTAACCCTGCTATATCCTGTCTCTGGATACATAACATCACTGTTGAAAGACCCTGTCCAAGGGCAGGCACATCCATTCTGCGTAACCCTGCTGTATCCTGTCTCTGGATACATAACATCACTGTTGAAAGACCCTGTCCAGGGCAGGCACATCCATTCTGCGTAACCCTGCTGTATACTTGTCTCTGGATACATAGCATCACTGTTGAAAGACCCTGTCCAAGGCAGGCACATCCATTCTGCGTAACCCTGCTGTATCCTGTCTCTGGATACATAACATCACTGTTGAAAGATCCTGTCCAGGGCAGGCACATCCATTCTGCGTAACCCTGCTGTATCCTGTCTCTGGATACATAACATCACTGTTGAAAGACCCTGTCCAGGGCAGGCACATCCATTCTGCGTAACCCTGCTGTATACTTGTCTCTGGATACATAGCATCACTGTTGAAAGACCCTGTCCAAGGCAGGCACATCCATTCTGCGTAACCCTGCTGTATCCTGTCTCTGGATACATAACATCACTGTTGAAAGATCCTGTCCAGGGCAGGCACATCCATTCTGCGTAACCCTGCTGTATCCTGTCTCTGGATACATAACATCACTGTTGAAAGACCCTGTCCAAGGCAGGCACATCCATTCTGCGTAACCCTGCTGTATCCTGTCTCTGGATACATAACATCACTGTTGAAAGATCCTGTCCAGGGCAGGCACATCCATTCTGCGTAACCCTGCTGTATCCTGTCTCTGGATACATAGCATCACTGTTGAAAGATCCTGTCCAGGGCAGGCACATCCATTCTGCGTAACCCTGCTGTATCCTGTCTCTGGATACATAGCATCACTGTTGAAAGATCCTGTCCAGGGCAGGCACATCCATTCTGCGTAACCCTGCTGTATCCTGTCTCTGGATACATAACATCACTGTTGAAAGATCCTGTCCAGGGCAGGCACATCCATTCTGCATAACCCTGCTGTATCTGGAGGCTCTTGCAGTGGCGATGTCTGTAGAGAGGGAATTCTCGTTCGTGGACTAAATACGAGGCAGTCTACCTCCAGTGTTTTCAACGGGCGCCGTGGGAAAGGTGCAAACCTGTGCACTTCACACTGCTGCCAGCAGAGGGCGACATATATATAAAAAGTTCTAAAACTGATCGTTTGAAATGAGAACGGTAATTCCTTCTTGGTAGGGTCGCAGAGTTGTTGATTCCAGCTTCTGAGAAGGGGCATGGATGTCCATTGCCTGATCCAGGTAATCCAGGTCATACTGGTGGGGGGAGGTTGCCAGCGCATCACCCACGAACCCTGATTCCATTTTCGGGGTCCCTACGACAAATTTCTTCTTGAGCGACTGGAGCAGAATCAGAGCTCGGAAGACGGACAAGATATGTCAACTGCATGACATGTAACAGGGTGCAGCCTGTCATAGTAATCACAGTAATCACAAATAACGGTTGCCCATGTGTAATTATGCAAATCGATGTGTGAAGGCAAACCGTGCTCTTGAGCTTTCGTAGACAGGAAGGATTCAGAAACAAATTGCAATATCCATAACAGAAGAAGAGCGTGGTGAAGACGTTTCATATCATCAAGCAAAGTACAGGGGTCAGCAACATCTGGGGCAAGGTTACCAGCAGCATGGCCAGCCTATCAGATGTGCGAGAGCCCATACTACTGTCCAAGAAGGAAGCCGGCAACTCCTGCTGTTTTAAGTTCTCCTGCAGGGCAGGTTTTTATGATACCAACATAGATAAATGAAAAGGGATTTTCCTAAATTAATGGCTGTGTTTTCCCCTTTTTCTGGAGACTCTAGCTAATGGTGGTGGTTTGTTTTTCAGTAGAACTCTAACCTGCCAGCGAGTAACGAGGCCTCTCTCCAAGAGACGCTGTATGTGCAGGACTCGAGTAACGAGGCCTCTCTCCAAGAGACGCTGTATGTGCAGAACTCACAGAGCGCCTCCGCTCAGCGTTGCCATGTCCGCGGTTTCACAGCCAAATTGGACTACTTTCCAAGTGCGGGGGAAAATGAAAAGTCACAAAGCACACACTTAAAATACGTTGGTTTCGGTTAAAAATATATTTTCGGCTAGTTTTGAGTCGCCATTTGGCTGGAAACTCTTGCAAGATCTGGCAACCCTTCCTCCGCTCGGGTCGTAACATTATTCAGTGTGACTGCCGTTGTCTGACACCGCCCATAAACTGTAAGCGCTCTTGACCATTGTAGTTCACAGTAAAGCAGGTACCTGGTACATGCACAGTAGTTTGGGGCTATATCTCTGCTCTCACTACAGATGGAAAGTTGGTTGAGATCTCATTTTAATCAGGAGGAGAGCTACATTCCTACAAATCAAACATAATTTTCCAGTGGAACTCCCCTTTAATAACTCTTTCTGCTGCATCTCTCCGCTGCAGGCTACAGTGTTTGCAGGTTTAACTCCAGTCCTGGAGGGCCACAGTGTCTGCAGGTTTAACTCCAGTCCTGGAGGGGGTGCTGTGTCTACAGGTTTAACTCCAGTCCTGGAGGGCCGCAGTGTCTGCAGGTTTAACTCCAGTCCTGGAGGGCCGCAGTGTCTGCAGGTTTAACTCCAGTCCTGGAGGGCTGCAGTGTCTGCAGGTTTAACTCCAGTCCTGGAGGGCCGCAGTGTTTGCAGGTTTAACTCCAGTCCTGGAGGGCCACAGTGTCTGCAGGTTTAACTCCAGTCCTGGAGGGGGTGCTGTGTCTACAGGTTTAACTCCAGTCCTGGAGGGCTGCATTATCTGCAGGTTTAACTCCAGTCCTGGAGGGCCGCAGTGTTTGCAGGTTTAACTCCAGTCCTGGAGGGGGTGCTGTGTCTACAGGTTTAACTCCAGTCCTGGAGGGCCGCAGTGTCCTCAGGTTTAATTCCACTCTTGAAGGCTGTAATGTTAAAGACCAAATTTTTGTGATTCACTGTCAATCAACAGAAAAATATCCTTGGGTGAATCACTAAACTCTTCAATCAATCATCACCTCCTTTACTCCACTACCACTCGACTCCTACCTGGAAGTATGGGAAGGAAAAAAGAGGAGACGACGAGTAGAGGAAAGGAGAGAACGAGGGGCCGTGAAGACAATTGGGACAGCTTCTTCATCATCAAAATCGCCGTTGACCGTTGATGAAGTAGCCCTATCATAACATGGCCAGCCCAGTTAAAGCTGCAAACTAGCTTGTAAGTTTCTTGTGGAGAAAACGAACAAATACCTGGCTCTGCTGCCTCGTCTCCTCCGTTCCTCCACTGTCCCAATATTGGAGGAGATGAGCGAGTCCTTTACCAACTCTGTATACAAAGGTGATGTGTGGGGTCATTTGTGGGGTAGCTGTATAAAATGTAAGAAATTTTTTTTAAAATTTGTGGGCGATTCTGGTGGCACTTTCCCAATAAAAACTTCACAAACGTTCACTTACCTGAGGCTCTAAATTGAGATGTTTCATCACAGATTTTTATATTTAAGGATTAAACGGTAGTCGACTGGGAGACACACAAAAGGTGACAGAGAATGTGTCAAAAGTTTTCAATTACAAAATTGTATTTTGTGTCAGTTTAAATTTTTTGGGTCAATTTGACCCGAAACATAAAAGGGTCATAAAATGTCAACATAATATGAGGGTTAACCTTTTGAGGGATATATTTGTAAAGTAGTTCTTAAGAAAGAAGTTTCAGTACCATGCTGAAATGTCGGAGGCAAGGAAACTTGTTGATGTTTCTGTAGCTGGAAGAGTAAAGGGGCTTGCTGCAAGACAAACCTAATTTAACATTGTATTTTGCCGCTCGATGCTGGGTAACATAATCAGTACACATTTTTGTTATACATGAGACCAAACATATCTTTTGTTGTTTGTCTTTTTTATTTATACCGGAATTTATTTTTGTTTTTCCCAAAAAATGTAATTACGTGTATCAGTTTGTGAAACAATGATTGTTTTGGTTAAAATGTCCATTTTGTGAAATGATTAAAGGAATGCTGTCCATCTGCTTACCCTCCCTATAGGTGGGTGAATATTGCTTGAAAGATGAGATGTCAAAACAAGCCCCACCTAAGGCATACTAAGCCATTATACTAATTATAATATCTAATGAAACTAAGAACAACATGCCTCACATTCGTCATTTTACCAAAGTTTTTTGGCCTTTGAACATTTTCCCCCAAAATGGGGTGTGGAACGTGCGTCACATCCACCCAGGTGAAGTTTGCAGGTGAAGAGTTTGAGGGACCAGTTATGTGGGCTCTCTCACCTCTCTACTCTTTTTTATTACCCATTGTTGAACTTTTTACTTTTTGGCGAGTTACTGCGTGGACTCGTTTTGACCTTCTTGGGCTATCCTGCTACATGTGGCGGGAGAGGGAGGACCTCGCTGCGTGGCGGGGGAGGGAGGGAGGACCTCGCTGTGTGGCGGGGGAGGGAGGGAGGACCTCGCTGTGTGGCGGGGGAGGGACGGAGGACCTCGCTGCGTGGCGGGGGAGGGACGGAGGACCTCGCTGCGTGGCGGGGGAGGGAGGGAGGACCTCGCTGTGTGGCGGGAGAGGTGAGGACCTCGCTGTGTGGCGGGAGAGGTGAGGACCTCACTGCTGGAATTGAGCATAAGCGGGCACCCTAATCTGCAGCATGCATCATGAGCAAATCAAAAAATATATAAACTCCTCAAAAAAAGTTTGGAAACGTTATTTCGGTCGATTATTCCTCCCCTTTAATAATACCAATTGGTATTGTATTTTATATCGTTGGAAAGCCTGATTAGTCACCTTTACAACGAGGTACAACTTGTAAGGATCATGCATTCGTGGAATGAGCAACACAGCTAACCGTGTGGGTAGCGGCCCAAAAAAATGTGCCAAAATCCCCTGCAATATTCTTCTGTTGGTATTCACTCTCGACGGCGTGGAGAACGCTATGCAGATTGCTGCACAGATCGCGTGACACCTTTCAATGGGGGCAGTGTCATGGTGTGGGGCGGTATCTCTCTCACAGGCAAAACAGAACTTGTCATCATTGAAGGCAATCTCAATGCAGTGAGATATCGGGATGAGATTCTGGAGCCAGTGGCGATCCCATATCTCCAGAATCTGGGACCTAACTCCATTCTCCAGGATGACAACGCTCGCCCCCACAGAGCCAGGATCATCACAGAGTACCTCCAGAATTTGGGAGTGGAGAGGATGGAATGGCCTGCCGTGAGTCCAGACCTCAACCCAATTGAACACTTGTGGGATCAGCTTGGGCGTGCTGTACGTGCCAGAGTGACCAACGCAACCATGTTGGCTGACTTGCGACAAATGCTGGTTGAGGAATGGGATGCCATCCCACAGCAGTGTGTGACCAGGCTGGTGACCAGCATGAGGAGGAGGTGCCAAGCTGTTGTGGCTGCGTATGGATCTTCCACACGCTACTGAGGTCCCTGACAGTGTAAAATGAATAAAGTGTAAAAATGGCCAATATGTGTTGTTTTTTCCTTATTACTGTGGGAGAGTGCAATCATCCAGTCCACCAAGCAACTCAAAACGAGAGTGAATACCAACAGACGAATATTGCAGGGGATTTTGGCGCATTTATTTGGGCCGCTACCCACACGGTTAGCTGTGTTGCTCATTCCACGAATGCACGATCCTTACAAGTTGTACCTCGTTGTAAAGGTGACTAATCAGGCTTTCCAACGATATAAAATACAATACCAATTGGTATTATTAAAGGGGAGGAATAATCGACCGAAATAATGTTTCCGAACTTTTTTTGAGGAGTTTATATATTTATTTTTTCCAGCGGGCAAAGTGGCGATGCCTGGCGGTTTTTGATCAGGGGTGTAAGAAAAAAAATGAACTTCTCCAATTTTTGTTGAAAATTACAAAGTTTATTCTTCGTAACAGCAGTTGTCAGAGATACAGCAATGCACTCTGGATTCAGCCGAGTTAATCTTAATCCTGTTCTGTGAAATGTATCACTTTAAATACCATTTTCGGGCTTTGTTTTCTACAGGCGGGAAACAGAAATGTATATTCAAAAATGATGTGATTGATTTAAGGAAGCCACTGTCTGGCTCCCTTAAATCAATCAGTCTGTTCATCAGTACGGGGTCTGAAGAAATAAATCACTTAGGATTTAATTAACAAAATACCTGAAGAAAGCATCCTGTTCACCATAGACATAGATAGTCTATACACCAATAGTCTTACACTTACATTTTAACCTACATTGTATTTATGATAAGTTGGTTGATTTTGTAGGGGGATCTCTGTGTCAGAGACACAGAGGGAATATTGGAAGTCCAGATGCGATAGCTGAGCAAACTGAAAATGTTCGAAAGAACACCACCGACGGACAATAATCCGTAGTGGAATAGAGGAAAATAACAAAACACAAATAACCTCGCGATAAGAACGAGGAACTCGATCTCCGAGCGAAAACAAAGAAATAAGCTATACGCTTATCTAACTCCTGTTAGTGGAGCGAAACAAAAAGGAAAACACAGAGAGCTCAACAGAACCCCAAACGTTTTGGGTAAGAGCACTCTTAGATAAGAAAGGAAAACCAAAAGAAACAAAAAGCCTCTGCTCTGAACTGAGAGCGAAAAAAGAGAACTTAATTTCTAAACTTCCTAACCTTTCTTTTTAAACTAGTTTTTTCTAACTAACCTCCTATACCTCTTGTACCTCTTGTACCGGCTCGAATGTTACGTGGAATAACATGGAAGCAACGAGAGAGGCAGGAAGCGGAGTATAAATAGTCAACGGAAATTAATCACAGGTGAATTTACTAATGACGAGGCGAAAGCAAAACCCCGTCGCAGAACAAAGGAAAATCCGATAGATTACCGGTAACGACAAAAAAGAATAAAGAGGACGCGGAGATGAGAGAAGGAAGGCAAGATCCATGACAGATTTGGCTGGAGGTGTGGTTGATTTGTCAGTGTTTGAGTGGATCATGTAAATTTAGAATCTTACAATCCCCCATTTGATGCTTATCTGCCAGAAAACATAATTTCACCCAAGTCTGACAAACAACATGAACACCTCTTTCCCAAGAAGTGTGCCAGTGGTGGTGCTGTCCTGTCTTAGGTTGCCCTCTTTTGGCCTGGAGAGTCTTACCCGTCATGGGATCCAGCACCACACCCAGCCATATTCTGCCATGCTCTTACCTGGTGGAACTTATCATAAATTTAGACTACTGATAATAAAAGTCAGCTGCCAGGAGGAGGTAGATCTAAAGACTACTTCATCCAATTTGCCTGTCTGATGATGTCGCTAGAAAACCCCAAATTCTGCCGCTTCAGAAATGAACACATACAATACAACATGAAACTTTGAAACACTATAAAAACTAGACAAACACATACAGCTGCTTTGAATTTCATGTCATTCTCATTCAGAATGTCCTACATACCACACACTGGTTGTTTACCTACAGAATCACACTCACAAAAAAAGCTAAATGCAGTTTTATCACAACAGTCAATGTCTAAAGATCTCCATTCCCCTGAATCAAGTTGTGTCAACAATTTTTGGGAGGTCTTTACGCTCCTTCAGGACATTTCCTTGTAAAATGCCCAGGTTATCTATTTTTACAATTGTTTTGAATACCTGCTCAGTCTGATAGGGATAGAAACTGTCAAAAGCATGGCATACATCTGTCTCATAAAGCCTCCAAACTGAGGAAGGGAGTTTCTGGCTGAACATGCCCATGTCTTATCATGAGTATTATTGACCACAGTCTCATTCCACCACTTTAATATTTGCAATGGTGGAGTTTTATTGTTTGGTTTTGATGTTTTTCCACCTTGGGGAGAAAAGGGTAAGTAATTTCCCTCCATTAAGGGACCATAATGCAACGGGCTGTAAAAGCCTGCAAATCTACATTTGGCGATAGAAGGACACGCTTGATCTGCTTGGATTTACATACAGAATTTTGAGACAAATATTCAGCTGTTTTTCCCTGTGTCGATTCACACATGATTCACACGCAAAACTTCTTCTTCTTTGGCGCTACCTAACACGGCCGGGTGTGTGTTCGGCTCATCAGCGCCACTTTTAGAACAAGTGGCCAAAATCGCACATTATCTTTAAGAAGTGGATTAATGGTAAATTAAAACAACCGAGTTTTGAGTTTATTTAGGTTGTAAAGTTTACCCCACGATAATCTTGCGTTACATTACAGAGGGGTAGGTCTGTACACAGTAGCTACATAACTCTTTCGCCCCTCATGGGAAAGATTATGTAAAACAAACTCAACCATGTGAAGTAACGTTACTGCAGCCAATTAAATTAATTTGACAGCTATTCTCACTGATACCGATGTCTTCTAAGAATTTTTTTATTTGTTCAGCTAGCTAGCTAGTAGATAAGACACCTAAATGAAAATGATCATTCAAATTGCATGGAGTGCTCTCCTTATTTTAGCTCATAGTGTTGTACTTTCTAGTTCCTATCAGTGGTTTTACATCTCTGGTTTCTATTTTTGAGAAAGATTTGGAAACCAAGCTAATGTTGGCTTTTTTAAAAAAGTTTTAATGTAAAAGTGGCGCTGATGAGCCAAACACACATCACTGTGTTAGGTAGTGCAGAAGAAGAAGTTTTGTGTGTGAATCACAAGTGAATCATGTGTGAATCGACACGGGAAAAAACAGCGGAATATTTGTCTCAAAGTTCCGTACGTAAATCCAAGCAGATAAAGCGTGTCCCTCGATCCCCAAATATAGATTTGCCAGTTCGCAAGCCAAGCTTTTGATTTGTAAATTTGAATATTGGAAACATATCTGAAAAAGTTATTTGTGAAAAACAAATTTGTGGATTATACCTACGAGCACAAATGGAGAGGTGTGTGTGTGGATGGTAAAAATAATAGTGGATTATACTTTTGTGTTTGTTTATTTTTGATAGAAATCTACCTCCATAAAGATTGATCAAACATAGAAAAGCCCATACACAAATGTTTAATTGGACATATATTTATTTTTAATCGTTGCCCATTTTCAAAACATGCCGAGCAGTAACCAGAATCGGCCCGAGTGCGGCTAGCCATAGCATGGCCGCATCTTTGAATCAGGCGACTCTGCCCAAGGCTAGCCGGAATCAGCCCAGATAGCTGTCGCCGAGGCCGACACTGCCGACACTCAGCCGGAATCGGCCCAGATCTGTGTGTGATTGATTTAAGGAAGCCACTGTCTGGCTCCCTTAAATCAATCAGTCTGTTCGTCTGAAGTTTAAACTTCCCGTGGTCTAACCAGGAACCAGTCTATTGTATTGCTAATCAAATTTTTTTGGTTGGAATAGGCCTTGATCACTCACTCCCAGCTGCTATTCTATAATTGAATACTATGCCTATCAGTGGCGAAGAGTCAATCACATTTAGAGTTAGGCTCCTCCTCCGCCACTTCTCACTGGGAGGTTCCCTGGCTGTATAAAAAGAAACGCAGACGCTGTTCTTCACAGACTCCAGACCTGCACATCTTACACCAAACCAGCTGGACTCCAGAGATCCTCCCTTCATTCTGCTCTCCGTCTCCTATCTACTCTCTACTTGCAGTAAGTAACTCCAACCTCCAATGGTTTGGCACCTGAACACATCACTGATCTTTTTAAACACCTTACACTTCTCTGAGGCATCTTAGGTCATCAGATAAGGCTCTGTTGGCTGTTCCAGAGACAAGGCTGAAATACAACGGGAGATCTTGCCTTCTCCATATTAGCCCCTAGACTCTGGAACAGCCTTCCCCTCAATATTAGGACTGCTGGGTCAATGACCTCTTTTAAATCCCGTCTCAAGACACACATTAATAGACTTGCTTTGTACTAATGCTTTAATGTATGTTTGGCCTTTTTATTTATTCATTTTATCCTATTTGGTCATTTTAATCCATTTCTTAATGGTTTTGTCATTTGACACTCATGTGAATGTAATTATTTCCTTTAACTGTCCTTCTGTTTTGTAAGGCATTTTGTGCTTGAATAAGTGAAGTGCTATATAAATAAAGATATAATTATTATTATTATTGTGCTTGCATTTATACAAAGGCACACTATAGTTATTCTATTCTGAAAGCTTATTATTATTATTATTATTATTATTATTATTATTATTCTGGACACCTTTTCTGCACCTATCTCCTCCTACAGTTTTTATGCAAAACACGTGCAAATGGTGCATGAGGTGTCACAGTGGGTGTTTCGAGGCAGTTTCTCAGTTTAGTCTGACTAAGTTTGTGCTTCAAATCCATGAAAAAGAAATATGGGTTAACTTAAAAAGTTTCTAAAGATACGTGCAATGAATGCATGTCCCACAATAACGTGATGTCTATAGTCCAAATGACAACCCAAAGGGGATATTCTAACCCCTTCTCCACTCTCCCACTACCACTCGTCTCCTAACTGGAATTATGGGGAGGAAATGAGGGCAGGAGACAAGTGGAGGAAAGGAGAGAACGAGGAACTGTGAAAACAATTAGGACAGAGAATCTGCTTCTACATCATTAAAGTCGACGTTGATCATTGATGCTGTAGCCCAATCATAACTTTGACTGATGCCGAGCCATAGTGCCTCCACTCGTCTCTTCTCCTCCTTTCCTCCACATACTTCCGGGTAGGAGACGAGTGGAGGAAAGGAGGTGACGAGTGAAGAGTATTGGGACGCATCCCTTGTGTGTGGACTCCTGAGCCAATCATTAACTTTGACAAAATCACATAAGCCCTGAAAAACACCAAAAACCAGCATGCACTGCTGCCCTCCAGAAATCTGACACCCCTGTGTTGTGCTGACATCGGGCTGGACTTAATATGAGATTAACACACAAAAACTCAACATTTTGTGGAAGCCATCGTAGCATTTTTGTTCCAAAAGAGCCATTAGTTGCCACACCTTGCCAGGCATCCAAAATATCATTAGTTAGCTTCTAACATTATCAACATTTTTAAGACACACTGTTTCGTTGATTTGTTAAGGTTTGTTAAGTGCACAGCACTGTTCGATATTTCACTTTGCCCAGTTAAAGCACATACAGGTGTACTGACATAAATACACTGGAATAAAGGCCTGAATGCTACATGGTGAAGTAACGCGGAATAGAAACTAAATTCCTGTATTGTCATATTGTCTCAGATAATTTTTCATCTTTCTGTTGACCCCCACCCCCTCCCCCCAAACCCCCAGGGATGCTGAGGTGTGTGTGCAGGTCTCTGTTGGCCAATCACGTTGCTGGACGAAGGATGATGTCACTCAAAACTCTTACTGGAAAGGTTGCCATAGTGACTGCATCCACAGATGGGTAAATAGAAATACGTACAAAATTACATTCAAAATAATCCAAATATTTGTTTTGTGTACTTAAAATTGATATTTCACATGGTATAAATGCACTGCAGTGTTAATAATAATAATAATAATAACTTTATTTATATAGCACTTTTCATACAGAATGCAGCCCAAAGTGCTTTACATTATACAATGAGTAGTAACACAAGTAAAAAAACATAAAAATAGTTCCACACAATGCAAAAATCACAAGTATAATAAAAATAGGTAAGGTGAATAGTTAAAATAATTAAAAATTAAAAATTAAAAGGAATTAGTTAAAAGCAATATTAAAAAGGTATGTTTTCAACTGTCGTTTAAAAATGTCCACTGAGCCGGCTTCTCTAATACTTTTTGGGATTGAGTTCCACAGCTGAGGTGCATAAAAGTTAAAAGCAGATGCTCCAATTTTCCCTTTGGGGACCTCAGGAACAATTAAAAGCCCAGCTGTGGAGGACCTTAGGGCTCGTGGGGGGACATAAAAAGACAGGAAATCAGCAATATAAAAGGGTGCTAAATTGTTAAGAGCTTTAAAAACGAGTAGAAGGACTTTAAAATCAATTCTAAAAGAAACGGGGAGCCAATGCAATGCAGCTAAAACTGGAGTAATGTGTTCTCTCTTCCTTGTTTTTGTTAAAAGTCTGGCAGCAGAGTTCTGAATTAGCTGCAGTTTATCTATTGACTTTTTAGGAAGACCAGTAAAAAGTGCATTGCAATAGTCCAATCTACTTGAAATAAAAGCATGAGTCAACTTCTCTGCATCCTGTTGGGTTAAAAACGACCGGACTTTGGCAATATTTCTCAAATGTAGGAAAGCTGTTTTGGTCATGCACACTGTAGTGTGCAGTCAGGGTGTATGTACTGTATCAACCTTCTCTCTCAGTGCAGTGTTAATGTACTGTAGTGTGCAGTCAGTGTGTATATACTGTATAAACCTTTTCTCTCAGTGCAGTGTTAATGTACTGTAGTGTGCAGTCAGTGTGTATATACTGTATTAACCTTCTCTCTCTCAGTGCAGTGTTAATGTACTGTAGTGTGCAGTCAGTGTGTATATACTGTATCAACCTTCTCTCTCAGTGCAGTGTTAATGTACTGTAGTGTGCAGTCAGTGTGTATATACTGTATTAACCTTCTCTCTCTCAGTGCAGTGTTAATGTACTGTAGTGTGCAGTCAGTCAGTGTGTATATACTGTATCAACCTTCTCTCTCAGTGCAGTGTTAATGTACTGTAGTGTGCAGTCAGTCAGTGTGTATATACTGTATTAACCTTCTCTCTCAGTGCAGTGTTAACATACTGTAGTGTGCAGTCAGTGTGTATATACTGTATTAACCTTCTCTCTCTCAGTGCAGTGTTAATGTACTGTAGTGTGCAGTCAGTGTGTATATACTGTATCAACCTTCTCTCTCAGTGCAGTGTTAATGTACTGTAGTGTGCAGTCAGTGTGTATATACTGTATTAACCTTCTCTCTCTCAGTGCAGTGTTAATGTACTGTAGTGTGCAGTCAGTGTGTATATACTGTATCAACCTTCTCTCTCAGTGCAGTGTTAATGTACTGTAGTGTGCAGTCAGTCAGTGTGTATACTGTATTAACCTTCTCTCTCAGTGCAGTGTTAATGTACTGTAGTGTGCAGTCAGTCAGTGTGTATATACTGTATTAACCTTCTCTCTCAGTGCAATGTTAATGTACTGTAGTGTGCAGTCAGTCAGTGTGTATATACTGTATTAACCTTCTCTCTCAGTGCAGTGTTAATGTACTGTAGTGTGCAGTCAGTCAGTGTGTATATACTGTATTAACCTTCTCTCTCAGTGCAGTGTTAATGTACTGTAGTGTGCAGTCAGTCAGTGTGTATATACTGTATTAACCTTCTCTCTCAGTGCAGTGTTAATGTACTGTAGTGTGCAGTCAGTCAGTGTGTATATACTGTATTAACCTTCTCTCTCTCAGTGCAGTGTTAATGTACTGTAGTGTGCAGTCAGTGTGTATATACTGTATTAACCTTCTCTCTCTCAGTGCAGTGTTAATGTACTGTAGTGTGCAGTCAGTCAGTGTGTATATACTGTATCAACCTTCTCTCTCAGTGCAGTGTTAATGTACTGTAGTGTGCAGTCAGTCAGTGTGTATATACTGTATTAACCTTCTCTCTCAGTGCAGTGTTAATGTACTGAAGTGTGCAGTCAGTGTGTATATACTGTATTAACCTTCTCTCTCTCAGTGCAGTGTTAATGTACTGTAGTGTGTAGTCAGTCAGTGTGTATATACTGTATCAACCTTCTCTCTCAGTGCAGTGTTAATGTACTGTAGTGTGCAGTCAGTCAGTGTGTATATACTGTATTAACCTTCTCTCTCAGTGCAGTGTTAACATACTGTAGTGTGCAGTCAGTGTGTATATACTGTATTAACCTTCTCTCTCTCAGTGCAGTGTTAATGTACTGTAGTGTGCAGTCAGTGTGTATATACTGTATAAACCTTTTCTCTCAGTGCAGTGTTAATGTACTGTAGTGTGCAGTCAGTGTGTATATACTGTATTAACCTTCTCTCTCTCAGTGCAGTGTTAATGTACTGTAGTGTGCAGTCAGTGTGTATATACTGTATCAACCTTCTCTCTCAGTGCAGTGTTAATGTACTGTAGTGTGCGGTTAGTGTGTATATACTGTATTAACGCTCTTTTTCTCAGTGCAGTGTCAATCTACTGTAGTGTGCGGTTAGTGTGTATATACTGTATTAACCTTCTCTCTCTCAGTGCAGTGTTATTGTACTGTAGTGTGCAGTCAGTCAGTGTGTATATACTGTATCAACCTTCTCTCTCAGTGCAGTGTTAATGTACTGTAGTGTGCAGTCAGTCAGTGTGTATATACTGTATCAACCTTCTCTCTCAGTGCAGTGTTAATGTACTGTAGTGTGCAGTCAGTCAGTGTGTATATACTGTATTAACCTTTTCTCTCAGTGCAGTGTTAACATACTGTAGTGTGCAGTCAGTGTGTATATACTGTATTAACCTTCTCTCTCTCAGTGCAGTGTTAATGTACTGTAGTGTGCAGTCAGTGTGTATATACTGTATCAACCTTCTCTCTCAGTGCAGTGTTAATGTACTGTAGTGTGCAGTCAGTGTGTATATACTGTATTAACCTTCTCTCTCTCAGTGCAGTGTTAATGTACTGTAGTGTGCAGTCAGTGTGTATATACTGTATCAACCTTCTCTCTCAGTGCAGTGTTAATGTACTGTAGTGTGCAGTCAGTCAGTGTGTATATACTGTATTAACCTTCTCTCTCAGTGCAGTGTTAATGTACTGTAGTGTGCAGTCAGTCAGTGTGTATATACTGTATTAACCTTCTCTCTCAGTGCAGTGTTAATGTACTGTAGTGTGCAGTCAGTCAGTGTGTATATACTGTATTAACCTTCTCTCTCAGTGCAGTGTTAATGTACTGTAGTGTGCAGTCAGTCAGTGTGTATATACTGTATTAACCTTCTCTCTCAGTGCAGTGTTAATGTACTGTAGTGTGCAGTCAGTCAGTGTGTATATACTGTATTAACCTTCTCTCTCAGTGCAGTGTAAATGTACTGTAGTGTGCAGTCAGTGTGTATATACTGTATTAACCTTCTGTCTCAGTGCAGTGTTAATGTACTGTAGTGTGCAGTCAGTGTGTATATACTGTATTAGCTCTCTGAATGCAGCTTTTAAAGTTAAGTACACGCTAGTTGACTTTTTAGTTTTTTTTTCACTGTGTTTGTATGCCTACCCTATAATGAAACTTATTCATGTATTCTGTTATTCTGAAATAATATTTTATATCATAAGAATATATCAGCTCCTCCGCCCCCACTCCTCTCCCACGCTCAGCCCACAAAGTGTTTTTCTAAATTGTGTAGTAGGCAGAGACAGGCTGAGACAGTGGGTGTACTTACTTTTTAACATACTTAGCGTGCAGTCAGTGTGTATACTGTATTGACCCTCTCTCTCTCTCAGTGAAGAATACATGTCTCTCTCTCACAGTATAGGTCTGGCTGCAGCACGAGCTCTGGGACGTAAAGGGGCTCATGTTGTTGTGAGTAGCCGTAGGAAGGAGAATGTAGAAAGGGCCGTAGAACTGCTGCGGAGTGAGAAGATAAATGTGACCGGAACTACTTGCCACGTGGGGAACAGAGAAGACAGGGAAAGACTGGTAAAAATGGTGAGTCTGCCAGCACTGCACACCACTGGTGTATTAAGGGTTAATATAGTACATATACACTGACTGCACACTACTGGTGTATCAAGGGTTAATATAGTACATATACACTGACTCCACACCACTGGTGTATCAAGGGTTAATATAGTACATATACACTGACCGCACACCACTGGTGTATCAAAGGTTAATACAGTACATACACACTGACTGACTGTACACAACAGTACATTAACACTGCACTGAAGGATAGGGGAAATACAGTACAGACACACTGACTGCACACCACTGGCGTATCAAGGGTTAATACAGTACATACACACTGACTGCATACCACTGGTGTATCAAGGGTTAATATAGTACATATACACTGACTGCACACCACTGGTGTATTAAGGGATAATATAGTACATACACACTGACTGCACACCACTGATGTATCAAGGGTTAATACAGTACATACACACGGACTGACTGTACACTACAGTACATTAACACTGCACTGAGAGAGAGAGGGTTAATACAGTATATACACACTGAATGATTGCACACTACAGTACATTATCACTGCACTGAGAGAGAGGTTTAATACAGTATATACACCCTGACTGCACACTACAGTACATTAACACTGCTCTGAGAGAGAGGGTTAATACTGTACATACACACTGACTGCACACTACAGTACATTAACACTGCAGTGAGAGAGAGGATTAATACAGTACATACACACTGACTGACTGTACACTACAGTACATTAACACTGCACTGAGAGAGAGGGTTAATAGAGTACATACACACTGACTGACGGCACACTACAGTACATTAACACTGCACTGAGAGAGAGGGTTAATACAGTACATACACACTGACTGACTGTACACTACAGTACATTAACACTGCACTGAGAGAGAGGGTTAATACAGTACATACACACTGACTGACGGCACACTACAGTACATTATCACTGCACTGAAAGAGAGGTTTAATACAGTACATACACAGTGACTGATTGTACACTACAGTACATTAACACTGCACTGAGAGAAATAGAGAGAGAGAGAGGGTTAATATAGCATACATACACCAATAGGGCATCGCAGTGTGTAATCCAGTGTATGATGTTATTGGTGCAGATCGTGGAACAGTGTGGCGGAGTGGATATCTTCATCTCCAACGCCGCAGTGAATCATTTTGTTGGGAACATCATGGGACTCCACTGAAGAAATCTGGGATAAGGTAAAGCAGGATCACATTCCCCCGTATTGTGCTGTCAATAGTAGCCATGTGGAGGCACTGTCAGTAATCCCTCATTATTACTGAAGCAAACTATTGTTATTGTCTATACTTCCTGTTATTAGGTGTGGTTGTGAAACCCAGTGTTGTGCATGATCGCGCTAAAAGAGTGCGTTCATTTAACGTACTCATGTTTATGGGGAACGGTGAACTGAACGTATCAGTTTGCAACTAATGAGCGTGAACGTGAGAGAGAGTTAACGACGCTCACGCACTGTGTTTTATGGCACCCGAGTAGTGATGGGCAGTTCGGCTCTTCTTTCTCAGTCGGCTCTTTCCGTACCGTTCATTTTGAAAAGTCGGAGTCGCGTGTTTTTGGTACTTCCGGTTAATACAGTCCTGTTTGTTTGTTTGATTATTTCGCACTGTGGTATCAGATCCTGCCCTGTGTTCTAGCTGTGCATTGTGTTATCAGATCTTAGCCTGTGTTTTGACTGTGCACTGTGTTTTCAAATAGTAGCCTGTGTTCTGACTGTGTGCTGTGTTATCAGATTCTGGCCTGTGTATTGACTGTGCATGTGTTATCAGATCCTGCATGTGAACGTGAAATCCGCCTTCCTGTTGACCAAGCTCGTCATGCCATATATGGAACTAAGAGGGTGAGAGGGGTGAGGGGGGAGGGGGAGAGGGAGAGGTGGTGGGGGGGAGGGGAGAGGGTGGAGGGGGTGAGGGTGAATGTTTGGTTGAGTTTATAGACCTACAGTTTATACTTCAAATCTCTGCTGCCTCTTGGGAAATCGTCTGCTGTTAGCTCTGTTGTGTGTGTCTAGTTTCCTGAATGTATCTCATTCTGTATTCTGATTGGCCTATGTGTTTTAGGGGCGGGTCAGTTGTGTTTGTGTCATCAGTTGCCGGATACCAGCCAGTAGAGGTGAGTGTGCAGTAAAGGGAGACGACTCATTTATGTTTGAGTAGAGTAGAAGTAACATGTGGCTGTGTCTGTATACGACCCCTACACCCTTCTGAGGTGCATATTTACATTACATTACAAGCATTTAGCAGACGCTCTTATCCAGAGCGACTTACACAACTTCTTATTCCATCTTATTACATTAATCCACTCATACAGCTGGATATATACTGAAGCAATTCAGGTTAAGTACCTTGCTCAAGGGTACAACGGCAGTGTCTTACCTGTGAATCGAACCTGAAACCTTTCGGTTACAAGTCCAGTTCCTTAACCATTATACTACACTGCCAGTCACATTTGATTCCACTTTGTCAAAAAGCTTTTGAGTTGGCGACTTTTTTTCACAAATGGGGGCACTTAAAATACCAGGATGAACCCCTTATTTCAGGGGTTTTGTTGAGGGAATTCAGGAGCACACTCATCTGCAGAACGGTGCACTCATCCGACAATTTCAGTAAGTAACCCGGAAGTAAAAACGTAAAAAATATAGCGTATATGAATATCTATAGTACAAGATCGGTTCATATCACAAACTACTCTTTTAAAAAAAAAAATAATAATCTACACTTTGTAACAATCTTCATATGTTAACTGATTGATATTCTCAATAAAAAATTTAAAAAATAAAATAAATATTACGAACTACTTTCTCAGAAAGAGTTTTGCGAGATTTCTTTCGCCCACTGCTTGCAAAGTGAGGGGAAAGGGCACATAGTAGACAGGGGTCTGAGTGGACAGGGGACAGTGGACAGGGGACAGGGAACAGGGGTCGTATTCGGACACAGCCCTAAAGTAGTAGCTGAAAGTAGACGTGTAGATGACTGTATGTGGACATTTTTAGGGATGTTGGCATTGCACTGACTTTTGCCCTCTGCCCTTTGACCCTAAGACTCTGGGGCCATACAATGTGAGTAAAACGGCGCTGTTTGGTCTGACCCGAGCTCTGGCCCCAGATCTCAGCCAAAGAAACATCCGGGTCAACTGTGTGGCTCCGGGACTCATTAACACCCAGTTCAGCTCAGTGGTGAGTGCCTATCTGCACCATCTTACCTCTACTCTACTCATCAATGCTAATGCTAATGCTAATGCTAATGTGCGTGTAATCTGTCTGTGTGCTCTTTCTCCCTCTCTCTCTCTCTCTCTCTCTCAGCTCTGGAAAAATGAAAATGTGTTTGAGGACCTCAAGAGGAATATGAGCATTAAAAGGTATCTGTCCTCCTCAACATATTTCTTAGTTTCTGTTTGAACTCTAGCAGCAGCGTTTAGAATAAGCTGAAGCTGTCAGAAGAGCTCGTTTAGATAGACCTGTCAGAAGAGCTTGTTTAGATAGACCTGTCAGAAGAGCTTGTTTAGATAGACCTGTCAGAAGAGCTTATTTAGATAGGCCTGTCAGAAGAGCTCGTTTAGATAGACCTATCAGAAGAACTCGTTTAGATAGACCTGTCAGAAGAGCTCGTTTAGATAGACCTGTCAGAAGAGCTTGTTTAGATAGACCTGTCAGAAGAGCTCGTTTAGATAGACCTGTCAGAAGGGCTTGTTTAGATAGACCCGTCAGAAGAGCTTGTTTAGATAGACCCGTCAGAAGAGCTTGTTTAGATAGACCTGTCAGAAGAGCTCGTTTAGATAGACCTGTCAGAAGGGCTTGTTTAGATAGACCTGTCAGAAGGGCTTGTTGAGATAGACCTGTCAGAAGAGCTCATTTATATAGACCTTTCAGAAGAGCTCGTTTAGATAGAACTGTCAAAAGAGCTTGTTTAGATAGACCTGTCAGAAGAGCTCATTTATATAGACCTTTCAGAAGAGCTCGTTTAGATAGACCTGGTCAGAATAGCTCGTTTAGATAGACCTGTCAGAATAGCTTGTTTAGTTAGACCTGTCAGAAGAGCTCGTTTAGATAGACCTGTCAGAAGAGCTCATTTAGATAGACCTGTCAGAAGACCATTACAATAGTCTAGCCTACTAGAGACGAAAGCGTGGATAAGCTTTTATAGGTATTGTTTGGACATGAATCCTCTGATTCTTGCTATATTTTTCAGATGATAATAGGCTGATTTTGTTATTGAGTTATATGGCTATTCAAGTTTAGATCTGAATCTAAAATAACACCAACATTTCTGGCAAAGACAGAGAATCAAGGTGAGCACTGACTTTCAGCCTTTCATCATGGGCACGAAGACAATTATCTCAGTTTTGTCCTCATTTAGTTGAAGACAATTTTGGCGCATCCAAGTATTAACTTGTTCAATGCACTCATGTGACGAGTCAATGGAACCTTATTCGTAGAACTATGCAGATTTGGGTGTCGTCTGCATAATTATGGTAGGCGATTTTGTTATTTTGTAGAATTTTGCCTCGCGGAAGCATGTAAAGATTGAATAAAAGAGGGCTTAAGACTGATCCATGGGGGACTCCACATGTCATTATAGTTCGCTCAGATACAAAGTTGCCAATGGAGACAAAACAGTTCCTGTCTTGCAGATAGGACCTGAACCAATCAAAGACAGTGCCTGAAAGTCCAACCCAGTTTTCCAACCTGTCTAATAAAATGTTGTGGTCTACAGTGTCGAAAGCAGCATTAAGGTCCAGACCATGGAGCCCATCCAAAGCTTGTACAGTGATGTTATTGTCGCACTAAAACGTAAAAGTAAAGCTGTCCTTTAATGAGGATGGGCCAACCAGCAGCCCCAAACATGAGTGTAATTTCATTCATAATCACGTCAGGACCCGGCAATGCTAAGCTGTTGAGATATATTGATTTCGGTATATCAATTGATAATGCATTATTGCGAGGTGTTTCCCATGATGACTGCATGATTGTGACATAACCACGGTGACTGTGATTCCAGGATGGGGACTCCGCAGGAAGTGGGCGGAGTCATCACCTTCCTGTGCTCAGATGAGGCCTCCTACATCACCGGGGAAACCATCGCCGTGACAGGAGGAATGAGCTGTAGGCTCTGAGGCAGGGAAGCAGTGCTATAATGGAGTGTATACGCAGGTATACAGCATATACACACCTCTTCAGGGAAACAGGGTTATAATGGAGCGTATACGCAGGTATACGACATATACACACCTCTTCAGGGAAGCAGGGCTATAATGGAGCGTATACGCAGGTATACGACATATACACACTGTTAATAATTATGCAGTCTAATATCAGTTACTGCCCGGCGGCAACCTCTACAGGTGGTCCAGTTAGAACACAGGGAAGCGGATGTCCGAAACAGGGGTGTTTATTTTCTTCAACTCACATCACAATTATCACCACTCTGTCTTATTGTTAGTATGTGGTTCTGTGTATAAAAGAGAGATGAACGAAATAAAGATACAAACTAAGAAATGACTATTGTCTCAAGTTGTTCAAGATAATAAGTCCACTCTATTGTTAACGTTACTCCTAGGAATATCAGTGTATAAACCTAGGCTAACAAGTGAGGCTAACTAGCTAAGTAGCTACATCTAATGGGTTAACTACATTTGTTTAACGAGTAATATTATCACTGTCCAAACATTACAATTACAATTGCTAACATTCAAGACTAACTAATATTATCATTATACATTTACTCACTTCTTGATGCACGCACAACTAACGTCGGTCAAACTTGGTGCAAAACGAAACTGACGCTGCAACATGCGATCATAACATTGGGGTCCTACTACTAGGTGGCCACACAGCTGCCTGACTAAATCATAGTCTTATTGGGGAGTAAGGCTGAGTTCGCTGGCCTTTTGTACAGCCGCCCCCAAATCTGTTATACAGATTTGCTTATTAAAGGCCATCTAATTGTCATCTGTAGGGAGAGCCGGCAGTCTGATGAGTCGGGCAACAGGTCGAAGGTACTCGCGTTCCTTGACCTGAACTTCGGCGGTCCTGACCCTTCCATCGGCTCCAGGGTGCACTGCCTTTACGGTGCCAACAAGCCAAAGGGCCCTCGGAATCTGTGGGTCAACAATCATCACGACTGTCCCAACAGTTAAGTCCTCTTTCTCCTTGGTCCATTTCTGGCGAGTCTGGAGTGCTGGTAAGTAATGACGAATGTATCGGTTCCAGAATTGGTCCGCTAATACCTGGCTGTGCCTACATCTTTTCCGGCTTAGTAGTTCAGACTCTGAGTATATCACTTGTGGGAGCGAGGAGTCGGGCCGCCCCATAAGGAGACTGTTGGGAGTGACTGGATCAGGGTCAGCAATATCGGATGAGACGTACCCCAAGGGCTTGGAGTTGAGCATCCCTTCAATCTCGACCAGGACTGTTCTCAGCACTTCTTCTGAAACGGTCTGTGCTCCCAGAGTGGTATGGAGGGCTGTCTTTATGGACCTAATCTCCCTCTCCCATGATCCACCAAAGTGGGGGGCACTCGGAGGATTGTAGTGGAAGTCGATCTGTTGAGCAGCTAACTGGAGTCTGAGAGATGGCTGAAGAGCATCAAAGGCTTCCCTTAGCTCAGTGTCGCCGCCTCTGAAGTTGGTTCCGTTGTCACAACGGAGATCATGTGGCTTTCCTCTTCGGGCCACGAACCGACGGAGTGACATCAGAAATGAATCCGTGTCCATACTTGATAGAAGATCGATGTAGACAGCTTTAGTAGTGAGACATTTGTACAAGATGCCCCACCGCTTCTCGTTTCGCCTACCTATCTTGATTAAAAAAGGACCAAAGCAGTCTATCCCGGTCGAGAAAAAGGCTGGGCGACGGAGTCTTAGGCTGGAGGGAGGCAGGTCAGACATTTTAGGGATATCTGGCTTACCCCTCCACTTCTGACATTCTGGACAGGTGTGTTGGCTCTTGCGGACAGCTTCTCTGCCTCGAAGGATCCAGTAACGCCTTCTGATCTCCGCAAACACTCGCTCCGGCCCGGAGTGGTGAAGTTGGCCATCATAGTACTGAATCAGTAGTTTGGTTATCGGATGTGCAGGATCGAGCACAATTGGATGTTGAGCATCTGGGTTCAGATCATCACACCTTCTGAGTCGGCCACCAACCCGGATAAGGCCTGAATTAGCGTCGTACTCTGGGGCAAGTAAAGCTAGTCGGCTACTTGTTGGGACCGATTTCCCCGCCTTCAATGGGGTGCAGTCATCAGGAAAGCTCTCCCTCTGGGCCTGTCTCAGAACTTCGAGTTCTCCTTGCCGGAAGTCTTCTGCTGAAGGAATGTCGGTTCCTCCTGCCGCCCCGTGAAACATCTGGGCTGCAGCTTCTGTCAGCTCGGGGAAGGTACAGTATTGGCTAACGTCCAGATGAAACGGCTTGGGGTTGCATATGTGAAGGCACTGCTGGGGCGTGAGGCTGTGCTTTAGCAGTTTTGAAGGACCTTGAAGAGTCCATCCTAGCCGGGTCTTGACCGCAGCAGGTCCCCCCGGTGGACCCAGACGCACTGGCTCAATCGGTGAAATCAGGTGCGGGTGGTCCGATCCAATCAGAAGTAGTGGTTGTGCATTATCGATGGACTGGAGAGGTAGCCCCTTGAGATGTCTGTGCATCTTCTTGAGAGCAGAGATTGCATACGATTGGGGACCAAGGCGCAGCTCTTTGGCGGTGAAGGCTCGGTGGATGTTGAAGGTCTTATTCGGCTGGTTCGCGGGGGCAACCGAAAATGACACTGTAGTGCCCTGGATGGTACAGATGTCCTGACGCACTGTACGAAGGGCCAGCTCCTCCGAGGTACCTTGTAGTCCAAGCTGTTGAGCGGCTTCATACAGCAGGATGGTACGCTCTGACCCATCATCAAGCAGGGCGTAGGTATCCAGTGAGTTCTCCCCATTTTGCAAGATGACCCTGCTCAGCTTTAATAGTACCTTGCTGCTGTTGGTAGGTCTATCAACGTAGAGGGTCTCCGCTGTAGAGCTTGATGACTTGACTAGTTGAGGAACCTCCTTTCCACTGTTTCCCATATTGACCTGGTGTAGGACCTCAAGATGACGCTTGTCACATTTCTTGCACTTGGCTTTCAAGGTGCACTGTGCTGCTGTGTGTTCTCTGCCGCATTTCCAACACCTCTTATTAGATCTGATCCAGGTTTCTGTCTGTTCTTTGGTGAGAATCTGGAAGTTCGCACATTGGTTTAGGTAGTGTTGAGTTGTGTTGCAGAAGGGACAAAACTTCTTAGGTTTCTCTCTTTCTTTCTCGTCAGCAGATATGCTCTGTATTGCGGTCTCTGATCTGCCGTCTTGCTCCTCAGATTCATACTGCTCTTCACTCCCATGGAGGACAGTGGCTGCCTTGAATTGGGGCTTTCTGTCTTTGCATTGCTCTTTGACGTGACTCCGACATTCTCCGCTTTGGCCGTACTGGGCAGTGATATCAGCCTGAACCCTCACCTCATATTCCAGCCATGCTGCCAAGTCCACTAGAGTTGGAATGGGGGTCCTGATGGGGTTCACGTACCTCCGAAAGCTGGCTCTCAGGTCATGTGGTAGCTTGGCGAGAAGTCGAGAGACGTGGGATCCACACCTGAGCTCTGTCCGACCATTGCTACCCAGCTGCTCCAACATTCCTACAAGGGCACGCACTTTCAGGGCAAAGCAGCGGAATGTCTTCGTGTCACCAGTCCGGATGTTGGGCTCTTCCATCAGAGTAGAGATTCGGTGCAGCGCAAGCTGATGTGGTTGGCCATATAGTTCTGTGAGTGACTCCATTGTGTCACTGTATGGGTACCGGCTGTTAGTATAGGAATCAGCTATGAGTAAAGCCTCCTCACATTTCAGGTGGTCCAACAGTATTTGGAATTTGAAGCGCTCTGTAGCATCTGAGGGAAGCAGATTATCGAGAGCAACCTTCAATCTTGCAAACTCTCGTGGGTCTTCGTGAACCAGATCAGGGATGGATGGTCTTGGTCCGCGATAGACGTTCTCCTCGATGGGTGGAGAATGGCGTCGGGGGAGAGGAGGCGAGAAGGAGGGCTCGCGTTGTCTGTACCTATGGCGTTTTTCTGGCTCATAGTGGTGGCTCCTATATCGGTCGTAGCCAGGGTGGCTAGGAGAGCGGTGACGACTATAGCGTTCAGGTGAGTCGTAGTAGTCTCGCGATGCTGGTCTGCGATGGCGGCCTGGGGACTCCTGACGTCTGGGTGAGTCATGGTAGCGGCGTTCGGTAGACACATGGCGGGATGGTCTACGAAGGTCATGATATCTGCTCTCAGGCGATTTAGGCTGACATGGGGCTGGGGCGTCATAGTACTCAGGTAACCTATGATGGCGCCGTTGTGTAGAACCATAATGGCGGTTATCAGCGGTGTCATGGCGTTGCCTAGAGCTCCGTCCCAGCCTCTCTACACCCTCAACTATCTCATCAATCCCTTCCTGCTCATATGCAGATTGCTGTGTGTCCTCTCTGGCTATGTCTATTGACGGCTGCCCGAATTGACGTGGATCCTGGTGACCTCTTGTAGACGTCATTGTGTACTGGGAGACCGGCAGACTACGCTCAGAGATGGTTGAGGCTTTATCCTCAATGTCGCTATCCTGCCTGTGAGGTGAGTTGGAATGGTGATGGGGGGAGGAAGTATGAGGAGCATGCCGCTCTGACAGTACCTGTATGTCACGCTTCAACTGCTCATTTTCTGCTTGGAGAGCTCTAACACGTCTCTGGATTGTGCTAGAAGATGATTCCCCTCTCTCTTCTTCATATGTGGGGAACTGAGTCATCTGTTCCTCTCCCTCGTAGGAGTGGTGTTGTGATGTGGGTGATGGTCTCCGCCTAGTCTCATACTGGTTAAGGTAACGTGGTGGTCGAGTTACCCGGCGGGGACGTTCTCTCTTCTCAAGGTGTTCCTGTTCTTCATCCGACATGATTGCAAGCTGTAGAACTTTGCCTAATCCGGCTCGAAGGACCATGTTAATAATTATGCAGTCTAATATCAGTTACTGCCCGGCGGCAACCTCTACAGGTGGTCCAGTTAGAACACAGGGAAGCGGATGTCCGAAACAGGGGTGTTTATTTTCTTCAACTCACATCACAATTATCACCACTCTGTCTTATTGTTAGTATGTGGTTCTGTGTATAAAAGAGAGATGAACGAAATAAAGATACAAACTAAGAAATGACTATTGTCTCAAGTTGTTCAAGATAATAAGTCCACTCTATTGTTAACGTTACTCCTAGGAATATCAGTGTATAAACCTAGGCTAACAAGTGAGGCTAACTAGCTAAGTAGCTACATCTAATGGGTTAACTACATTTGTTTAACGAGTAATATTATCACTGTCCAAACATTACAATTACAATTGCTAACATTCAAGACTAACTAATATTATCATTATACATTTACTCACTTCTTGATGCACGCACAACTAACGTCGGTCAAACTTGGTGCAAAACGAAACTGACGCTGCAACATGCGATCATAACATTGGGGTCCTACTACTAGGTGGCCACACAGCTGCCTGACTAAATCATAGTCTTATTGGGGAGTAAGGCTGAGTTCGCTGGCCTTTTGTACACACACCTCTTCAGGGAAGCAGGGCTATAATGGAGTGTATACGCAGGTATACAGCATATACACACCTCTTCAGGGAAGCAGGGCTATAATGGAGCGTATACACAGGTATACGACATATACACACCTCTTCAGGGAAGCAGGGCTATAATGGAGCGTATACGCAGGTATACGGCATATACACACCTCTTCAGGGAAGCAGTGCTATGGAGTGTATACGCAGGTATACGGCATATACACATCTCTTCAGGGAAGCAGGGCTATAATGGAGCGTATACGAAGGTCGCTGAGGATGAATTGCATACCAGGGGAACACTGCATACCTGTCTCTGTGTAAATGCTAGTGTGTGAGAGCATTGCGCTCTAATTGACTGGTAACTGGTAATGCTAATCTACAACAATGTTAAGCAGAATCTGTGAATTTGTAACTTTACTTAACTACTGAACTACTTGAATTAACTACAACTACTGAGTTATTCAGCTGAAGTTCGCTCGGTTGCCAGTTAATGATAATATGCTAAAATGTACAAATTTTTGTGTGAATGGTGCGTGTTGGCTTGGCTTCAGATTGTCAAAACAGCTATTAGTGTTAGCTATTACATGTTACGTGTTTGTTGTAACACTTTACAATAATGTTACATGAATTGAATTGATTGTCTCTTAATAAAAATGTAAGGCTACAGTGAAGGTTACTGACTCAAGTATCATTCTTTCTTACTCACTATTTCTCACATCCACTTAAAAACCTCGTATAAGGGAGTAATGTGTTGGACAGCAAGCTAGAAGCATGCTAGATTGGCTAAAAAGCCACAATGGGGCATTTAGTTTAAAGCTGCAATTAATTAAAAAGGCAATACAACATTAACGATATGGATTAAGAGTGGAAAACAAGGGTGCATGAGATATGTGTAATGATATTAAATCCAGGCTAATGATCTGTATAAAAACAAGGGTGCATGAGACATGTTTAATTATATTAAATCCAGGCTAATGATCTGTAGGACAGATTTACAAGAGGTCCATTGTAGGTCTCACCCATAAACACTGCCCACCAATAATGTAATATAATAATCACATTCTCTGAATTTTGTCAATTTCGGCCTTTTTTGTTAAACATCTGCATTCGTCTCAAAATATCGGAATTTGATTACGGATTGTAGCATTAACTAATAATAAATGAAGTCCATTAACATTATTGTATCGAAGTCTCGTTCTTGGTCTAAATACCAGGCAGTCCTGTGCACTTCACAATGCTGCCAGTAGAGGGCGACAGATATATTGCAGTCTGCCTCCAGTGTTTGCAACATAGACTGTATAAAAATATGGACAAAGTCACTGGGACGTCACCCATTGCCTTCCCACGGCCTCGTAAAAAACAAATTGAGTCTCCGGAAGACTTTGTACAAACTGCGTCTGCTTCGTGGAGCCAAATAGGACTCAACCTGTCCCTCTGATTGTTCCTGAACAAATGTTAATACCCTGTCAAAGTGACACAATATATATTTTTTAAATCAGCACATGCAGAGGCATTCGATGAAGGAAAGGCACCTGTTGCAATTAAATTTTTTTGTGGGAAAAATTTATTGACTGAGCATTTTGATCACATTGCTGCCCTTGATTTACATGGTGAAATACCTATACTGAAGCCAACCGCAGTGGCGTTTGTGAGCAACGTGCCGTCCTCTGCTGGCAGCATTGTGAAGTGCACAGGACTGCCTGGTATATTTAGTCCAAGAACGAGACTTCGATACAATAATGTTACATGAATTGGCATTAACTAATGTAGCTATATAGCTGTTAACATTAATTAATGATGTACAAATCCATTAACAAAGCATTCGATTAACTTTTCATTATTTAGTACTCTTCTTGAAAATACAAACCTTTAGCTAATGTATTTGTTAATCGTTAACTAACTAATGGTAAGTTTAGCCAATGATAATGGACTTCATTCATCATTAGTTAATGCTACAATCCGTAATCTAATTCCGCCCCGCTACTGCTGCCGTTGTTTTGGTCAGAAATGTGTCTACACGTGGTCTAGCTTGCTCATCATTTTCTAGAAAACATGTCAGCTTTGAATCAACTTCGGATGAGCCACCGAGGACGAAGATGAAACGTCGTTGTTGTCAGTAGCAGCTCGTGTTGTTGTAATATTCAGCTAAACACAGCGCGGTGCAGACATTACGGATTGTAGCCTACTGTTAATGAACAGTTGACAAATGGCCGCTCCCAGCCCAACCAAGAAGTGAGCATCAAACCGAAAGCCCAGGCTGCGTCCCAATATTCTTCACTCCCCGCCTACTTTCTTCCACTCTCCCACTACCACTCCTCTTCTACCTGAAAATATGCAAAACTGCCTGAACGTTTTCAGTACAAGTTTTTACATGTACAATATACAATGTACAATGTACCTGACATTTCGGATTGGGTCGAGACATTAATTAATATGTAACCATCCATACGTAATTAAGATGTAATCAGCAACATTAGATTAAAACACAAAGATCCGTTTCCGCTGCACGGAGTAGAAGAGGTGGTAGTGGAGGAAGGGAGGGTGCATTTTTCGACTATTGGGATGCATCCCCAGTCTTGGCCCCTTGGTTTGCAAAGGGCACAGTGGGAAAGGTGAAAACCTGTGCACTTTCACATGTATATTCAAAAATGTTGTGATTGATTTAAGGAAGCCACTGTCTGGCTCCCTTAAATCAATCAGTCTGTTCATCAGTACGGGGTCTGAAGAAATCACTTAGGATTTCATTAACAAAATACCTGAAGAAAGCATCCTGTTCACCATAGACATAGATAGTCTATACACCAACATAAACACAGCAGCGGGATTAACAGCGGTAAAAACATGGATGGAAAAGTACCCGGACAACAATCGACCGGATACGATCCTCCTGCAATTACTGGAGATAAGCCTCACCAAGAATGACTTTGAATTCAATAAAGAATTCTTCTTACAGACCAGCGGCACAGCTATGGGCAAAAACTATTGGCTTATGCCAACATTTACATGGCACATTGGGAGTAGACAGTTCATGAAAAGCTTACACAAGGACAGTCTCCGCCCAAAACATACATTCAGAGGTCTGATTAAATCCCAATTACTAAGATTCAACAGAATCTGCACACAAACTACAGACTTTGAGGAGGCTACCAACACCCTCTTCAATGCATTAAAACCAAGAGGATATTCCAGATCGTTCCTCAGACAGATTCGGAAAACCTTCTAGGCTACAAAACAACAGGACACTAGAAAAATCATTCCACTTATCACCACCTACTCGACATTCAGCCAAATAGCGAACAGAAAAATTAAACGGAACCTGGCCAGGATTCTGCAAAACACAGACCTGCTCCAAGACTACAAAATAATTTCGGCCTACAAAAAAAAAAAAAACCTTAAAAATCATCTGGTAAGTAGTAAAGTAACGGAAATCAACATTTTACCCACACAAGGCCCGATATTTTACAAACAGGTCACTACAGTGAAAAACAACACTACAAACACAACATATCTTATTAAACAAACACTCACAGCTAACACATACAACTGCATATATGTCATAAAGTGCACACACTGTGACACTTTATGGCTGAACATGCCCATGTCTTGTCATGAGTATTATTGACCACAGTCTCATTCCATCACTTTAATATTTGCAATGGTGGAGTTTTATTGTTTGGTTTTGATGTTTTTCCACCTTGGGGAGAAAAGGGTAAGTAATTTCCCTCCATTAAGGGACCATAATGCAACAGGCTGTAAAAGCCTGCAAATCTACATTTGGCGATAGAAGGACACGCTTGATCTGCTTGGATTTACATACAGAATTTTGAGACAAATATTCAGCTGTTTTTCCCTGTGTCGATTCACACATGATTCACACGCAAAACTTCTTCTTCTTCGGCGCTACCTAACACGGCCGAGTGTGTGTTCGGCTCATCAGCGCCACTTTTAGAACAAGTGGCCAAAATCGCACATTATCTTTAAGAAGCGGATTAATGGTAAATTAAAACAACCGAGTTTTGAGTTTATTTAGCTTGTAAAGTTTACCCCAATCTTGCGATGGGAAGTTTTTTAAACAGTCATTGCCCAAAACTCCTATCAGATTGCATGTAGCTATCTAGCTAGATTACATTACAGAGGGGTAGGTCTGTACACAGGAGCTGCATAACTCTTTCGCCCCTCATGGGAAAGATTATGGAAAACAAACTCAACCATGTGAAGCAACGTTACTGCAGCCAATTAAATTAATTTGACAGCTATTCTCACTGATACCGATGTCTCCTATGAAATCTTTTATTTGTTCAGCTAGCTAGCTAGTAGATAAGACACCTAAATGAAAATGATCATTCAAATTGCATGGAGTGCTCTCCTTATTTTAGCTCATAGTGTTGTACTTTCTAGTTCCTATCAGTGGTTTTACATCTCTGGTTTCTATTTTTGAGAAAGATTTGGAAACCAAGCTAATGTTGGCTATTTAAAAAAAGTTTTAATGAAAAAGTGGCGCTGATGAGCCAAACACACATCGCTGTGTTAGGTAGTGCAGAAGAAGAAGTTTTGTGTGTGAATTACAAGTGAATCGTGTGTGAATCGACACGGGAAAAAAACAGCGGAATATTTGTCTCAAAATTCCGTACATAAATCCAAGCAGATAAAGCGTGTCCCTCGATCGCCAAATGTAGATTTGCAGGCTTCGCAAGCCAAGCTTTTGATTTGTAAATTTGAATATTGGAAACATATATGAAAAAGTTATTTGTGAAAAACAAATTTGTGGATTATACCTACGAACACAAATGGAGAGGTGTGTGTGGGCGGATGGTAAAAATAATAATGGATTATACTTTTGTGTTTGTTTATTTTTGATAGAAATCTACCTCCATAAAGATTGATCAAACATATAAAAGCCCATACACAAATGTTTAATCGGACATATATTTATTTTTAATCGTTGCCCATTTTCAAAACATGCCGAGCAGTAACCAGAATCGGCCCGAGTGCGGCTAGCCATAGCATGGCCGCATCTTTGAATCAGGCGACTCTGCCCAAGGCTAGCCGGAATCAGCCCAGATAGCTGTAGCCGAGCCGACACTGCCGACACTCAGCCGGAATCGGCCCAGATCTGTGTGTGTCGCTATCCTGCCTGTGAGGTGAGTTGGAATGGTGATGGGGGGAGGAAGTATGAGGAGCATGCCGCTCTGACAGTACCTGTATGTCACGCTTCAACTGCTCATTTTCTGCTTGGAGAGCTCTAACACGTCTCTGGATTGTGCTAGAAGATGATTCCCCTCTCTCTTCTTCATATGTGGGGAACTGAGTCATCTGTTCCTCTCCCTCGTAGGAGTGGTGTTGTGATGTGGGTGATGGTCTCCGCCTAGTCTCATACTGGTTAAGGTAACGTGGTGGTCGAGTTACCCGGCGGGGACGTTCTCTCTTCTCAAGGTGTTCCTGTTCTTCATCCGACATGATTGCAAGCTGTAGAACTTTGCCTAATCCGGCTCGAAGGACCATGTTAATAATTATGCAGTCTAATATCAGTTACTGCCCGGCGGCAACCTCTACAGGTGGTCCAGTTAGAACACAGGGAAGCGGATGTCCGAAACAGGGGTGTTTATTTTCTTCAACTCACATCACAATTATCACCACTCTGTCTTATTGTTAGTATGTGGTTCTGTGTATAAAAGAGAGATGAACGAAATAAAGATACAAACTAAGAAATGACTATTGTCTCAAGTTGTTCAAGATAATAAGTCCACTCTATTGTTAACGTTACTCCTAGGAATATCAGTGTATAAACCTAGGCTAACAAGTGAGGCTAACTAGCTAAGTAGCTACATCTAATGGGTTAACTACATTTGTTTAACGAGTAATATTATCACTGTCCAAACATTACAATTACAATTGCTAACATTCAAGACTAACTAATATTATCATTATACATTTACTCACTTCTTGATGCACGCACAACTAACGTCGGTCAAACTTGGTGCAAAACGAAACTGACGCTGCAACATGCGATCATAACATTGGGGTCCTACTACTAGGTGGCCACACAGCTGCCTGACTAAATCATAGTCTTATTGGGGAGTAAGGCTGAGTTCGCTGGCCTTTTGTACACACACCTCTTCAGGGAAGCAGGGCTATAATGGAGTGTATACGCAGGTATACAGCATATACACACCTCTTCAGGGAAGCAGGGCTATAATGGAGCGTATACACAGGTATACGACATATACACACCTCTTCAGGGAAGCAGGGCTATAATGGAGCGTATACGCAGGTATACGGCATATACACACCTCTTCAGGGAAGCAGTGCTATGGAGTGTATACGCAGGTATACGGCATATACACATCTCTTCAGGGAAGCAGGGCTATAATGGAGCGTATACGAAGGTCGCTGAGGATGAATTGCATACCAGGGGAACACTGCATACCTGTCTCTGTGTAAATGCTAGTGTGTGAGAGCATTGCGCTCTAATTGACTGGTAACTGGTAATGCTAATCTACAACAATGTTAAGCAGAATCTGTGAATTTGTAACTTTACTTAACTACTGAACTACTTGAATTAACTACAACTACTGAGTTATTCAGCTGAAGTTCGCTCGGTTGCCAGTTAATGATAATATGCTAAAATGTACAAATTTTTGTGTGAATGGTGCGTGTTGGCTTGGCTTCAGATTGTCAAAACAGCTATTAGTGTTAGCTATTACATGTTACGTGTTTGTTGTAACACTTTACAATAATGTTACATGAATTGAATTGATTGTCTCTTAATAAAAATGTAAGGCTACAGTGAAGGTTACTGACTCAAGTATCATTCTTTCTTACTCACTATTTCTCACATCCACTTAAAAACCTCGTATAAGGGAGTAATGTGTTGGACAGCAAGCTAGAAGCATGCTAGATTGGCTAAAAAGCCACAATGGGGCATTTAGTTTAAAGCTGCAATTAATTAAAAAGGCAATACAACATTAACGATATGGATTAAGAGTGGAAAACAAGGGTGCATGAGATATGTGTAATGATATTAAATCCAGGCTAATGATCTGTATAAAAACAAGGGTGCATGAGACATGTTTAATTATATTAAATCCAGGCTAATGATCTGTAGGACAGATTTACAAGAGGTCCATTGTAGGTCTCACCCATAAACACTGCCCACCAATAATGTAATATAATAATCACATTCTCTGAATTTTGTCAATTTCGGCCTTTTTTGTTAAACATCTGCATTCGTCTCAAAATATCGGAATTTGATTACGGATTGTAGCATTAACTAATAATAAATGAAGTCCATTAACATTATTGTATCGAAGTCTCGTTCTTGGTCTAAATACCAGGCAGTCCTGTGCACTTCACAATGCTGCCAGTAGAGGGCGACAGATATATTGCAGTCTGCCTCCAGTGTTTGCAACATAGACTGTATAAAAATATGGACAAAGTCACTGGGACGTCACCCATTGCCTTCCCACGGCCTCGTAAAAAACAAATTGAGTCTCCGGAAGACTTTGTACAAACTGCGTCTGCTTCGTGGAGCCAAATAGGACTCAACCTGTCCCTCTGATTGTTCCTGAACAAATGTTAATACCCTGTCAAAGTGACACAATATATATTTTTTAAATCAGCACATGCAGAGGCATTCGATGAAGGAAAGGCACCTGTTGCAATTAAATTTTTTTGTGGGAAAAATTTATTGACTGAGCATTTTGATCACATTGCTGCCCTTGATTTACATGGTGAAATACCTATACTGAAGCCAACCGCAGTGGCGTTTGTGAGCAACGTGCCGTCCTCTGCTGGCAGCATTGTGAAGTGCACAGGACTGCCTGGTATATTTAGTCCAAGAACGAGACTTCGATACAATAATGTTACATGAATTGGCATTAACTAATGTAGCTATATAGCTGTTAACATTAATTAATGATGTACAAATCCATTAACAAAGCATTCGATTAACTTTTCATTATTTAGTACTCTTCTTGAAAATACAAACCTTTAGCTAATGTATTTGTTAATCGTTAACTAACTAATGGTAAGTTTAGCCAATGATAATGGACTTCATTCATCATTAGTTAATGCTACAATCCGTAATCTAATTCCGCCCCGCTACTGCTGCCGTTGTTTTGGTCAGAAATGTGTCTACACGTGGTCTAGCTTGCTCATCATTTTCTAGAAAACATGTCAGCTTTGAATCAACTTCGGATGAGCCACCGAGGACGAAGATGAAACGTCGTTGTTGTCAGTAGCAGCTCGTGTTGTTGTAATATTCAGCTAAACACAGCGCGGTGCAGACATTACGGATTGTAGCCTACTGTTAATGAACAGTTGACAAATGGCCGCTCCCAGCCCAACCAAGAAGTGAGCATCAAACCGAAAGCCCAGGCTGCGTCCCAATATTCTTCACTCCCCGCCTACTTTCTTCCACTCTCCCACTACCACTCCTCTTCTACCTGAAAATATGCAAAACTGCCTGAACGTTTTCAGTACAAGTTTTTACATGTACAATATACAATGTACAATGTACCTGACATTTCGGATTGGGTCGAGACATTAATTAATATGTAACCATCCATACGTAATTAAGATGTAATCAGCAACATTAGATTAAAACACAAAGATCCGTTTCCGCTGCACGGAGTAGAAGAGGTGGTAGTGGAGGAAGGGAGGGTGCATTTTTCGACTATTGGGATGCATCCCCAGTCTTGGCCCCTTGGTTTGCAAAGGGCACAGTGGGAAAGGTGAAAACCTGTGCACTTTCACATGTATATTCAAAAATGTTGTGATTGATTTAAGGAAGCCACTGTCTGGCTCCCTTAAATCAATCAGTCTGTTCATCAGTACGGGGTCTGAAGAAATCACTTAGGATTTCATTAACAAAATACCTGAAGAAAGCATCCTGTTCACCATAGACATAGATAGTCTATACACCAACATAAACACAGCAGCGGGATTAACAGCGGTAAAAACATGGATGGAAAAGTACCCGGACAACAATCGACCGGATACGATCCTCCTGCAATTACTGGAGATAAGCCTCACCAAGAATGACTTTGAATTCAATAAAGAATTCTTCTTACAGACCAGCGGCACAGCTATGGGCAAAAACTATTGGCTTATGCCAACATTTACATGGCACATTGGGAGTAGACAGTTCATGAAAAGCTTACACAAGGACAGTCTCCGCCCAAAACATACATTCAGAGGTCTGATTAAATCCCAATTACTAAGATTCAACAGAATCTGCACACAAACTACAGACTTTGAGGAGGCTACCAACACCCTCTTCAATGCATTAAAACCAAGAGGATATTCCAGATCGTTCCTCAGACAGATTCGGAAAACCTTCTAGGCTACAAAACAACAGGACACTAGAAAAATCATTCCACTTATCACCACCTACTCGACATTCAGCCAAATAGCGAACAGAAAAATTAAACGGAACCTGGCCAGGATTCTGCAAAACACAGACCTGCTCCAAGACTACAAAATAATTTCGGCCTACAAAAAAAAAAAAAACCTTAAAAATCATCTGGTAAGTAGTAAAGTAACGGAAATCAACATTTTACCCACACAAGGCCCGATATTTTACAAACAGGTCACTACAGTGAAAAACAACACTACAAACACAACATATCTTATTAAACAAACACTCACAGCTAACACATACAACTGCATATATGTCATAAAGTGCACACACTGTGACACTTTATGGCTGAACATGCCCATGTCTTGTCATGAGTATTATTGACCACAGTCTCATTCCATCACTTTAATATTTGCAATGGTGGAGTTTTATTGTTTGGTTTTGATGTTTTTCCACCTTGGGGAGAAAAGGGTAAGTAATTTCCCTCCATTAAGGGACCATAATGCAACAGGCTGTAAAAGCCTGCAAATCTACATTTGGCGATAGAAGGACACGCTTGATCTGCTTGGATTTACATACAGAATTTTGAGACAAATATTCAGCTGTTTTTCCCTGTGTCGATTCACACATGATTCACACGCAAAACTTCTTCTTCTTCGGCGCTACCTAACACGGCCGGGTGTGTGTTCGGCTCATCAGCGCCACTTTTAGAACAAGTGGCCAAAATCGCACATTATCTTTAAGAAGCGGATTAATGGTAAATTAAAACAACCGAGTTTTGAGTTTATTTAGCTTGTAAAGTTTACCCCAATCTTGCGATGGGAAGTTTTTTAAACAGTCATTGCCCAAAACTCCTATCAGATTGCATGTAGCTATCTAGCTAGATTACATTACAGAGGGGTAGGTCTGTACACAGGAGCTGCATAACTCTTTCGCCCCTCATGGGAAAGATTATGGAAAACAAACTCAACCATGTGAAGCAACGTTACTGCAGCCAATTAAATTAATTTGACAGCTATTCTCACTGATACCGATGTCTCCTATGAAATCTTTTATTTGTTCAGCTAGCTAGCTAGTAGATAAGACACCTAAATGAAAATGATCATTCAAATTGCATGGAGTGCTCTCCTTATTTTAGCTCATAGTGTTGTACTTTCTAGTTCCTATCAGTGGTTTTACATCTCTGGTTTCTATTTTTGAGAAAGATTTGGAAACCAAGCTAATGTTGGCTATTTAAAAAAAGTTTTAATGAAAAAGTGGCGCTGATGAGCCAAACACACATCGCTGTGTTAGGTAGTGCAGAAGAAGAAGTTTTGTGTGTGAATTACAAGTGAATCGTGTGTGAATCGACACGGGAAAAAACAGCGGAATATTTGTCTCAAAATTCCGTACATAAATCCAAGCAGATAAAGCGTGTCCCTCGATCGCCAAATGTAGATTTGCAGGCTTCGCAAGCCAAGCTTTTGATTTGTAAATTTGAATATTGGAAACATATATGAAAAAGTTATTTGTGAAAAACAAATTTGTGGATTATACCTACGAACACAAATGGAGAGGTGTGTGTGGGCGGATGGTAAAAATAATAATGGATTATACTTTTGTGTTTGTTTATTTTTGATAGAAATCTACCTCCATAAAGATTGATCAAACATATAAAAGCCCATACACAAATGTTTAATCGGACATATATTTATTTTTAATCGTTGCCCATTTTCAAAACATGCCGAGCAGTAACCAGAATCGGCCCGAGTGCGGCTAGCCATAGCATGGCCGCATCTTTGAATCAGGCGACTCTGCCCAAGGCTAGCCGGAATCAGCCCAGATAGCTGTAGCCGAGCCGACACTGCCGACACTCAGCCGGAATCGGCCCAGATCTGTGTGTGTCGCTATCCTGCCTGTGAGGTGAGTTGGAATGGTGATGGGGGGAGGAAGTATGAGGAGCATGCCGCTCTGACAGTACCTGTATGTCACGCTTCAACTGCTCATTTTCTGCTTGGAGAGCTCTAACACGTCTCTGGATTGTGCTAGAAGATGATTCCCCTCTCTCTTCTTCATATGTGGGGAACTGAGTCATCTGTTCCTCTCCCTCGTAGGAGTGGTGTTGTGATGTGGGTGATGGTCTCCGCCTAGTCTCATACTGGTTAAGGTAACGTGGTGGTCGAGTTACCCGGCGGGGACGTTCTCTCTTCTCAAGGTGTTCCTGTTCTTCATCCGACATGATTGCAAGCTGTAGAACTTTGCCTAATCCGGCTCGAAGGACCATGTTAATAATTATGCAGTCTAATATCAGTTACTGCCCGGCGGCAACCTCTACAGGTGGTCCAGTTAGAACACAGGGAAGCGGATGTCCGAAACAGGGGTGTTTATTTTCTTCAACTCACATCACAATTATCACCACTCTGTCTTATTGTTAGTATGTGGTTCTGTGTATAAAAGAGAGATGAACGAAATAAAGATACAAACTAAGAAATGACTATTGTCTCAAGTTGTTCAAGATAATAAGTCCACTCTATTGTTAACGTTACTCCTAGGAATATCAGTGTATAAACCTAGGCTAACAAGTGAGGCTAACTAGCTAAGTAGCTACATCTAATGGGTTAACTACATTTGTTTAACGAGTAATATTATCACTGTCCAAACATTACAATTACAATTGCTAACATTCAAGACTAACTAATATTATCATTATACATTTACTCACTTCTTGATGCACGCACAACTAACGTCGGTCAAACTTGGTGCAAAACGAAACTGACGCTGCAACATGCGATCATAACATTGGGGTCCTACTACTAGGTGGCCACACAGCTGCCTGACTAAATCATAGTCTTATTGGGGAGTAAGGCTGAGTTCGCTGGCCTTTTGTACACACACCTCTTCAGGGAAGCAGGGCTATAATGGAGTGTATACGCAGGTATACAGCATATACACACCTCTTCAGGGAAGCAGGGCTATAATGGAGCGTATACACAGGTATACGACATATACACACCTCTTCAGGGAAGCAGGGCTATAATGGAGCGTATACGCAGGTATACGGCATATACACACCTCTTCAGGGAAGCAGTGCTATGGAGTGTATACGCAGGTATACGGCATATACACATCTCTTCAGGGAAGCAGGGCTATAATGGAGCGTATACGAAGGTCGCTGAGGATGAATTGCATACCAGGGGAACACTGCATACCTGTCTCTGTGTAAATGCTAGTGTGTGAGAGCATTGCGCTCTAATTGACTGGTAACTGGTAATGCTAATCTACAACAATGTTAAGCAGAATCTGTGAATTTGTAACTTTACTTAACTACTGAACTACTTGAATTAACTACAACTACTGAGTTATTCAGCTGAAGTTCGCTCGGTTGCCAGTTAATGATAATATGCTAAAATGTACAAATTTTTGTGTGAATGGTGCGTGTTGGCTTGGCTTCAGATTGTCAAAACAGCTATTAGTGTTAGCTATTACATGTTACGTGTTTGTTGTAACACTTTACAATAATGTTACATGAATTGAATTGATTGTCTCTTAATAAAAATGTAAGGCTACAGTGAAGGTTACTGACTCAAGTATCATTCTTTCTTACTCACTATTTCTCACATCCACTTAAAAACCTCGTATAAGGGAGTAATGTGTTGGACAGCAAGCTAGAAGCATGCTAGATTGGCTAAAAAGCCACAATGGGGCATTTAGTTTAAAGCTGCAATTAATTAAAAAGGCAATACAACATTAACGATATGGATTAAGAGTGGAAAACAAGGGTGCATGAGATATGTGTAATGATATTAAATCCAGGCTAATGATCTGTATAAAAACAAGGGTGCATGAGACATGTTTAATTATATTAAATCCAGGCTAATGATCTGTAGGACAGATTTACAAGAGGTCCATTGTAGGTCTCACCCATAAACACTGCCCACCAATAATGTAATATAATAATCACATTCTCTGAATTTTGTCAATTTCGGCCTTTTTTGTTAAACATCTGCATTCGTCTCAAAATATCGGAATTTGATTACGGATTGTAGCATTAACTAATAATAAATGAAGTCCATTAACATTATTGTATCGAAGTCTCGTTCTTGGTCTAAATACCAGGCAGTCCTGTGCACTTCACAATGCTGCCAGTAGAGGGCGACAGATATATTGCAGTCTGCCTCCAGTGTTTGCAACATAGACTGTATAAAAATATGGACAAAGTCACTGGGACGTCACCCATTGCCTTCCCACGGCCTCGTAAAAAACAAATTGAGTCTCCGGAAGACTTTGTACAAACTGCGTCTGCTTCGTGGAGCCAAATAGGACTCAACCTGTCCCTCTGATTGTTCCTGAACAAATGTTAATACCCTGTCAAAGTGACACAATATATATTTTTTAAATCAGCACATGCAGAGGCATTCGATGAAGGAAAGGCACCTGTTGCAATTAAATTTTTTTGTGGGAAAAATTTATTGACTGAGCATTTTGATCACATTGCTGCCCTTGATTTACATGGTGAAATACCTATACTGAAGCCAACCGCAGTGGCGTTTGTGAGCAACGTGCCGTCCTCTGCTGGCAGCATTGTGAAGTGCACAGGACTGCCTGGTATATTTAGTCCAAGAACGAGACTTCGATACAATAATGTTACATGAATTGGCATTAACTAATGTAGCTATATAGCTGTTAACATTAATTAATGATGTACAAATCCATTAACAAAGCATTCGATTAACTTTTCATTATTTAGTACTCTTCTTGAAAATACAAACCTTTAGCTAATGTATTTGTTAATCGTTAACTAACTAATGGTAAGTTTAGCCAATGATAATGGACTTCATTCATCATTAGTTAATGCTACAATCCGTAATCTAATTCCGCCCCGCTACTGCTGCCGTTGTTTTGGTCAGAAATGTGTCTACACGTGGTCTAGCTTGCTCATCATTTTCTAGAAAACATGTCAGCTTTGAATCAACTTCGGATGAGCCACCGAGGACGAAGATGAAACGTCGTTGTTGTCAGTAGCAGCTCGTGTTGTTGTAATATTCAGCTAAACACAGCGCGGTGCAGACATTACGGATTGTAGCCTACTGTTAATGAACAGTTGACAAATGGCCGCTCCCAGCCCAACCAAGAAGTGAGCATCAAACCGAAAGCCCAGGCTGCGTCCCAATATTCTTCACTCCCCGCCTACTTTCTTCCACTCTCCCACTACCACTCCTCTTCTACCTGAAAATATGCAAAACTGCCTGAACGTTTTCAGTACAAGTTTTTACATGTACAATATACAATGTACAATGTACCTGACATTTCGGATTGGGTCGAGACATTAATTAATATGTAACCATCCATACGTAATTAAGATGTAATCAGCAACATTAGATTAAAACACAAAGATCCGTTTCCGCTGCACGGAGTAGAAGAGGTGGTAGTGGAGGAAGGGAGGGTGCATTTTTCGACTATTGGGATGCATCCCCAGTCTTGGCCCCTTGGTTTGCAAAGGGCACAGTGGGAAAGGTGAAAACCTGTGCACTTTCACATGTATATTCAAAAATGTTGTGATTGATTTAAGGAAGCCACTGTCTGGCTCCCTTAAATCAATCAGTCTGTTCATCAGTACGGGGTCTGAAGAAATCACTTAGGATTTCATTAACAAAATACCTGAAGAAAGCATCCTGTTCACCATAGACATAGATAGTCTATACACCAACATAAACACAGCAGCGGGATTAACAGCGGTAAAAACATGGATGGAAAAGTACCCGGACAACAATCGACCGGATACGATCCTCCTGCAATTACTGGAGATAAGCCTCACCAAGAATGACTTTGAATTCAATAAAGAATTCTTCTTACAGACCAGCGGCACAGCTATGGGCAAAAACTATTGGCTTATGCCAACATTTACATGGCACATTGGGAGTAGACAGTTCATGAAAAGCTTACACAAGGACAGTCTCCGCCCAAAACATACATTCAGAGGTCTGATTAAATCCCAATTACTAAGATTCAACAGAATCTGCACACAAACTACAGACTTTGAGGAGGCTACCAACACCCTCTTCAATGCATTAAAACCAAGAGGATATTCCAGATCGTTCCTCAGACAGATTCGGAAAACCTTCTAGGCTACAAAACAACAGGACACTAGAAAAATCATTCCACTTATCACCACCTACTCGACATTCAGCCAAATAGCGAACAGAAAAATTAAACGGAACCTGGCCAGGATTCTGCAAAACACAGACCTGCTCCAAGACTACAAAATAATTTCGGCCTACAAAAAAAAAAAAAACCTTAAAAATCATCTGGTAAGTAGTAAAGTAACGGAAATCAACATTTTACCCACACAAGGCCCGATATTTTACAAACAGGTCACTACAGTGAAAAACAACACTACAAACACAACATATCTTATTAAACAAACACTCACAGCTAACACATACAACTGCATATATGTCATAAAGTGCACACACTGTGACACTTTATGGCTGAACATGCCCATGTCTTGTCATGAGTATTATTGACCACAGTCTCATTCCATCACTTTAATATTTGCAATGGTGGAGTTTTATTGTTTGGTTTTGATGTTTTTCCACCTTGGGGAGAAAAGGGTAAGTAATTTCCCTCCATTAAGGGACCATAATGCAACAGGCTGTAAAAGCCTGCAAATCTACATTTGGCGATAGAAGGACACGCTTGATCTGCTTGGATTTACATACAGAATTTTGAGACAAATATTCAGCTGTTTTTCCCTGTGTCGATTCACACATGATTCACACGCAAAACTTCTTCTTCTTCGGCGCTACCTAACACGGCCGAGTGTGTGTTCGGCTCATCAGCGCCACTTTTAGAACAAGTGGCCAAAATCGCACATTATCTTTAAGAAGCGGATTAATGGTAAATTAAAACAACCGAGTTTTGAGTTTATTTAGCTTGTAAAGTTTACCCCAATCTTGCGATGGGAAGTTTTTTAAACAGTCATTGCCCAAAACTCCTATCAGATTGCATGTAGCTATCTAGCTAGATTACATTACAGAGGGGTAGGTCTGTACACAGGAGCTGCATAACTCTTTCGCCCCTCATGGGAAAGATTATGGAAAACAAACTCAACCATGTGAAGCAACGTTACTGCAGCCAATTAAATTAATTTGACAGCTATTCTCACTGATACCGATGTCTCCTATGAAATCTTTTATTTGTTCAGCTAGCTAGCTAGTAGATAAGACACCTAAATGAAAATGATCATTCAAATTGCATGGAGTGCTCTCCTTATTTTAGCTCATAGTGTTGTACTTTCTAGTTCCTATCAGTGGTTTTACATCTCTGGTTTCTATTTTTGAGAAAGATTTGGAAACCAAGCTAATGTTGGCTATTTAAAAAAAGTTTTAATGAAAAAGTGGCGCTGATGAGCCAAACACACATCGCTGTGTTAGGTAGTGCAGAAGAAGAAGTTTTGTGTGTGAATTACAAGTGAATCGTGTGTGAATCGACACGGGAAAAAACAGCGGAATATTTGTCTCAAAATTCCGTACATAAATCCAAGCAGATAAAGCGTGTCCCTCGATCGCCAAATGTAGATTTGCAGGCTTCGCAAGCCAAGCTTTTGATTTGTAAATTTGAATATTGGAAACATATATGAAAAAGTTATTTGTGAAAAACAAATTTGTGGATTATACCTACGAACACAAATGGAGAGGTGTGTGTGGGCGGATGGTAAAAATAATAATGGATTATACTTTTGTGTTTGTTTATTTTTGATAGAAATCTACCTCCATAAAGATTGATCAAACATATAAAAGCCCATACACAAATGTTTAATCGGACATATATTTATTTTTAATCGTTGCCCATTTTCAAAACATGCCGAGCAGTAACCAGAATCGGCCCGAGTGCGGCTAGCCATAGCATGGCCGCATCTTTGAATCAGGCGACTCTGCCCAAGGCTAGCCGGAATCAGCCCAGATAGCTGTAGCCGAGCCGACACTGCCGACACTCAGCCGGAATCGGCCCAGATCTGTGTGTGATTGATTTAAGGAAGCCACTGTCTGGCTCCCTTAAATCAATCAGTCTGTTCGTCTGAAGTTTAAACTTCCCGTGGTCTAACCAGGAACCAGTCTATTGTATTGCGAATCAAATTTTTTTGGTTGGAATAGGCCTTGATCACTCACTCCCAGCTGCTATTCTATAATTGAATACTATGCCTATCAGTGGTGAAGAGTCACTGCTTACACTTACATTTTAACCTGCATTGTATTTATGATAAGTTGGTTGATTTGGCTGGAGGCGTGGTTGATTTGTCAGTGTTTGAGTGGATCATGTAAATTTAGAATCTTACAATCCCCCATTTGATGCTTATCTGCCAGAAAGCATCACTTCACCCAAGTCTGACAAACAACATGAACACCTCATTCCCTAGAAGTGTGCCAGTGGCGGTGCTGTCCTGTCTTAGGTTGCCCCCTTTTGGCCTGGAGAGTCTTACCCGTCATGGGATCCAGCACCACACCCAGCTGGACTTGTTGCCATATTCTGCCATGCTCTTACCTGGTGGAACTTATCATAAATTTAGACTACTGATAATAAAAGTCAGCTGCCAGGAGGAGGTAGATCTAAAGACTGTCTGATGATGTCGCTAGAAAACCCCAAATTCTGCCGCTTCAGAAATGAACACATACAATACAACATGAAACTTTGAAACACTATAAAAACTAGACAAACACATACAGCTGCTTTGAATGTCACTCCCCACAGAAGACCGGAGTATGCAATTTCTAAGTCACCATCATGCATCTGGTTTAACAGGGCCTTATCCTTTCTCTCCAAACCTTGTTGCGCTTTAATTAAATGCGTGTCTTTTCTTTGCATCAAGGTCATGAGTTTTTTGTCTAGCTCAGGTATGTCAAACTTAAATTCAGGAATATCCCCTGTAAAACCCAGCGTTTACAAACATTGTCTGTTTAGTCACATTTACGTAAGGGAAGCGATAGGGGCCTACAGACCAAGCAGTCTCAGGGGTTATACAGAATGAGGTGCGATTAATAGGACATGCTGTGAAACTATCATTTATGGAAAGCAAAAGTTGTCTATGTGTTGTAGTTATACAAGATTCATTACCCTGTGTAATAACTCTTGTTAAATTATTGTGTATGTGGGTTAAACTCACAGAACATTTCTCATTCAGAGTGTCCTACATACCACACACTGGTTGTTTACCTACAGCATCACACTCACAAAAAAAGCCAAATGCAGTTTTATCACAACAGTCAATGTCCAAAGATCTCCGTTCCCCTGAATCAATTGTTTTGAATACCTGCTCAGTCTGATAGGGATAGAAACTGTCAAAAGCTTGCCATACATCAGTCTCATGAAGCCTCCAAACTGAGGAAGGGAGTTTCTGGCTGAACATGCCCATGTCTTATCATGAGGATTATTGACCACAGTCTCATTCCACCACTTTAATATTTGCAATGGTGGAGTTTTATTGTTTGGTTTTGATGTTTTTCCACCTTGGGGAGAAAAGGGTAAGTAATTTCCCTCCATTAAGGGACCATAATGCAACGGGCTGTAAAAGCCTGCAAATCTACATTGGGCGATAGAAGGACACGCTTGATCTGCTTGGATTTACATACAGAATTTTGAGACAAATATTCCGCTGTTTTTCCCTGTGTCGATTCACACATGATTCACACGCAAAACTTCTTCTTCTTCGGTGCTACCTAACACGGCCGGGTGTGTGTTCGGCTCATCAGCGCCACTTTTAGAACAAGTGGCCAAAATCGCACATTATCTTTAAGAAGCGGATTAATGGTAAATTAAAACAACCGAGTTTTGAGTTTATTTAGCTTGTAAAGTTTACCCCAATCTTGCGATGGGAAGTTTTTTAAACAGTCATTGCCCAAAACTCCTATCAGATTGCATGTAGCTAGCTAGCTAGATTACATTACAGAGGGGTAGGTCTGTACACAGGAGCTGCATAACTCTTTCGCCCCTCATGGGAAAGATTATGGAAAACAAACTCAACCATGTGAAGCAACGTTACTGCAGCCAATTAAATTAATTTGACAGCTATTCACACTGATACCGACGTCTTCTATGAAATTTTTTATTTGTTCAGCTAGCTAGCTAGTAGATAAGACACCTAAATGAAAATGATCATTCAAATTGCATGGAGTGCTCTCCTTATTTTAGCTCATAGTGTTGTACTTTCTAGTTCCTATCTGTGGTTTTACATCTCTGGTTTCTATTTTTGAGAAAGATTTGGAAACCAAGCTAATGTTGGCTTTTTAAAAAAAGTTTTAATGTAAAAGTGGCGCTGATGAGCCAAACACACATCGCTGTGTTAGGTAGTGCAGAAGAAGAAGTTTTGTGTGTGAATTACAAGTGAATCGTGTGTGAATCGACACGGGAAAAAACAGCGGAATATTTGTCTCAAAATTCCGTACATAAATCCAAGCAGATAAAGCGTGTCCCTCGATCGCCAAATGTAGATTTGCAGGCTTCGCAAGCCAAGCTTTTGATTTGTAAATTTGAATATTGGAAACATATATGAAAAAGTTATTTGTGAAAAACAAATTTGTGGATTATACCTACGAACACAAATGGAGAGGTGTGTGTGGGTGGATGGTAAAAATAATAATGGATTATACTTTTGTGTTTGTTTATTTTTGATAGAAATCTACCTCCATAAAGATTGATCAAACATAGAAAAGCCCATACACAAATGTTTAATCGGACATATATTTATTTTTAATCGTTGCCCATTTTCAAAACATGCCGAGCAGTAACCAGAATCGGCCCGAGTGCGGCTAGCCATAGCATGGCCGCATCTTTGAATCAGGCGACTCTGCCCAAGGCTAGCCGGAATCAGCCCAGATAGCTGTAGCCGAGGCCGACACTGCCGACACTCAGCCGGAATCGGCCCAGATCTGTGTGTGATTGATTTAAGGAAGCCACTGTCTGGCTCCCTTAAATCAATCAGTCTGTTCGTCTGAAGTTTAAACTTCCCGTGGTCTAACCAGGAACCAGTCTATTGTATTGCTAATCAAATTTTTTTGGTTGGAATAGGCCTTGATCACTCACTCCCAGCTGCTATTCTATAATTGAATACTATGCCTATCAGTGGCGAAGAGTCAATCACATTTAATGTTAGGCTCCTCCTCCGCCACTTCTCACTGGGAGGTTCCCTGGCTTTAGGCTCCTCCCCCGCCGCTCGTCAGCGCTTCTCACTGGGAGGTTCCCTGGCTTTAGGCTCCTCCCCCGCCGCTCGTCAGCGCTTCTCACTGGGAGGTTCCCTGGCTGTATAAAAAGAAACGCACACGCTGTTCTTTACAGACTCCTGAGCTGCACATCTTACACCAAACCAGCTGGGCTCCAGAGATCCTCCCTTCATTCTGCTCTCCGTCTCCTATCTACTCTCTACTTGCAGTAAGTAACTCCAACCTCCAATGGTTTGGCACCTGAACACATCACTGATCTTTTTAAACATCTTACACTTCTCTGAGGCATCTTAGGTCATCAGATAAGGCTCTGTTGGCTGTTCCAGAGTCAAGGCTGAAATACAACGGGAGATCTTGCCTTCTCCATATTAGCCCCTAGACTCTGGAACAGCCTTCCCCTCAATATTAGGACTGCTGGGTCAATGTCCTCTTTTAAATCCCGTCTCAAGACACACATTTATAGACTTGCTATGTACGAATGCTTTAATGTATGTTTGGCCTTTTTACTTATTCATTTTATCCTATTTGGTCATTTTAATCCATTTCTTAATGGTTTTGTCATTTGACACTCATGTAAATGTAATTTTTTCCTTTAACTGTCCTTCTGTTTTGTAAGGCATTTTGTGCTTGAATAAGTGAAGTGCTATATAAATAAAGATATAATTATTATTATTATTATTGTGCTTGCATTGATACAAAGGCACACTATAGTTATTCTATTCTGAAAGCTTATTATTATTATTATTATTATTATTATTATTATTATTATTATTATTCTGGACACTTTTTCTGCACCTATCTCCTCCTACAGTTTTTATGCAAACCATGTGCATATGATGCATGAGGTGTTTCGAGGCAGTTTATCAGTTTAGTCTGACTAAGTTCGTGCTTCAAATACATGAAAATGAAATCTGGGTTAACTTAAAAAATTTCTAAAGATAAGTGGAATGAATGCATGTCTCACAATAACGTGATGTCTATAGTCCAAATGACAACCCAAAGGGGGATATTCTAACCCCTTCTCCACTCTCCCACTACCACTCGTCTCCTAACTGGAAGTATGGGGAGGAAACGAAGGGAGGAGACAAGTGGAGGAAAGGAGAGAACGAGGAACTGTGAAAACAATTAGGACAGAGAATCTGCTTCGACATCATTAAAGTCGACGTTGATCATTGATGCCGTAGCCCAATGATAACTTTGACTGATGCCGAGCCATATTGCCTCCACTCGTCTCTTCTCCTCCTTTCCTCCACATACTTCTGGGTAGGAGGCGAGTGGAGTGGAGAAAAGGAGGTGACGAGTGAAGAGTATTGGAACGCATCCCTTGTGTGTCGACTCCTGAGCCAATCATTAACTTTGACAAAATCACATAAGCCCTGAAAAACACCAAAAACCAGCATGCACTGCTGCCCTCCAGAAATCCGACACCCCTGTGTTGTGCTGACATTGGGCTGGACTTAACATGAGATTAACACAAAAAAACTCAACATTTTGTGGTAGCCATCGTAGCATTTTTGTTCCAAATGAGCCATTAGTTGCCACACCTTGCCAGGCATCCAAAATATCATTAATTAGCTTGTAAGATTATCAACATTTTTAAGAGACACTGTTTCATTGTTTTTTTAAGGTTTGTTAAGTGTACAGCACTGTTCAATATTTTACTTTGCCCTGTTAAAGCACATACAGGTGTACTGACATAAATACACTGGAATAAAGGCCTGAATGCTACATGGTGAAGTAACGCGGAATAGGAACTAAATTCCTGTATTGTTATATTGTCTCAGATAATTTTTCATCTTTCTGTTGACCCCCCCCCCCCCCCCTCCCCCCAAACCCCCAGGGATGCTGAGGTGTGTGGGCAGGTCTCTGTTGGCCAATCACGTTGCTGGACGAAGGATGATGTCACTCAAAACTCTTACTGGAAAGGTTGCCATAGTGACTGCATCCACAGATGGGTAAATATAAATACGTACAAAATTACGTTCAAAATAATCCAAGTATTTGTTTTGTGTATTTGAAATTGATATTTCACATGGTATAAATGCACTGCAGTGTTAATGTACTGTAGTGTGCAGTCAGGGTGTATGTACTGTATTAACTCTCTGTCTGTCAGTGCAGTGTTAATGTACTGTATTAACTCTCTCAGTGCAGTGTTAATGTACTGTAGTGTGCAGTCAGTGTGTATATACTGTATTAACTCTCTCTCTCAGTGCAGAGTTCATGTACTGTAGTGTGCAGTCAGTCAGTGTGTATATACTGTATTAACCCTCTCTCTCAGTGCAGTGTTAATGTACTGTAGTGTGCAGTCAGTCAGTGTGTATATACTGTATTAACCCTCTCTCGCAGTGCAGTGTTAATGTACTGTAGTGTGCAGTCAGTGTGTATGTACTGTATTAACCCTCTCTCTCTCAGTGCAGTGTTAATGTACTGTAGTGTGCAGTCAGTGTGTATATACTGTATTAACCCTCTCTCTCAGTGCAGTGTTAATGTACTGTAGTGTGCAGTCAGTGTGTATATACTGTATTAACCCTCTCTCTCAGTGCAGTGTTAATGTACTGTAGTGTGCAGTCAGTGTGTATATACTGTATTAACCCCCTCTCTCTCAGTGCAGTGTTAATGTACTGTAGTGTGCAGTCAGTGTGTATATACTGTATTAACCCTCTCTCTCAGTCCAGTGTTAATGTACTGTAGTGTGCAGTCAGTGTGTATATACTGTATTAACCCTCTCTCTCAGTGCAGTGTTAATGTACTGTAGTGTGCAGTCAGTGTGTATATACTGTATTAACCTTCTCTCTCAGTTCAGTGTTAATGTACTGTAGTGTGCAGTCAGTGTGTATATACTGTATTAACCATCTCTCTCAGTCCAGTGTTAATGTACTGTAGTGTGCAGTCAGTGTGTATATACTGTATTAGCTTTCTCAGCGCAGTGTTAATGTACTGTAGTGTGCAGTCAATGTGTATACTGTATTAGCTCTCTCAATGCAGTTAAGTTAAGTACACGCTAGATGACTTTTTAGTTTTTTTTTCATTGTTAATGTGTTTGTATGCCTACCCTATAATGAAACTTATTCATGTATTCCGTTATTCTGAAATAATATTTTCTATCATAAGAATATATCAGCTCCTCCGCCCCCACTCCTCTCCCTTGCTCAACCCACAAAGTGTTTTTCTAAATTGTGTAGTAGGCAGAGACAGGCTGAGACAGTGGGTGTACTTGCTTTTTAACATACTTAGCGTGCAGTCAGTGTGTATACTGTATTGACCCTCTCTCTCTCAGTGAAGAATAAATGTCTCTCTCTCACAGTATTGGACTGGCTGCAGCACGAGCTCTGGGACATAAAGGGGCTCATGTTGTTGTGAGTAGCCGTGGAAAGGAGAATGTAGAAAGGGCCGTAGAACTGCTGCGGAGTGAGAAGATAAATGTGACCGGAACTACTTGCCACGTGGGGAACAGAGAAGACAGGGAAAGACTGGTAAAAACGGTGAGTCTGCTGGCACTGCACACCACTGGCGTATCAAGGGTTAATACAGTACATATACACTGACTGCACACCACTGGTGTATCAAGGGTTAATATAGTACATACACACTGACTGCACACCACTGGCGTATCAAGGGTTAATATCGTACCTACACACTTGACTGCACACCACTGGCGTATCAAGGGTTAATACAGTACATACACACTGACTGCACACCATTGGTGTATCAAGGGTTAATATAGTACATATACACTGACTGCACACCACTGGTGTATCAATGGTTAATATAGTACATACACACTGACTGCACACCACTGGCGTATCAAAGGTTAATACAGTACATACACACTGACTGACTGTACACTACAGCACATTAACACTGCACTGAAGGATAGGGGTAATACAGTACAGACACACTGACTGCACACCATTGGTGTATAAAGGGTTAATATAGTACATATACATTGACTGCACACCACTGGTGTATCAATGGTTAATATAGTACATACACACTGACTGCACACCACTGGCGTATCAAGGGTTAATACAGTACATACACACTGACTGCATACCACTAGCGTATCAAGGGTTAATATAGTACCTACACACTGACTGCACACCACTGGCGTATCAAGGGTTAATACAGTACATACACACTGACTGCACACCACTGGTGTATCAAGGGTTAATATAGTACAGATACACTGACTGCACACCACTGGTGTATTAAGGGTTAATATAGTACATACACACTGACTGCACACCACTGGTGTATCAAGGGTTAATACAGTACATACACACTGACTGCAAACACTGGCGTATCAAGGTTTAATACAGTACATACACACGGACTGACTGTACACTACAGTACATTAACACTGCACTGAGAGAGAGAGGGTTAATACAGTACATACACACTGACTGACTGTACACTACAGTACATTAACACTGCACTGAGAGAGAGGGTTAATACAGTACATACACACTGACTGACGGCACACTACAGTACATTATCACTGCACTGAAAGAGAGGTTTAATACAGTACATACACACTGACTGATTGTACACTACAGTACATTAACACTGCACTGAGAGAAATAGAGAGAGAGAGAGGGTTAATATAGCATACATACACCAATAGGGCATCGCAGTGTGTAATCCAGTGTATGATGTTATTGGTGCAGACCGTGGAACAGTGTGGCGGAGTGGATATCTTCATCTCCAACGCCGCAGTGAATCCTTTTGTTGGGAACATCATGGACTCCACTGAAGAAATCTGGGATAAGGTAAAGCAGGATCACATTCCCCCGTATTGTGCTGTCAATAGTAGCCATGTGGAGGCACTGTCAGTAATCCCTCATTATTAGTGAAGCAAACTATTGTTATTGTCTATACTTCCTGTTATTAGGTGTGGTTGTGAAACCCAGTGTTGTGCATGATCGCGCTAAAAGAGTGCGTTCATTTAACGTACTCATGTTTATGGGGAACGGTGAACTGAACGTATCAGTTTGCAACTAATGAGCGTGAACGTGAGAGAGAGTTAACGACGCTCACGCACTGTGTTTTATGGCACCCGAGTAGTGATGGGCAGTTCGGCTCTTCTTTCTGAGTCGGCTCTTTCCGTACCGTTCATTTTGAAAAGTCGGAGTCGCGTGTTTTTGGTACTTCCGGTTAATACAGTCCTGTTTGTTTGTTTGATTATTTCGCACTGTGGTATCAGATCCTGCCCTGTGTTCTAGCTGTGCATTGTGTTATCAGATCTTAGCCTGTGTTTTGACTGTGCACTGTGTTTTCAAATAGTAGCCTGTGTTCTGACTGTGCGCTGTGTTATCAGATCTTAGCCTGTGTTTTGACTGTGCACTGTGTTTTCAAATAGTAGCCTGTGTTCTGACTGTGCGCTGTGTTATCAGATTCTGGCCTGTGTATTGACTGTGCATGTGTTATCAGATCCTGCATGTGAACGTGAAATCCGCCTTCCTGTTGACCAAGCTCGTCATGCCATATATGGAACTAAGAGGGTGAGAGGGGTGAGGGGGGAGGGGGAGAGGGAGAGGTGGTGGGGGGGAGGGGAGAGGGTGGAGGGGGTGAGGGTGAATGTTTGGTTGAGTTTATAGACCTACAGTTTATACTTCAAATCTCTGCTGCCTCTTGGGAAATCGTCTGCTGTTAGCTCTGTTGTGTGTGTCTAGTTTCCTGAATGTATCTCATTCTGTATTCTGATTGGCCTATGTGTTTTAGGGGCGGGTCAGTTGTGTTTGTGTCATCAGTTGCCGGATACCAGCCAGTAGAGGTGAGTGTGCAGTAAAGGGAGACGACTCATTTATGTTTGAGTAGAGTAGAAGTAACATGTGGCTGTGTCTGTATACGACCCCTACACCCTTCTGAGGTGCATATTTACATTACATTACAAGCATTTAGCAGACGCTCTTATCCAGAGCGACTTACACAACTTCTTATTCCATCTTATTACATTAATCCACTCATACAGCTGGATATATACTGAAGCAATTCAGGTTAAGTACCTTGCTCAAGGGTACAACGGCAGTGTCTTACCTGTGAATCGAACCTGAAACCTTTCGGTTACAAGTCCAGTTCCTTAACCATTATACTACACTGCCAGTCACATTTGATTCCACTTTGTCAAAAAGCTTTTGAGTTGGCGACTTTTTTTCACAAATGGGGGCACTTAAAATACCAGGATGAACCCCTTATTTCAGGGGTTTTGTTGAGGGAATTCAGGAGCACACTCATCTGCAGAACGGTGCACTCATCCGACAATTTCAGTAAGTAACCCGGAAGTAAAAACGTAAAAAATATAGCGTATATGAATATCTATAGTACAAGATCGGTTCATATTACAAACTACTCTTTTAAAAAAAATTATAATAATCTACACTTTGTAACAATCGTCATATGTTAACTGATTGATATTCTCAATAAAAAATTTAAAAAATAAAATAAATATTACGAACTACTTTCTCAGAAAGAGTTTTGCGAGATTTCTTTCGCCCACTGCTTGCAGAGTGAGGGGAAAGGGCACATAGTAGACAGGGGTCTGAGTGGACAGGGGACAGTGGACAGGGGACAGGGAACAGGGGTCGTATTCGGACACAGCCCTAAAGTAGTAGCTGAAAGTAGACGTGTAGATGACTGTATGTGGACGTTTTTAGGGATGTTGGCATTGCACTGACTTTTGCCCTCTGCCCTTTGACCCTAAGACTCTGGGGCCATACAATGTGAGTAAAACGGCGCTGTTGGGTCTGACCCGAGCTCTGGCCCCAGATCTCAGCCAAAGAAACATCCGGGTCAACTGTGTGGCTCCGGGACTCATTAACACCCAGTTCAGCTCAGTGGTGAGTGCCTATCTGCGCCATCTTACCTCTACTCTACTCATCAATGCTAATGCTAATGCTAATGCTAATGCTAATGTGCGTGTAATCTGTCTGTGTGCTCTTTCTCCCTCTCTCTCTCTCTCTCTCTCTCTCTCAGCTCTGGAAAAATGAAAATGTGTTTGAGGACCTCAAGAGGAATATGAGCATTAAAAGGTATCTGTCCTCCTCAACATATTTCTTAGTTTCTGTTTGAACTCTAGCAGCAGCGTTTAGAATAAGCTGAAGCTGTCAGAAGAGCTCGTTTAGATAGACCTGTCAGAAGAGCTTGTTTAGATAGACCTGTCAGAAGAGCTTGTTTAGATAGACCTGTCAGAAGAGCTTATTTAGATAGGCCTGTCAGAAGAGCTCGTTTAGATAGACCTGTCAGAAGAGCTTGTTTAGATAGACCTGTCAGAAGAGCTCGTTTAGATAGACCTGTCAGAAGGGCTTGTTTAGATAGACCCGTCAGAAGAGCTTGTTTAGATAGACCTGTCAGAAGAGCTCGTTTAGATAGACCTGTCAGAAGGGCTTGTTTAGATAGACCTGTCAGAAGGGCTTGTTGAGATAGACCTGTCAGAAGAGCTCATTTATATAGACCTTTCAGAAGAGCTCGTTTAGATAGAACTGTCAAAAGAGCTTGTTTAGATAGACCTGTCAGAAGAGCTCATTTATATAGACCTTTCAGAAGAGCTCGTTTAGATAGACCTGGTCAGAATAGCTCGTTTAGATAGACCTGTCAGAATAGCTTGTTTAGTTAGACCTGTCAGAAGAGCTCGTTTAGATAGACCTGTCAGAAGAGCTCATTTAGATAGACCTGTCAGAAGACCATTACAATAGTCTAGCCTACTAGAGACGAAAGCGTGGATAAGCTTTTATAGGTATTGTTTGGACATGAATCCTCTGATTCTTGCTATATTTTTCAGATGATAATAGGCTGATTTTGTTATTGAGTTATATGGCTATTCAAGTTTAGATCTGAATCTAAAATAACACCAACATTTCTGGCAAAGACAGAGAATCAAGGTGAGCACTGACTTTCAGCCTTTCATCATGGGCACGAAGACAATTATCTCAGTTTTGTCCTCATTTAGTTGAAGACAATTTTGGCGCATCCAAGTATTAACTTGTTCAATGCACTCATGTGACGAGTCAATGGAACCTTATTCGTAGAGCTATGTAGATTTGGGTGTCGTCTGCATAATTATGGTAGGCGATTTTGTTATTTTGTAGAATTTTGCCTCGCGGAAGCATGTAAAGATTGAATAAAAGAGGGCTTAAGACTGATCCATGGGGGACTCCACATGTCATTATAGTTCGCTCAGATACAAAGTTGCCAATGGAGACAAAACAGTTCCTGTCTTGCAGATAGGACCTGAACCAATCAAAGACAGTGCCTGAAAGTCCAACCCAGTTTTCCAACCTGTCTAATAAAATGTTGTGGTCTACAGTGTCGAAAGCAGCATTAAGGTCCAGACCATGGAGCCCATCCAAAGCTTGTACAGTGATGTTATTGTCGCACTAAAACGTAAAAGTAAAGCTGTCCTTTAATGAGGATGGGCCAACCAGCAGCCCCAAACATGAGTGTAATTTCATTCATAATCACGTCAGGACCCGGCAATGCTAAGCTGTTGAGATATATTGATTTCGGTATATCAATTGATAATGCATTATTGCGAGGTGTTTCCCATGATGACTGCATGATTGTGACATAACCACGGTGACTGTGATTCCAGGATGGGGACTCCGCAGGAAGTGGGCGGAGTCATCACCTTCCTGTGCTCAGATGAGGCCTCCTACATCACCGGGGAAACCATCGCCGTGACAGGAGGAATGAGCTGTAGGCTCTGAGGCAGGGAAGCAGTGCTATAATGGAGTGTATACGCAGGTATACAGCATATACACACCTCTTCAGGGAAACAGGGTTATAATGGAGCGTATACGCAGGTATACGACATATACACACCTCTTCAGGGAAGCAGGGCTATAATGGAGCGTATACGCAGGTATACGACATATACACACCTCTTCAGGGAAGCAGGGCTATAATGGAGTGTATACGCAGGTATACAGCATATACACACCTCTTCAGGGAAGCAGGGCTATAATGGAGCGTATACACAGGTATACGACATATACACACCTCTTCAGGGAAGCAGGGCTATAATGGAGCGTATACGCAGGTATACGGCATATACACACCTCTTCAGGGAAGCAGTGCTATGGAGTGTATACGCAGGTATACGGCATATACACATCTCTTCAGGGAAGCAGGGCTATAATGGAGCGTATACGAAGGTCGCTGAGGATGAATTGCATACCAGGGGAACACTGCATACCTGTCTCTGTGTAAATGCTAGTGTGTGAGAGCATTGCGCTCTAATTGACTGGTAACTGGTAATGCTAATCTACAACAATGTTAAGCAGAATCTGTGAATTTGTAACTTTACTTAACTACTGAACTACTTGAATTAACTACAACTACTGAGTTATTCAGCTGAAGTTCGCTCGGTTGCCAGTTAATGATAATATGCTAAAATGTACAAATTTTTGTGTGAATGGTGCGTGTTGGCTTGGCTTCAGATTGTCAAAACAGCTATTAGTGTTAGCTATTACATGTTACGTGTTTGTTGTAACACTTTACAATAATGTTACATGAATTGAATTGATTGTCTCTTAATAAAAATGTAAGGCTACAGTGAAGGTTACTGACTCAAGTATCATTCTTTCTTACTCACTATTTCTCACATCCACTTAAAAACCTCGTATAAGGGAGTAATGTGTTGGACAGCAAGCTAGAAGCATGCTAGATTGGCTAAAAAGCCACAATGGGGCATTTAGTTTAAAGCTGCAATTAATTAAAAAGGCAATACAACATTAACGATATGGATTAAGAGTGGAAAACAAGGGTGCATGAGATATGTGTAATGATATTAAATCCAGGCTAATGATCTGTATAAAAACAAGGGTGCATGAGACATGTTTAATTATATTAAATCCAGGCTAATGATCTGTAGGACAGATTTACAAGAGGTCCATTGTAGGTCTCACCCATAAACACTGCCCACCAATAATGTAATATAATAATCACATTCTCTGAATTTTGTCAATTTCTGCCTTTTTTGTTAAACATCTGCATTCGTCTCAAAATATCGGAATTTGATTACGGATTGTAGCATTAACTAATAATAAATGAAGTCCATTAACATTATTGTATCGAAGTCTCGTTCTTGGTCTAAATACCAGGCAGTCCTGTGCACTTCACAATGCTGCCAGTAGAGGGCGACAGATATATTGCAGTCTGCCTCCAGTGTTTGCAACATAGACTGTATAAAAATATGGACAAAGTCACTGGGACGTCACCCATTGCCTTCCCACGGCCTCGTAAAAAACAAATTGAGTCTCCGGAAGACTTTGTACAAACTGCGTCTGCTTCGTGGAGCCAAATAGGACTCAACCTGTCCCTCTGATTGTTCCTGAACAAATGTTAATACCCTGTCAAAGTGACACAATATATATTTTTTAAATCAGCACATGCAGAGGCATTCGATGAAGGAAAGGCACCTGTTGCAATTAAATTTTTTTGTGGGAAAAATTTATTGACTGAGCATTTTGATCACATTGCTGCCCTTGATTTACATGGTGAAATACCTATACTGAAGCCAACCGCAGTGGCGTTTGTGAGCAACGTGCCGTCCTCTGCTGGCAGCATTGTGAAGTGCACAGGACTGCCTGGTATATTTAGTCCAAGAACGAGACTTCGATACAATAATGTTACATGAATTGGCATTAACTAATGTAGCTATATAGCTGTTAACATTAATTAATGATGTACAAATCCATTAACAAAGCATTCGATTAACTTTTCATTATTTAGTACTCTTCTTGAAAATACAAACCTTTAGCTAATGTATTTGTTAATCGTTAACTAACTAATGGTAAGTTTAGCCAATGATAATGGACTTCATTCATCATTAGTTAATGCTACAATCCGTAATCTAATTCCGCCCCGCTACTGCTGCCGTTGTTTTGGTCAGAAATGTGTCTACACGTGGTCTAGCTTGCTCATCATTTTCTAGAAAACATGTCAGCTTTGAATCAACTTCGGATGAGCCACCGAGGACGAAGATGAAACGTCGTTGTTGTCAGTAGCAGCTCGTGTTGTTGTAATATTCAGCTAAACACAGCGCGGTGCAGACATTACGGATTGTAGCCTACTGTTAATGAACAGTTGACAAATGGCCGCTCCCAGCCCAACCAAGAAGTGAGCATCAAACCGAAAGCCCAGGCTGCGTCCCAATATTCTTCACTCCCCGCCTACTTTCTTCCACTCTCCCACTACCACTCCTCTTCTACCTGAAAATATGCAAAACTGCCTGAACGTTTTCAGTACAAGTTTTTACATGTACAATATACAATGTACAATGTACCTGACATTTCGGATTGCGTCGAGACATTAATTAATATGTAACCATCCATACGTAATTAAGATGTAATCAGCAACATTAGATTAAAACACAAAGATCCGTTTCCGCTGCACGGAGTAGAAGAGGTGGTAGTGGAGGAAGGGAGGGTGCATTTTTCGACTATTGGGATGCATCCCCAGTCTTGGCCCCTTGGTTTGCAAAGGGCACAGTGGGAAAGGTGAAAACCTGTGCACTTTCACATGTATATTCAAAAATGTTGTGATTGATTTAAGGAAGCCACTGTCTGGCTCCCTTAAATCAATCAGTCTGTTCATCAGTACGGGGTCTGAAGAAATCACTTAGGATTTCATTAACAAAATACCTGAAGAAAGCATCCTGTTCACCATAGACATAGATAGTCTATACACCAACATAAACACAGCAGCGGGATTAACAGCGGTAAAAACATGGATGGAAAAGTACCCGGACAACAATCGACCGGATACGATCCTCCTGCAATTACTGGAGATAAGCCTCACCAAGAATGACTTTGAATTCAATAAAGAATTCTTCTTACAGACCAGCGGCACAGCTATGGGCAAAAACTATTGGCTTATGCCAACATTTACATGGCACATTGGGAGTAGACAGTTCATGAAAAGCTTACACAAGGACAGTCTCCGCCCAAAACATACATTCAGAGGTCTGATTAAATCCCAATTACTAAGATTCAACAGAATCTGCACACAAACTACAGACTTTGAGGAGGCTACCAACACCCTCTTCAATGCATTAAAACCAAGAGGATATTCCAGATCGTTCCTCAGACAGATTCGGAAAACCTTCTAGGCTACAAAACAACAGGACACTAGAAAAATCATTCCACTTATCACCACCTACTCGACATTCAGCCAAATAGCGAACAGAAAAATTAAACGGAACCTGGCCAGGATTCTGCAAAACACAGACCTGCTCCAAGACTACTAAATAATTTCGGCCTACAAAAAAAAAAAAAACCTTAAAAATCATCTGGTAAGTAGTAAAGTAACGGAAATCAACATTTTACCCACACAAGGCCCGATATTTTACAAACAGGTCACTACAGTGAAAAACAACACTACAAACACAACATATCTTATTAAACAAACACTCACAGCTAACACATACAACTGCATATATGTCATAAAGTGCACACACTGTGACATAACATATGTAGGAGAAACAGGAAATACAATTAAGACCAGATTGGCACAACACATATAAAACATTAAAAAATCATAGAAAAACAGACACACACATAGTGGCTCATTTCCTACACAGTGGACTTGAAGCAGTAGAAATAGCAGGCCTGCATTCTAACATTAACTGGACACAGGAGGACAGACGTAGGACAGAAAGGATTAAACAAACGCTGGTAAAAACTTCAACACAAGAGGGACCAAATTCTTCCGAATTAAAGGCTGCAGTACACTGAATGGCCAGTGCAAACTTTTCTTTCCCAAGGGGCCCTCATAAGATATACATAAAGATTTTTTCTAAACCTAACCAGGAACCAGTCTATTGTATTGCTAATCAAATTTTTTTGATTGGAATAGGCCTTGATCACTCACTCCCAGCTGCTATTCTATAATTGAATACTATGCCTATCAGTGGTGAAGAGTCACTGCTTACACTTACATTTTAACCTGCATTGTATTTATGATAAGTTGGTTGATTTGGCTGGAGGCGTGGTTGATTTGTCAGTGTTTGAGTGGATCATGTAAATTTAGAATCTTACAATCCCCCATTTGATGCTTATCTGCCAGAAAGCATCACTTCACCCAAGTCTGACAAACAACATGAACACCTCATTCCCTAGAAGTGTGCCAGTGGCGGTGCTGTCCTGTCTTAGGTTGCCCCCTTTTGGCCTGGAGAGTCTTACCCGTCATGGGATCCAGCACCACACCCAGCTGGACTTGTTGCCATATTCTGCCATGCTCTTACCTGGTGGAACTTATCATAAATTTAGACTACTGATAATAAAAGTCAGCTGCCAGGAGGAGGTAGATCTAAAGACTGTCTGATGATGTCGCTAGAAAACCCCAAATTCTGCCGCTTCAGAAATGAACACATACAATACAACATGAAACTTTGAAACACTATAAAAACTAGACAAACACATACAGCTGCTTTGAATGTCACTTCCCACAGAAGACCGGAGTATGCAATTTCTAAGTCACCATCATGCATCTGGTTTAACAGGGCCTTATCCTTTCTCTCCAAACCTTGTTGCGCTTTAATTAAATGCGTGTCTTTTCTTTGCATCAAGGTCATGAGTTTTTTGTCTAGCTCAGGTATGTCAAACTTAAATTCAGGAATATCCCCTGTAAAACCCAGCGTTTACAAACATTGTCTGTTTAGTCACATTTACGTAAGGGAAGCGATAGGGGCCTACAGACCAAGCAGTCTCAGGGGTTATACAGAATGAGGTGCGATTAATAGGACATGCTGTGAAACTATCATTTATGGAAAGCAAAAGTTGTCTATGTGTTGTAGTTATACAAGATTCATTACCCTGTGTAATAACTCTTGTTAAATTATTGTGTATGTGGGTTAAACTCACAGAACATTTCTCATTCAGAGTGTCCTACATACCACACACTGGTTGTTTACCTACAGCATCACACTCACAAAAAAAGCCAAATGCAGTTTTATCACAACAGTCAATGTCCAAAGATCTCCGTTCCCCTGAATCAATTGTTTTGAATACCTGCTCAGTCTGATAGGGATAGAAACTGTCAAAAGCTTGCCATACATCAGTCTCATGAAGCCTCCAAACTGAGGAAGGGAGTTTCTGGCTGAACATGCCCATGTCTTATCATGAGGATTATTGACCACAGTCTCATTCCACCACTTTAATATTTGCAATGGTGGAGTTTTATTGTTTGGTTTTGATGTTTTTCCACCTTGGGGAGAAAAGGGTAAGTAATTTCCCTCCATTAAGGGACCATAATGCAACGGGCTGTAAAAGCCTGCAAATCTACATTGGGCGATAGAAGGACACGCTTGATCTGCTTGGATTTACATACAGAATTTTGAGACAAATATTCCGCTGTTTTTCCCTGTGTCGATTCACACATGATTCACACGCAAAACTTCTTCTTCTTCGGCGCTACCTAACACGGCCGGGTGTGTGTTCGGCTCATCAGCGCCACTTTTAGAACAAGTGGCCAAAATCGCACATTATCTTTAAGAAGCGGATTAATGGTAAATTAAAACAACCGAGTTTTGAGTTTATTTAGCTTGTAAAGTTTACCCCAATCTTGCGATGGGAAGTTTTTTAAACAGTCATTGCCCAAAACTCCTATCAGATTGCATGTAGCTAGCTAGCTAGATTACATTACAGAGGGGTAGGTCTGTACACAGGAGCTGCATAACTCTTTCGCCCCTCATGGGAAAGATTATGGAAAACAAACTCAACCATGTGAAGCAACGTTACTGCAGCCAATTAAATTAATTTGACAGCTATTCACACTGATACCGATGTCTTCTATGAAATTTTTTATTTGTTCAGCTAGCTAGCTAGTAGATAAGACACCTAAATGAAAATGATCATTCAAATTGCATGGAGTGCTCTCCTTATTTTAGCTCATAGTGTTGTACTTTCTAGTTCCTATCTGTGGTTTTACATCTCTGGTTTCTATTTTTGAGAAAGATTTGGAAACCAAGCTAATGTTGGCTTTTTAAAAAAAGTTTTAATGTAAAAGTGGCGCTGATGAGCCAAACACACATCGCTGTGTTAGGTAGTGCAGAAGAAGAAGTTTTGTGTGTGAATTACAAGTGAATCGTGTGTGAATCGACACGGGAAAAAACAGCGGAATATTTGTCTCAAAATTCCGTACATAAATCCAAGCAGATAAAGCGTGTCCCTCGATCGCCAAATGTAGATTTGCAGGCTTCGCAAGCCAAGCTTTTGATTTGTAAATTTGAATATTGGAAACATATATGAAAAAGTTATTTGTGAAAAACAAATTTGTGGATTATACCTACGAACACAAATGGAGAGGTGTGTGTGGGTGGATGGTAAAAATAATAATGGATTATACTTTTGTGTTTGTTTATTTTTGATAGAAATCTACCTCCATAAAGATTGATCAAACATAGAAAAGCCCATACACAAATGTTTAATCGGACATATATTTATTTTTAATCGTTGCCCATTTTCAAAACATGCCGAGCAGTAACCAGAATCGGCCCGAGTGCGGCTAGCCATAGCATGGCCGCATCTTTGAATCAGGCGACTCTGCCCAAGGCTAGCCGGAATCAGCCCAGATAGCTGTAGCCGAGCCGACACTGCCGACACTCAGCCGGAATCGGCCCAGATCTGTGTGTGATTGATTTAAGGAAGCCACTGTCTGGCTCCCTTAAATCAATCAGTCTGTTCGTCTGAAGTTTAAACTTCCCGTGGTCTAACCAGGAACCAGTCTATTGTATTGCTAATCAAATTTTTTTGGTTGGAATAGGCCTTGATCACTCACTCCCAGCTGCTATTCTATAATTGAATACTATGCCTATCAGTGGCGAAGAGTCAATCACATTTAATGTTAGGCTCCTCCTCCGCCACTTCTCACTGGGAGGTTCCCTGGCTTTAGGCTCCTCCCCCGCCGCTCGTCAGCGCTTCTCACTGGGAGGTTCCCTGGCTTTAGGCTCCTCCCCCGCCGCTCGTCAGCGCTTCTCACTGGGAGGTTCCCTGGCTGTATAAAAAGAAACGCACACGCTGTTCTTTACAGACTCCTGAGCTGCACATCTTACACCAAACCAGCTGGGCTCCAGAGATCCTCCCTTCATTCTGCTCTCCGTCTCCTATCTACTCTCTACTTGCAGTAAGTAACTCCAACCTCCAATGGTTTGGCACCTGAACACATCACTGATCTTTTTAAACATCTTACACTTCTCTGAGGCATCTTAGGTCATCAGATAAGGCTCTGTTGGCTGTTCCAGAGTCAAGGCTGAAATACAACGGGAGATCTTGCCTTCTCCATATTAGCCCCTAGACTCTGGAACAGCCTTCCCCTCAATATTAGGACTGCTGGGTCAATGTCCTCTTTTAAATCCCGTCTCAAGACACACATTTATAGACTTGCTATGTACGAATGCTTTAATGTATGTTTGGCCTTTTTACTTATTCATTTTATCCTATTTGGTCATTTTAATCCATTTCTTAATGGTTTTGTCATTTGACACTCATGTAAATGTAATTTTTTCCTTTAACTGTCCTTCTGTTTTGTAAGGCATTTTGTGCTTGAATAAGTGAAGTGCTATATAAATAAAGATATAATTATTATTATTATTATTGTGCTTGCATTGATACAAAGGCACACTATAGTTATTCTATTCTGAAAGCTTATTATTATTATTATTATTATTATTATTATTATTATTATTCTGGACACTTTTTCTGCACCTATCTCCTCCTACAGTTTTTATGCAAACCATGTGCATATGATGCATGAGGTGTTTCGAGGCAGTTTATCAGTTTAGTCTGACTAAGTTCGTGCTTCAAATACATGAAAATGAAATCTGGGTTAACTTAAAAAATTTCTAAAGATAAGTGGAATGAATGCATGTCTCACAATAACGTGATGTCTATAGTCCAAATGACAACCCAAAGGGGGATATTCTAACCCCTTCTCCACTCTCCCACTACCACTCGTCTCCTAACTGGAAGTATGGGGAGGAAACGAAGGGAGGAGACAAGTGGAGGAAAGGAGAGAACGAGGAACTGTGAAAACAATTAGGACAGAGAATCTGCTTCGACATCATTAAAGTCGACGTTGATCATTGATGCCGTAGCCCAATGATAACTTTGACTGATGCCGAGCCATATTGCCTCCACTCGTCTCTTCTCCTCCTTTCCTCCACATACTTCTGGGTAGGAGGCGAGTGGAGTGGAGAAAAGGAGGTGACGAGTGAAGAGTATTGTGTGTCGACTCCTGAGCCAATCATTAACTTTGACAAAATCACATAAGCCCTGAAAAACACCAAAAACCAGCATGCACTGCTGCCCTCCAGAAATCCGACACCCCTGTGTTGTGCTGACATTGGGCTGGACTTAACATGAGATTAACACAAAAAAACTCAACATTTTGTGGTAGCCATCGTAGCATTTTTGTTCCAAATGAGCCATTAGTTGCCACACCTTGCCAGGCATCCAAAATATCATTAATTAGCTTGTAAGATTATCAACATTTTTAAGAGACACTGTTTCATTGTTTTTTTAAGGTTTGTTAAGTGTACAGCACTGTTCAATATTTTACTTTGCCCTGTTAAAGCACATACAGGTGTACTGACATAAATACACTGGAATAAAGGCCTGAATGCTACATGGTGAAGTAACGCGGAATAGGAACTAAATTCCTGTATTGTTATATTGTCTCAGATAATTTTTCATCTTTCTGTTGACCCCCCCCCCCCCCCCCCTCCCCCCTCCCCCCAAACCCCCAGGGATGCTGAGGTGTGTGGGCAGGTCTCTGTTGGCCAATCACGTTGCTGGACGAAGGATGATGTCACTCAAAACTCTTACTGGAAAGGTTGCCATAGTGACTGCATCCACAGATGGGTAAATATAAATACGTACAAAATTACGTTCAAAATAATCCAAGTATTTGTTTTGTGTATTTGAAATTGATATTTCACATGGTATAAATGCACTGCAGTGTTAATGTACTGTAGTGTGCAGTCAGGGTGTATGTACTGTATTAACTCTCTGTCTGTCAGTGCAGTGTTAATGTACTGTATTAACTCTCTCAGTGCAGTGTTAATGTACTGTAGTGTGCAGTCAGTGTGTATATACTGTATTAACTCTCTCTCTCAGTGCAGTGTTCATGTACTGTAGTGTGCAGTCAGTCAGTGTGTATATACTGTATTAACCCTCTCTCTCAGTGCAGTGTTAATGTACTGTAGTGTGCAGTCAGTCAGTGTGTATATACTGTATTAACCCTCTCTCGCAGTGCAGTGTTAATGTACTGTAGTGTGCAGTCAGTGTGTATGTACTGTATTAACCCTCTCTCTCTCAGTGCAGTGTTAATGTACTGTAGTGTGCAGTCAGTGTGTATATACTGTATTAACCCTCTCTCTCAGTGCAGTGTTAATGTACTGTAGTGTGCAGTCAGTGTGTATATACTGTATTAACCCTCTCTCTCAGTGCAGTGTTAATGTACTGTAGTGTGCAGTCAGTGTGTATATACTGTATTAACCCCCTCTCTCTCAGTGCAGTGTTAATGTACTGTAGTGTGCAGTCAGTGTGTATATACTGTATTAACCCTCTCTCTCAGTGCAGTGTTAATGTACTGTAGTGTGCAGTCAGTGTGTATATACTGTATTAACCCTCTCTCTCAGTGCAGTGTTAATGTACTGTAGTGTGCAGTCAGTGTGTATATACTGTATTAACCTTCTCTCTCAGTTCAGTGTTAATGTACTGTAGTGTGCAGTCAGTGTGTATATACTGTATTAACCATCTCTCTCAGTCCAGTGTTAATGTACTGTAGTGTGCAGTCAGTGTGTATATACTGTATTAGCTTTCTCAGAGCAGTGTTAATGTACTGTAGTGTGCATTCAATGTGTATACTGTATTAGCTCTCTCAATGCAGTTAAGTTAAGTACACGCTAGATGACTTTTTAGTTTTTTTTTCATGGTTAATGTGTTTGTATGCCTACCCTATAATGAAACTTATTCATGTATTCCGTTATTCTGAAATAATATTTTCTATCATAAGAATATATCAGCTCCTCCGCCCCCACTCCTCTCCCTTGCTCAACCCACAAAGTGTTTTTCTAAATTGTGTAGTAGGCAGAGACAGGCTGAGACAGTGGGTGTACTTGCTTTTTAACATACTTAGCGTGCAGTCAGTGTGTATACTGTATTGACCCTCTCTCTCTCAGTGAAGAATAAATGTCTCTCTCTCACAGTATTGGACTGGCTGCAGCACGAGCTCTGGGACATAAAGGGGCTCATGTTGTTGTGAGTAGCCGTGGAAAGGAGAATGTAGAAAGGGCCGTAGAACTGCTGCGGAGTGAGAAGATAAATGTGACCGGAACTACTTGCCACGTGGGGAACAGAGAAGACAGGGAAAGACTGGTAAAAATGGTGAGTCTGCTGGCACTGCACACCACTGGCGTATCAAGGGTTAATATAGTACATATACACTGACTGCACACCACTGGTGTATCAAGGGTTAATATAGTACATACACACTGACTGCACACCACTGGCGTATCAAGGGTTAATATAGTACCTACACACTTGACTGCACACCACTGGCGTATCAAGGGTTAATACAGTACATACACACTGACTGCACACCATTGGTGTATCAAGGGTTAATATAGTACATATACACTGACTGCACACCACTGGTGTATCAATGGTTAATATAGTACATACACACTGACTGCACACCACTGGCGTATCAAGGGTTAATACAGTACATACACACTGACTGCATACCACTAGCGTATCAAGGGTTAATATAGTACCTACACACTGACTGCACACCACTGGCGTATCAAGGGTTAATACAGTACATACACACTGACTGCACACCACTGGTGTATCAAGGGTTAATATAGTACAGATACACTGACTGCACACCACTGGTGTATTAAGGGTTAATATAGTACATACACACTGACTGCACACCACTGGTGTATCAAGGGTTAATACAGTACATACACACTGACTGCAAACACTGGCGTATCAAGGTTTAATACAGTACATACACACGGACTGACTGTACACTACAGTACATTAACACTGCACTGAGAGAGAGAGGGTTAATACAGTACATACACACTGACTGACTGCACACTACAGTATATTAACACTGCACTGAGAGAGAGGGTTAATACAGTACATACACACTGACTGACTGTACACTACAGTACATTAACACTGCACTGAGAGAGAGAGGGTTAATACAGTACATACACACTGACTGACTGCACACTACAGTACATTAACACTGCACTGAGAGAGAGGGTTAATACAGTACATACACACGGACTGACTGTACACTACAGTACATTAACACTGCACTGAGAGAAAGGGTTAATACAGTACATACACACTGACTGACTGCACACTACAGTACATTAACACTGCACTGAGAGAGAGGGTTAATACAGTACATACACACTGACTGACTGTACACTACAGTACATTAACACTGCACTGAGAGAGAGAGGGTTAATACAGTACATACACACTGACTGACTGTACACTACAGTACATTAACACTGCACTGAGAGAGAGGGTTAATACAGTACATACACACTGACTGACTGCACACTACAGTACATTAACACTGCAGTGAGAGAGAAGGTTAATACAGTACATACACACTGACTGACTGTACACTACAGTACATTAACACTGCACTGAGAGAGAGGGTTAATACAGTACATACACACTGACTGACTGCACACTACAGTACATTAACACTGCACTGAGAGAGGGTTAATACAGTATATACACCCTGACTGCACACTACAGTACATTAACACTGCACTGAGAGAGGGTTAATACAGTACATACACACTGACTGACTGTACACTACAGTACATTAACACTGCACTGAGAGAGAGGGTTAATACAGTACATACACACTGACTGACTGCACACTACAGTACATTAACACTGCACTGAGAGAGGGTTAATACAGTATATACACCCTGACTGCACACTACAGTACATTAACACTGCACTGAGAGAGGGTTAATACAGTATATACACACTGACTGCACACTACAGTACATTAACACTGCACTGAGAGAGAGGGTTAATACAGTACATACACCCTGACTGCACACTACAGTACATTAACACTGCACTGAGAGAAGGTTAATACAGTACATACACACTGACTGACTGTACACTACAGTACATTAACACTGCACTGAGAGAAAGAGAGAGAGATAGGGTTAATATAGCATACATACACCAATAGGGCATCGCAGTGTGTAATCCAGTGTATGATGTTATTGGTGCAGACCGTGGAACAGTGTGGCGGAGTGGATATCTTCATCTCCAACGCCGCAGTGCTTCCTTTTGTTGGGAACATCATGGACTCCACTGAAGAAATCTGGGATAAGGTAAAGCAGGATCACATTCCCCCGTATTGTGCTGTCAGTAGTAGCCATGTGGAGGCACTGTCAGTAATCTCTCATTATTTGTGAAGCAAACTATTGTTATTGTCCTTACTTCCTGTTATTAGGTGTGGTTGTGAAACCCAGTGTTGTGCTTGATCGCGCTAAAAGAGCGTGTTCATTTAACATACTCATGTTTATGGGGAACGGTGAACTGAACTCAACTAATGAGCGTGAGCGAGAGCGAGAGTTAATGAGCGTGAGTGAGAGTTAACGACGCTCATGCACTGTGTTTAACGACGCTCACGCACTGTGTTTAACGACGCTCACACGCTGTGTTTAACGACGCTCACACACTGTGTTTAATGACGCTCACGCACTGTGTTTAACGACGCTCACACGCTGTGTTTAATGACGCTCACGCACTGTGTTTAACGACGCTCACACACTGTGTTTAACGACGCTCACACGCTGTGTTTAACGACGCTCACACGCTGTGTTTAACGACGCTCACACGCTGTGTTTAACGACGCTCACGCGCTGTGTTTAACGACGTTCACGCGCTGTGTTTAACGACGCTCACACGCTGTGTTTAACGACGCTCACACGCTGTGTTTAACGACGCTCACACGCTGTGTTTAACGACGCTCACACGCTGTGTTTAACGACGCTCACGCACTGTGTTTAACGACGTTCACACGCTGTGTTTTATGACAGCCGAGTAGTGATGGGCAGTTTGGCTCTTCTATCTGAGTCGGCTCTTTCCGTACCGTTCGGTTTGAAAAGTCGGAGTCGCAGGTTTTTGGTACTTCCGGTTAATACAGTCCTGTTTGTTTGTTTGATTCTTTCGCACTTTGGTATCAGATCCTGCCCTGTGTTCTAGCTGTGCATTGTGTTATCAGATCTTAGCCTGTGTTCTGACTGTGCGCTGTGTTATCAGATCTTAGCCTGTGTTCTGACTGTGCACTGTGTTATCAGATTCTGGCCTGTGTATTGACTGTGCACTGTGTTATCAGATTCTGGCCTGTGTATTGACTGTGCGCTGTGTTATCAGGTCCTGCATGTTAACGTGAAATCCGCCTTCCTGCTGACCAAGCTCGTCATGCCATATATGGAACTAAGAGGGTGAGAGGGGTGAGGGGGGAGGGGGAGAGGGTGGAGGGGGTGGGGGAGAGGGTGGAGGGGGTGAGGGTGAATGTTTGGTTGAGTTTATAGACCTGCAGTTTATACTTCAAATCTCTGCTGCCTCTTGGGCAATCGTATGCTGTTGGCTGTGTTGTGTGTGTCTTGTTTCCTGAATGTATCTCATTCTGTATTCTGATTGGCCTATGTGTTTTAGGGGCGGGTCAGTTGTGTTTGTGTCATCAGTTGCCGGATACCAGCCAGTAGAGGTGAGTGAGCAGTAAAGGGAGACGACTCATTTATGTTTGAGTAGAGTAGAAGTAACATGTGGCTGTGTCTGTATACGACCCCTACACCCTTCTGAGGGTGCATATTTACATTACATTACAAGCATTTAGCAGATGCTCTTATCCAGAGCGACTTACACAACGTCTTATTACATCTTCCATTTATACAGCTGGATATATACTGAAGCAATTCAGGTTAAGTACCTTGCTCAAGGGTACAACGGCAGTGTCTTACCTGTGAATCGAACCTGCAACCTTTCGGTTACAAGTCCAGTTCCTTAACCATTATACTACACTACCAGTCACATTTGAGTCCACTTTGTCAAAAAGCTTTTGAGTCGGCGACTTTTTTCACAAATGGGGGCACTTAAAATACCAGGACGAACCCCTTATTTCTGGGGTTTTGTTGAGGGAATTCAGGAGCACACTCATCTGCAGAACGTTGCACTCATCCGACTATTTCAGTAAGTAACCCGGAAGTAAAAACGTAAAAAATATAGTGTATATGAATATCTACGCTACAAGATAGGTTCATATTACAAACTACTCTTTTTAAAAAAAAATTATACTATCTTCATTCATAATCTACACTTTGTAACAATCGTCATATGTTAACTGATTGTTATTCTCAATAAAACATTTTTAAAATAAAATAAATATTACAAACTACTTTCTCAGAAAGAGTTTTGCGAGATTTCTTTCGCCCACGGCTTGCAGAGTGAGGGGAAAGGGCACATAGTAGACAGGGGTCTGAGTGGACAGGGGACAGGGGACAGTGGACAGGGAACAGGGGTCGTATTCGGACACAGCCCTAAAGCAGTAGCTGAAAGTAGACGTGTAGTTGACTGTATGTGGACGTTTTTAGGGATGTTGGCATTGCACTGACTTTTGCCCTCTGCCCTTTGACCCTAAGAATCTGGGGCCATACAATGTGAGTAAAACGGCGCTGTTGGGTCTGACCCGAGCTCTGGCCCCAGATCTCAGCCAAAGAAACATCCGGGTCAACTGTGTGGCTCCGGGACTCATTAAGACCCAGTTCAGCTCAGTGGTGAGTGCCTATCTGCGCCATCTTCCCTCTACTCTACTCATCAATGCTAATGCTAATGCTAATGTGCGTGTAATCTGTCTGTGTGCTCTTTCTCCCTCTCTCTCCATCCCTTTCTCTCCCCCTCCCTCTTTCTTGCACCCTCCCTCTCTTTCTCTCTCTCTCTCAGCTCTGGAAAAATGAAAATGTGTTTGAGGACCTCAAGAGGATTATGAGCATTAAAAGGTGTCTGTCCTCCTCCACATATTTCTTAGTTTCTGTTTGAACTCTAGCAGCAGTGTTTAGATAGACCTGTCAGAAGAGCTTGTTTAGATAGACCTGTCAGAAGAGCTTGTTTAGATAGACCTGTCAGAAGAGCTCGTTTAGATAGACCTATCAGAAGAACTCGTTTAGCTTGTTGAGATAGACCTGTCAGAAGAGCTTGTTTAGATAGACCTGTCAGAAGAGCTCATTTAAATAGACCTGTCAGAAGACCATTACAATAGTCTAGCCTACTAGAGACAAAAGCGTGGATAAGCTTTTATAGGTATTGTTTGGACATGAATCCTCTGATTCTTGCTATATTTTTCAGATGATAATAGGCTGATTTTGTTATTGAGTTGATATGGCTATTCAAGTTTAGATCTGAATCTAAAATAACACCAAGATTTCTGGCCTGGCTTTTATTCTGCAAAGATAGAGAATCAAAGTGAGCACTGACTTTCAGCCTTTCATCCTGGGCACCGAAGACAATTACCTCAGTTTTGTCCTCATTTAGTTGAAGACAATTTTGGCGCATCCAAGTATTAATTTGTTCAATGCACTCATGTGACGAGTCAATGGGACCTTATTCGCTCGGCGAGAGAGCTATGTAGATTTGGGTGTCGTCTGCATAATTATGGCAGGCGATTTTGTTATTTTGTAGAATTTGGTCTAGCGGAAGCATGTAAAGATTGAATAAAAGAGGGCCTAAGACTGATCCTTGGGGGACTCCACATGTCATGATAGTTCGCTCAGATACAAAGTTGCCAATGGAGACAAAACAGTTCCTGTCTTGCAGATAGGACCTGAACCAATCAAAGACAGTGCCTGAAAGTCCAACCCAGTTTTCCAACCTGTCTAATAAAATGTTGTGGTCTACAGTGTCGAAAGCAGCACTAAGGTCCAGACCATGGAGCCCATCCACAGCTTGTACAGTGATGTTATTGTCACTCTAAAACGTAAAAGTAGCCCCAAACATTAGAGTGTCATTTCATTCATAATCACGTCAGGACCCGGCAATGCTAAGCTGTTGAGATATATTGACTTCGGTATATCAATTGATGATGCATTATTGCGAGGTGTTTCCCATCATGACTGCATGTTTGTGACATAACCACGGTGACTGTGATTCCAGGATGGGGACTCCGCAGGAAGTGGGCGGAGTCATCGCTTTCCTGTGTTCAGATGAGGCCTCCTACATCACCGGGGAAACCATCGCAGTGTCAGGAGGAGTGAGCTGTAGGCTCTGAGGCAGGGAAGCAGTTCTATAATGGAGCGTATACACAGGTATACGACATATACACACCTCTTCAGGGAAGCAGGGCTATAATGGAGCGTATAAGCAGGTATACGACATATACACACCTCTTCAGGGAAGGATTTACCATTACATTACATTCATTTGGCAGATTTTTTTATCCAAAGTGATGTCCAATAAGTGCATACCGAAGGTCATTGAAGCAACTACAACCAGGTCAGACGAGTACAGTTCTATTATTAAGCAACAGCTATCCATAGACAATAACGTCGAGTCTAGTTCACATGGTAAACTATGGCTTAAGTCTTAAGAGTATTTGCCATGTATACTCACCTAAAAATAGCGAGTGATACGTCTCCATATCCATCAGCGTTATGGGGAACATGCAGCAGCCAATCAGACTTATCCGGTGCTGAGGTTGAGATCCGAAAGCTGGCCCCTTGGTTGTGATCGGCCTGAGCTGTGATTACAGGAAGTGAGCAAGTACGCATGCGCTTACAAGAGGAAAGCAAAAAACAGAAACAGCAGCATGGAGATTAGCTGCGCTGAAATAAAACAATCGCTCGTAATTAATGGAACCTTCTGAATTTCAAAAGCAATGGTATCTAGCCTACTGAGTGAAAGTCTGAGAGTTATTCAGCTGAAGTTCGCTCACTTCCCAGTTAGTTATAACATGCAAATGTTTATGTGAATGGTGCGTGTTGGCTCGGCTTCAGATTATCAAAACAGCTATTAGTGTTAGCTATTACATGTTACGTGTTTGTTGTAACACTTTACAATAATGTTACATGAATTGAATTGATTGTCTCTTAATAAAAATGTAAGGCTACAGTGAAGGTTACTGACTCAAGTATCATTCTTTCTTACTCACTATTCCTCACATACACTTAAAAACCTTGTATAAGGGAGTAATGTGTTGGACAGCAAGCTAGAAGCATGCTTGATTGGCTAAAAAGCCACAATGGGGCATTTAGTTTGAAGCTGCAATTAATTAAAAAGGTAATACAACATTAACGATATGGATTAAGAGTGGAAAACAAGGGTGCATGAGATATGTTTAATGATATTAAATCCAGGCTAATGATCTGTATAAAAACAAGGGTGCATGATACATGTTTAATGATATTAAATCCAGGCTAATGATCTGTATAAAAACAAGGGTGCATGAGACATGTTTAATGATATTAAATCCAGGCTAATGATCTGTAGGACAGATTTACAAGAGGTCCATTGTAGGTCTCATCCCATAAACACTGCCCACCAATAATGTAATATAATATAATAATCACATTCTCTCATCACACATCTCCATTCGTCTCAAAATATCGATTCAGTGGAGAAATGCAAATGAGCATTAAATAGTTTAAAATCTTTTTAATGTGAACAAAATTTGATCCAAGGCATTTGAAATCAGCCTATATACTGTAAACATACCAATCAAAACAGTTTAATTACCCTGAATGGTGTGCCAGGAAAGCAGGCATGGTATCAAGAGGTGATTTAAAACACTATGGGACAGATCAAAACAAACTGTGATAAACTATCTAACATTTTATGCATAGTTTAAGAAAATTTGCTGATGAGGTCACCGGATAGCAGAGTGACACCGGGTCCTGAAACATTTATCAGTGCACCGCCCACTTCACAACCTGGACAGGCCGCTGATGGCCTCAGGACACAGGTTCTCATTCCACTGGGCATGGCCGTCCGCGTGAGCTGCTGCCCGGGGCCAGGGATGACTGTTAAAAACATCTGGTGTGCAGAATGGACAGTGGTAGTTCCTGCAGCACCGAACACACCTCTGGAGGGATGCCTCTCCACCACGTTTTAAAACTAATGTGAGGCTGGAAAAAAGAAACATCGATCCTCTACATCAGGAGTATGTTAATATCAGCAATAATTGTTCATCACTGGTAGAACAATAGCAGTCAGTCTGAAAGTTTGACAATAGAGGGTAGAACAAAGCCTTTGGTTTGACTACCAAAGACTATCTGGTAACACTTTACAATAAGGTTACATGAATAGGCATTAACTAATGCCGTTGTTAATATGAATTAATGATGTACAAATGCATTAACGAGGTATTTTCAAACATTAACAAATGGTTTGAAATTACAAACCATTAGTTAATGTGTTTGTCAACAGTTCATTAACAGTAGGCTACAATCCGTAATGTCTGCACCGCGCTGTGTTTAGCTGAATATTACAACAACACGAGCTGCTAGTGACAACAACGACGTTTCGTCTTCGTCCTTGGTGGCTCATCCGAAGTTGATTCAAAGCTGACATGTTTTCTAGAAAATGATGAGCAAGCTCGACCACGTGTATACACATTTCTGACCAAAACAACGGCAGCAGTAATGGGGCGGAATTTGATTACGGATTGTAGCATTAACTAATGATAAATGAAGTCCATTATCATTGGCTAAACCTACCATTAGTTAGTTAACGGTTAACAAATACATTAGCTAAAGGTTTGTATTTTCAAGAAGAGTACTAAATAATGAAAAGTTCATCGAATGCTTTGTTAATGGATTTGTGCATCATTAATTAATGTTAACAGCTATATAGCTACATTAGTTAATGCCAATTCATGTAACATTATTGGATCGAAGTCTCGTTCTTGGACTAAATATACCAGGCAGTCCTGTGCACTTCACAATGCTACCAGCAGAGGGCGACAGATATATGGCAGTCTGCCTCCAGTGTTTGCAACATAGACTGTATAAAAATATGGATAAAGTCACTGTGACGTCACCCATTGCCTTCCCACGGCCTCGTAAAAAACTAATTGAGTCTCCGGAAGACTTTGTACAAACTGCGTCTGCTTCGTGGAGCCGAATAGGACTCAACCTGTCCCTCTGATTGGTCCTGAACAAATGTTAATAACCTGTCAAAATGACACAATATTTTTGAAAAAATCAGCACATGCAGAGGCATTAGATTAAAGAAAGGCACCTGTAGTGGCAAAATCCCAACTTACTTCATGCCACTTAGGTAGCTGACTAGTAATAAACGTTTCTTACTCGTGTCCATAAGCCATTTCAATTTACAGTCACACTTCAGTACTTTTCTTCAGAATTGATATCGTCAAATATTTTCCAGACAGGCTACTCACGAACTCAGGTCCACAGGAGAATAACGGTGCACTGGTCTTTATTATCAACTCAAAGGAAATCCAAAACTGTACAAAATGATCCTGTTCTGCTTCTTCTAAATCTTTATAAATGCAAATAGATTAATGGACTGACGGACTGACGGTAAAAAAGCTTTTTGGCTCAAACTAGGCAGCACCTTCGCTTACTGACGCAGTTCTTATCACTGAACATTCTCTGCAATTATACTGTAGATGTACTGCGCATGCTCAATAACACAATTAGGCCTACATAACATTCTGGAACATTCTCAATAGTAAATGCCTATAGCAAATCTCTTAATGTCAAAAGCCTACAAACCAAACAATCAGAATTTAAATTATCATTGCAGCATTAGAATAATAAACAGTAATATATCACACATGAATATTCAATCAGTCTATCAAACTTATAAAAGGATATGAAATATTTCAAGCAAATTAAGACTATTAAAGAAAGACAATATTTCCACACTAAAATGAACTGAATGACACAAAATAGAGACTTGGCTCTTACAGCACCTATTGCAATTACATTTTTTTGTGGGAAAAATGTATTGACAGCATTTTGACCACATTGCTGCCATTGATTTACATGGTGAAATACCTATACTGAAGCCAACCGCAGTGGCGCTAGTGAGCAACGGCACAATGGCCGCTCCCAGCCCTGCGTCCCAATATTCTTCACTCCCCGCCTACTTTCTTCCACTCTCCCACTACCTCTCCTCTTCTACCTGAAAACATGCAAAACTGCCTGAAATATAATGCACAGAGTTAACATCATTATATTAATGGAAATATTTTTAATTTGCTGTCTAAAATGAATGGAGCCCAATGGGAAAATGGTTTTTTTGAGCGCAAATCATAGATATCAGCAGAGGGCCAAATTATATCCAGTGCTGAGGTTGAGAGCCGAAAGATATATGACAAGATATGCAAATGGCGCATTTCCCCATTGGATATTTTGTCCGCACAAGAGGAAGTGATCAGGCAGTAGTGTTTTCAGTTAGCTTAGCAACTAAAGTTACATAACGTATGCTTAGAGTGACGCGCATCTGCCCGGCGCTAGCCGGATTTAAATTTGGTTTTCGTTGGATAGTCGAAATCATAACGGGTTGTAAGTAGTAGTCCTGACAACCTTGGCATATATAATCTAAAAAGAAAAGGGAGACTTTTCATTTAGTCTTTCTGATAATGACCCGTTTAGCGAACTGTTTTGTAAAAACTCCATTGACATCCATTCATTCAATGAGCGCCTGTTGTCTGTCTAATAGATTCCAACTGCAGACATTCCAGCGCCGAAGTTGGACCTCTTGCTCCGCCTACCCTCTTTGTCTGGGCTCTCCAATCTAGCATCAACTATAGAGAAACTGGCAGAACCTGGCACATATCAAACGATCCGTTTTAGAACTTTTTGTATATATGTCGCCCTCTGCTGGAAGCAGTGTGAAGTGCACAGGTTTGCAAAAGTTGTCTATGTGTTGTAGTTATACAAGATTCATTACCCTGTGTAATAACTCTTGTTAAATTATTGTGTATGTGGGTTAAACTCACAGAACATTTCTCATTCAGAGTGTCCTACATGCCACACACTGGTTGTTTACCTACAGAATCACACTCACAAAAAAAAGCCAAATGCAGTTTTATCACAACAGTCAATGTCCAAAGATCTCTGTTCCCCTGAATCAAGTTGTGTCAACAATTTTGGGAGGTCTTTACGCTCCTTCAGGACATTTCCTTGTAAAATGCCCAGGTTATCTATTTTTACAATTGTTTTGAATACCTGCTCAGTCTGATAGGGATAGAAACTGTCAAAAGCTTGGCATACATCAGTCTCATGAAGCCTCCAAACAGAGGAAGGGAGTTTCTGGCTGAACATGCCCATGTCTTATCATGAGGATTATTGACCACAGTCTCATTCCACCACTTTAATATTTGCAATGGTGGAGTTTTATTGTTTTGTTTTGATGTTTTTCCACCTAGGGGAGAAAAGGGAAAGTAATTTCCCTCCATTAAGGGACCATAATGCAACGGGCTGTAAAAGCCTGCAAATCTACATTTGGCGATAGGAGGACACGCTTGATCTGCTTGGATTTACGTACAGAATTTTGAGAAAAATATTCCGCTGTTTTTCCCTGTGTCGATTCACACATGATTCACACGCAAAACTTCTTCTTCTTTGGCGCTACCTAACACGGCCGGGTGTGTGTTCGGCTCATCAGCGCCACTTTTAGAACAAGTGGCCAAAATCGCACATTATCTTTAAGAAGTGGATTAATGGTAAATTAAAACAACCGAGTTTTGAGTTTATTTAGGTTGTAAAGTTAACCCCACGCTCATCTTGCGATGGGAAGTTTTTTAAACAGTCATTGCACAAAATTCCTATCAGATTGCATGTAGCTATCTAGCTAGATTACATTACAGAAGGGTAGGTCCGTACACAGTAGCTACATAACTCTTTCGTGCCTCATGGGAAAGATTATGTAAAACAAACTCAACCATGTGAAGTAACGTTACTGCAGCCAATTAAATTAATTTGACAGCTATTCTCACTGATACCGATGTCTTCTATGAAATTCTTTATTTGTTCAGCTAGCTAGCTAGTAGATAAGACACCTAAATGAAAATGATCATTCAAATTGCATGGAGTGCTCTCCTTATTTTAGCTCATAGTGTTGTACTTTCTAGTTCCTATCAGTGGTTTTACATCTCTGGTTTCTATTTTTGAGAAAGATTTGGAAACCAAGCTAATGTTGGCTTTTTTTAAAAAGTTTTAATGTAAAAGTGGCGCTGATGAGCCAAAAACACATATCACTGTGTTAGGTAGTGCAGAAGAAGAAGTTTTGTGTGTGAATCACAAGTGAATCATGTGTGAATCGACACGGGAAAAAACAGCGGAATATTTGTCTCAAAATTCCGTACGTAAATCCAAGCAGATAAAGCGTGTCCCTCGATCACCAAATGTAGATTTGCAGGCTTCGCAAGCCAAGCTTTTGATTTGTAAATTTGAATATTGGAAATATATCTGAAAAAGTTATTTGTGAAAAACTAATTTGTGGATTATACCTATGAACACAAATGGAGAGCTGTGTGTGTGGATGGTCAAAATAATAGTGGATTATACTTTTGTGTTCGTTTATTTTTGATAGAAATCTACCTCCATAGAAATCTACCTCCATAAAGATTGATCAAACATAGAAAAGCCCATACACAAATGTTTAATCGGACATATATTTATTTTTAATCGTTGCCCATTTTCAAAACATGCCGAGCAGTAACCAGAATCGGCCCGAGTGCGGCTAGCCATAGCATGGCCGCATCTTTGAATCAGGCGACTCTGCCCAAGGCTAGTCGGAATCAGCCCAGATAGCTGTAGCCGAGCCGACACTGCCGACACTCAGCCGGAATCGGCCCAGATCTGTGTGTGATTGATTTAAGGAAGCCACTGTCTGGCTCCCTTAAATCAATCAGTCTGTTCGTCTGAAGGTTAAACTTCCCGTGGTCTAACCAGGAACCAGTCTATTGTATTGCTAATCAATTTTTTTTGGTTGGAATAGGCCTTGATCACTCACTCCCAGCTGCTATTCTATAATTGAATACTATGCCTATCAGTGGTGAAGAGTCAATCACATTTAGAGTTAGGCTCCTCCTCCGCCGCTCGTCAGCGCTTCTCACTGGGAGGTTCCCTGGCTTTAGGCTCCTCCCCCGCTGCTCGTCAGCGCTTCTCACTGGGAGGTTCCCTGGCTTTAGGCTCCTCCCCCGCCGCTCGTCAGTGCTTCTCACTGGGAGGTTCCCTGGCTTTAGGCTCCTCCCCCGCTGCTCGTCAGCGCTTCTCACTGGGAGGTTCCCTGGCTGTATAAAAAGAAACGCACACGCTGTTCTTCACAGAATCCAGACCTGCACATCTTACACCAAACCAGCTGGACTCCAGAGATCCTCCCTTCATTCTGCTCTCCGTCTCCTATCTACTCTCTACTTGCAGTAAGTAACTCCAACCTCCAATGGTTTGGCACCTGAACACATCACTGATCTTTTTAAACATCTTACACTTCTCTGAGGCATCTTAGGTCATCAGATAAGGCTCTGTTGGCTGTTCCAGAGTCAAGGCTGAAATACAACGGGAGATCTTGCCTTCTCCATATTAGCCCCTAGACTCTGGAACAGCCTTCCCCTCAATATTATGAATGCTGGGTCAATGTCCTCTTTTAAATCCCGTCTCAAGACACACATTTATAGACTTGCTATATAAATAAAGATATTATTATTATTATTATTATTGTGCTTGCATTTATACAAAGGCACACGATAGTTATTCTATTCTGAATGCTTATTATTTTTATTTTTATTTTTATTATTATTATTATTATTATTATTATTATTATTATTATTATCCTGGACACTTTTTCTGCACTTATCTCCTCCTACAGTTTTTATGCAAACCATGTGCAAATGGTGCATGAGGTGTCACAATGGGGGTTTCGAGGCAGTTTGTCAGTTTGACTAAATTCGTGCTTCAAATCCATGAAAATGAAATCTGGGTTAACTTAAAAAGTTTCTAAAGATAAGTGCAATGAATGCATGTCCCACAATAACGTGATGTCTATAGTCCAAATGACAACCCAAAGGGGGATATTCTAACCCCTTCTCCACTCTCCCACTGGGCAGGTCTCTGTTGGCCAATCACGTCGCTGGACGAAGGATGATGTCACACAAAACTCTTACTGGAAAGGTTGCCATAGTGACTGCATCCACAGATGGGTAAATAGAAATATGTACAAAATTACGTTCAAAATAATCCAAATATTTGTTTTGTGTACTTAAAATTGATATTTCACATGGTGTAAATGCACTGCAGTGTTAATGTACTGTAGTGTAGAGTCAGTGTGTATGTACTGTATTAACCCTCTCTCTCTTAGTGCAGTGTTAATGTACTGTAGTGTGCAGTCAGTCAGTGTGTATGTACTGTATTAACCCTCCCTCTCTCAGTGCAGTGTTAATGTACTGTAGTGTGCAGTCAGTCAGTGTGTATGTACTGTATTAACCCTCCCTCTCTCAGTGCAGTGTTAATGTACTGTAATGTGCAGTCATTCAGTGTGTATGTACTGTATTAACCCTCTCTCTCTCAGTGCAGTGTTAATGTACTGTAGTGTGCAGTCAGTCAGTGTGTATGTACTGTATTAACCCTCCCTCTCTCAGTGCAGTGTTAATGTACTGTAGTGTGCAGTCAGTCAGGGTGTTTGTACTGTATTAACTCTGTCTGTCAGTGCAGTGTTAATGTACTGTATTAACTTTCTGTGCAGTGTTACTGTAGTGTGCAGTCAGTGTGTATATACTGTATTAACCCTCTCTCTCAGTGCAGTGTTAATGTACTGTAGTGTAGTCAGGGTGTATGTACTGTATTAATCCTCTCTCTCAGTGCAGTGTTAATGTACTGTAGTGTGCAGTCAGTGTGTATATACTGTATTAACCCTCTCTCTCAGTCCAGTGTTAATGTACTGTAGTGTGCAGTCAGTGTGTATATACTGTATTAACCCTCTCTCTCAGTCCAGTGTTAATTTACTGTACTCTGCAGTCAGTGTGTATGTACTATATTAACCCTCTCAGTGCAGTGTTAATGTACTGTACTGTGCGGTCAGTGTGTATGTACTGTATTAACCCTCTCTCTCAGTACAGTGTTAATGTACTGTACTGTGCGGTCAGTGTGTATGTACTGTATTAACCCTCTCTCTCAGTACAGTGTTATTGTACTGTAGTGTAGAGTCAGTGTGTATATACTGTATTAACCCTCTCTCTCAGTGCAGTGTTAATGTACTGTAGTGTAGTCACGGTGTATGTACTGTATTAATCCTCTCTCTCAGTGCAGTGTTAATGTACTGTAGTGTGCAGTCAGTGTGTATATACTGTATTAACCCTCTCTCTCAGTCCAGTGTTAATGTACTGTAGTGTGCAGTCAGTGTGTATATACTGTATTAACCCTCTCTCTCAGTCCAGTGTTAATTTACTGTACTCTGCAGTCAGTGTGTATGTACTATATTAACCCTCTCAGTGCAGTGTTAATGTACTGTACTGTGCGGTCAGTGTGTATGTACTGTATTAACCCTCTCTCTCAGTACAGTGTTAATGTACTGTAGTGTGCAGTCAGTGTGTATGTACTGTATTAACCCTCTCTCTGTCAGTGCAGTGTTAATGTACTGTAGTGTGCAGTCAGTGTATATATACTGTATTAACCATCTCTCTCAGTGCAGTGTTAATGTACTGTACTGTGCAGTCAGGGTGTATGTACTGTATTAACCCTATCTCTCTCAGTGCAGTGTTAATGTACTGTAGTGTGCAGTCAGTGTGTATATACTGTATTAACCCTCTCTCAGTGCAGTGTTAATGTACTGTACTGTGCAGTCAGGGTGTATGTACTGTATTAACCCTCTCTCTGTCAGTGCAGTGTTAATGTACTGTAGTGTAGAGTCAGGGTGTATGTACTGTATTAACCCTCTCTCTCAGTGCAGTGTTAATGTACTGTACTGTGCAGTCAGTGTGTATGTACTGTATTAACCCTCTCTCTGTCAGTGCAGTGTTAATGTACTGTAGTGTGCAGTCAGTGTGTATATACTGTATTAACCCTCTCTCAGTGCAGTGTTAATGTACTGTAGTGTGCAGTCAGTGTGTATGTACTGTATTAACCCTCTCTCTGTCAGTGCAGTGTTAATGTACTGTAGTGTGCAGTCAGTGTGTATGTACTGTATTAACCCTCTCTCTGTCAGTGCAGTGTTAATGTACTGTAGTGTGCAGTCAGTGTGTATGTACTGTATTAACCCTCTCTCTCAGTACAGTGTTAATGTACTGTAGTGTGCAGTCAGTGTGTATATACTGTATTAACCCTCTCTCTCAGTGCAGTGTTAATGTACTGTCGTGTGCATTCAGTGTTCTGCTCCCCACACTGCCCCTGCCCCAATCGTGATGTCAGAGTACCTCTTTGGAGGTACCTCTATGTCATATGGATAATTGTTGTTGCCCACAACGGAAACAGCCGGCACCTGATTGGTTAAACCCACTACGTTACTTTAGTTTTGGCTCCACGTTCTGTTCATAAACTCTCTTATTCCACCAAAATAGTCCACTAAAATATATTTTTGAAAATATTTGAGACCAGAAAAAGGCCATGCAGCTGAATCTTGATTCATATTTGATGTGCAATGTCTAGTTTGACAGTTTGATTCGAGTTACACAAAATAATTTGTACAATGTACGTTAATTTATGCAAATGAGGATGGACGCACCCACTCCTCTCCCTCGCTCACCCCACAAAGTTTTTTTCTAAATTGTGTAGTAGGCAGAGACAGGCTGAGACAGTGGGTGTACTTACTTTTTAATAGACTTAGCGTGCAGTCAGTGTGTATACTGTATTGACCCCCTCTCTCTCAGTGAAGAATAAATGTCTCTCTCTCACAGTATAGGTCTGGCTGCAGCACGAGCTCTGGGACGTAAAGGGGCTCATGTTGTTGTGAGTAGCCGTGGGAAGGAGAATGTAGAAAGGGCCGTAGAACTGCTGCGGAGTGAGAAGATAAATGTGACCGGAACGACTTGCCACGTAGGGAACAGAGAAGACAGGGAAAGACTGGTAAAAATGGTGAGTCTGCCGGCACTGCACACCACTGGCGAATCAAAGGTTAATATAGTACCGACACACTGACTGCACACCACGGGCATATCAAGGGTTAATATAGTACATACATACTGACTGCACACCACTGGCGTATCAAGGGTTAATACAGTACATACACACTGACTGCACACCACTGGTGTATCAAGGGTTAATATAGTACATACATACTGACTGCACACCACTGGTGTATCAAGGGTTAATATAGTACATAGACACTGACTGCACACCACTGGTGTATCAAGGGTTAATATAGTACATACACACTGACTGCACACCACTGGCATATCAAGGGTTAATATAGTACATATACACTGACTGCACACCACTGGTGTATCAAGGGTTAATATAGTACATACACACTGACTGCACACCACTGGTGTATCAAGGGTTAATATAGTACATAGACACTGACTGCACACCACTGGTGTATCAAGGGTTAATATAGTACATAGACACTGACTGCACACCACTGGTGTATCAAGGGTTAATATAGTACATACACACTGACTGCACACCACTGGTGTATCAAGGGTTAATATAGTACATATACACTGACTGCACACCACTTGTGTATCAAGGGTTAATATAGTACATACACACTGACTGCACACCACTGGTGTATCAAGGGTTAATATAGTACATAGACACTGACTGCACACCACTGGTGTATCAAGGGTTAATATAGTACATACACACTGACTGCACACCACTGGCGTATCAAGGGTTAATACAGTACATACACACTGACTGCACACCACTGGTGTATCAAGGGTTAATATAGTACATATACACTGACTGCACACCACTGGTGTATCAAGGGTTAATATAGTACATACACACTGACTGCACACCACTGGTGTATCAATGGTTAATATAGTACATATACACTGACTGACTGCACACTACAGTACATTAACACTGCACTGAAGGATAGGGGAAATACAGGACAGACACACTGTCTGCACACCACTGGCGTATCAAGGGTTAATACAGTACATACACACTGACTGCATACCACTGGGGTAGCAAGGGTTAATATAGTACCTACACACTGACTGCACACCACTCGTGTATCAAGGGTTAATATAGTACATATACACTGACTGACTGCACACTACAGTACATTAACACTGCACTGAGAGAGAGAGGGTTAATACAGTACATACACACTGACTGATTGTACACTACAGTACATTAACACTGCACTGAGAGAAAGAGAGAGAGAGAGGGTTAATATAGCATACATACACCAATAGGGCATCGCAGTGTGTAATCCAGTGTATGATGTTATTGGTGCAGACCGTGGAACAGTGTGGCGGAGTGGATATCTTCATCTCCAACGCCGCAGTGAATCCTTTTGTTGGGAACATCATGGACTCCACTGAGGAAATCTGGGATAAGGTAAAGCAGGATCACATTCCCCAGTATTGTGCTGTCAATAGTAGCCATGTGGAGGCACTGTCAGTAATCACTCATTATTAGTGAAGCAAACTATTGTTATTGTCTATACTTCCTGCGTTCATTTAACGTACTCATGTTTATGGGGAACGGTGAACTGAATGTATCAGTTTGCAACTAATGAGCGTGAACGTGAGAGAGAGTTAACGACGCTCACGCACTGTGTTTTATGGCAGCCGAGTAGCGATGGGCAGTTCGGCTCTTCTTTCTGAGTCGGCTCTTTCCGTACCGTTCGGTTTGAAAAGTCGGAGTCGCGAGTTTTTGGTACTTCCGGTTAATACAGTCCTGTTTGTTTGTTTGATTCTTTCGCACTGTGGTATCAGATCCTGCCCTGTGTTCTAGCTGTGCATTGTGTTATCAGATCTTAGCCTGTGTATTGACTGTGCATGTGTTATCAGATCCTGGCCTGTGTATTGACTGTGCACTGTGTTATCAGATCCTGGCCTGTGTATTGACTGTGCATGTGTTATCAGATCCTGGCCTGTGTATTGACTGTGCGCTGTGTTATCAGATCCTGGCCTGTGTATTGACTGTGCATGTGTTATCAGATCCTGGCCTGTGTTATCCGATCCTGGCCTGTGTATTGACTGTGCATGTGTTATCAGATCCTGGCCTGTGTATTGACTGTGCATGTGTTATCAGATCCTGGCCTGTGTTTTGACTGTGCACTGTGTTTTCAAATAGTAGCCTGTGTTCTGACTGTGCATGTGTTATCAGATCCTGCATGTGAACGTGAAATCCGCCTTCCTGCTGACCAAGCTCGTCATGCCATATATGGAACTAAGAGGGTGAGAGGGGGTGAGGGGGGTGGGGGGGAGGTGAGAGGGGTGAGGGGGGAGGGGGGAGGGTGGAGGGGGGATGTGGTGGGGGGGAGGGGAGAGGGGGGAGGGGGTGAGGGTGAATGTTTGGTTGAGTTTATAGACCTGCAGTTTATACTCCAAATCCCTGCTGCCTCTTGGGCAATCGTCTGCTGTTGTGTGTGTCTTGTTTCCTGAATGTATCTCATTCTGTATTCTGATTGGCCTATGTGTTTTAGGGGCGGGTCAGTTGTGTTTGTGTCATCAGTTGCCGGATACCAGCCATTAGAGGTGAGTGAGCAGTAAAGGGAGACGACTCATTTATGTTTGAGTAGAGTAGAAGTAACATGTGGCTGTGTCTGTATACGACCCCTACACCCTTCTGAGGTGCATATTTACATTACATTACAAGCATTTAGCAGACGCTCTTATCCAGAGCGACTTACACAACTTCTTATTACATTTATCCACTCATACAGCTGGATATATACTGAAGCAATTCAGGTTAAGTACCTTGCTCAAGGGTACAACGGCAGTGTCCTACCTGGAAGTCCAGTTCCTTAACCATTATACTACACTACCAGTCACATTTGAGTCCACTTTGTCAAAAAGCTTTTGAGTCAGCGAAGTAAAAACATAAAAATGAATAGCGTATATGAATATCTATGGTACAAGATATTACAAACTACTCTTTTTAATTAAAAAAAAATTCTATCTTCATTAATAATCTACAATTTGTAACAATCGTCATATGTCAACTGATTGATTTAAAAAATAATTTTTTTAAATTCAAATAAATATTACAAACTACTTTCGCAGAAAGAGTTTTGTGAGATTTCTTTCGCCCACTGCTTGCAGAGTGAGGGGAAAGGGCACATAGTAGACAGGGGTCTGAGTGGACAGGGGACAGGGGACAGGGAACAGGGAACAGGGGTCATATTCGGTCACAGCCCTAAAGTAGTAGCTGAAAGTAGACGTGTAGATGACTGTATGTGGACGTTTTTAGGGATGTTGGCATTGCACTGACTTTTGCCCTCTGCCCTTTGACCCTAAGACTCTGGGGCCATATAATGTGAGTAAAACGGCGCTGTTGGGTCTGACTCGAGCTCTGGCCCCAGATCTCAGCCAAAGAAACATCCGGGTCAACTGTGTGGCTCCGGGACTCATTAACACCCAGTTCAGCTCAGTGGTGAGTGCCTATCTGCGCCATCTTCCCTCTACTCTACTGATCAATGCTAATGCTAATGCTAATGTGTGTGTAATCTGTCTGTGTGCTCTCTCCCTCTCTCCATTTCTTTCTCTCCCCCTCCATCTTTCTCACACCCTCCCTCTTTTTTTTCTTTCTCTCTCTCTCTCTCTCTCTCTCTCTCAGCTCTGGAGAAATGAAAATGCGTTTGAGGACCTCAAGAGGAATATGATCATTAAAAGGTGTCTGTCCTCCTCCACACTGTTCCAGGATCAGTCTGACTGATCAGCGTTACAGAGACATCAGATATCACACATGCACTGGAACAGAGCTTTAAGAGATACCAGACTGTGGGGCCCATCCACACACTGGAACAGAGCCTTAACAGATACCAGACCATGGGGCCCATCCACACACTGGAACAGAGCCTTAACAGATACCAGACCATGGGGCCCATCCACACACTGGAACAGAGCCTTAACAGATACCAGACCATGGGGCCCATCCACACACTGGAACACAGCCTTAACAGATACCAAGGCAGGGCACATTTCATACACAGAGGCAATTCAAAGTGCTTTACATAAATAGAGAATAAGACATACAATAAAACAGGAATGAAATGTAAGGATTAAAATCAAAGTGCATATGCGGTGCGGAACATAAAGGTTTTCAGCCTAGTTTTAAAAGTGGTCAGAGTTGGGGCGTGTCTGAGATCATCTGGAAGTTTATTCCAGCTGTGTAGCATAATAACTGAACGCTGCCTCACCATGTTTTGTTTTAACTCTGGGAATAATTAGTAAACCGCTCCCAGGTGACCTTAAGGGTCTGGTAGGTTTATATGGTAAAAGCATGTCAGAAATGTATTTTGGTTCTAGGCCATTGAGTGATTTGTAGACATGCAGCCGTATTTTAAAGTAAATTCTCTGAGAGATTGAAGGCCAGTGCAAAGACCTGAGAATTGGTGTAATGTGTTCATATTTTTTAGTTTCTGTTAGAACTCTTGCAGCAGCATTTAGAATAAGCTGAAGCTGTCAGAAAAGCTCGTTTAGATAGACCTGTCAGAAGAGCTTGTTTAGATAGACCTGTCAGAAGAGCTTGTTTAGATAGACCTGTCAGAAGAGCTTGTTTAGATAGACCTGTCAGAAGAGCTTGTTTAGATAGACCTGTCAGAAGAGCTTGTTTAGATAGACCCGTCAGAAGAGCTTGTTTAGATAGACCTGTCAGAAGAGCTCGTTTAGATAGACCCGTCAGAAGAGCTTGTTTAGATAGACCTGTCAGAAGAGCTTGTTTAGATAGACCCGTCAGAAGAGCTCGTTTAGATAGACCTGTCAGAAGAGCTCGTTTAGATAGACCCGTCAGAAGAGCTCGTTTAGATAGACCTGTCAGAAGAGCTCGTTTAGATAGACCTGTCAGAAGATCTCCTTTTGATAGACCCGTCAGAAGAGCTTGTTTAGATAGACCCATCAGAAGAGCTTGTTTAGATAGACCTGTCAGAAGAGCTTGTTTAGATAGACCTGTCAGAAGACCATTACAATAGTCTTGCCTACTAGAGACAAAAGCGGGGATAAGCTTTTCTAGGTATTGTTTGGACATGAATCCTCTGATTCTTGCTATATTTTTCAGATGATAATAGGCTGATAATAGATTTTGTTATTGAGTTGATATGGCTATTCAAGTTAAGAAAAATAACATCCAAAATAACACCAAGATTTCTGGTCTGGTTTTTAGTCTGCAAAGACAGAGAATCGAGGTGAGCACTGACTTTCAGCCTTTAATCATGGGCACCGAAGACAATTATCTCAGTTTTAGGTTTGAGTAGAGTAGAAGTAATATTGCCACATCCAAGTATTAATTTGTTCAATGCACTCATGTGACCAGTCAATGGAACCTTATTCGCTCGGCGAGAGAGCTATGTAGATTTGGGTGTCGTCTGCATAATTATGGTAGGCGATTTTGTAATTTTGTAGAATTTTCCCTAGTGGAAGCATGTAAAGATTGAATAAAAGAGGGCCTAAGACTGATCCTTGGGGGACTCCACATGTCATGATAGTTCGCTCAGATACAAAGTTGCCAATGGAGACAAAATAGTTCCTGTCATGCAGATAGGACCTGAACCAATCAAAGACAGTGCCTGAAAGTCCAACCCAGTTTTCCAACCTGTCTAATAAAATGTTGTGGTCTACAGTGTCAAAAGCAGCACTAAGGTCCAGACCATGGAGCCCATCCACAGCTTGTACAGTGATGTTATTGTTGCTCTAAAATGTAAAAGTAGCCCCAAACATTAGAGTGTCATTTCATTCATAATCACGTCAGGACCCGGCAATGCTAAGCTGTTGAGATATATTGACTTCGGTATATCAATTGATGATGCATTATTGCGAGGTGTTTCCCATCATGACTGCATGTTTGTGACATAACCACGGTGACTGTGATTCCAGGATGGGGACTCCGCAGGAAGTGGGCGGAGTCATCGCTTTCCTGTGTTCAGATGAGGCCTCCTACATCACCGGGGAAACCATCGCCGTGTCAGGAGGAGTGAGCTGTAGGCTCTGAGGCAGGGAAGCAGTGCTATAATGGAGCGTATACACAGGTATACGACATATACACACCTCTTCAGGGAAGCAGGGCTATAATGGATCGTATACGCAGGTATACGGCATATACACACCTCTTCAGGGAAGCAGGGCTATAATGGAGCGTATACGCAGGTATATACGGCATATACACACCTCTTCAGGGAAGCAGGGCTATAATGGAGCGTATACGCAGGTATACGGCATATACACACCTCTTCAGGGAAGCAGGGCTATAATGGAGCGTATACGCAGGTATACGGCATATACACACCTCGTCAGGGAAGCAGGGCTATAATGGAGCGTATAAGCAGGTATACGGCATATATATATTGTGACCAAAAAAAGTGAATCATTAAACCTTCCATTCTCATATCCTCATATTGACCTGCAGTGTTTTTATAACAAATCTCAAATCTGTTGTTTTAAAACCAGATTTTATGTTTGATTCTTTGCCTAAGACCAGGTGGGGGGTCGGGGTTCAGACTTATCCGGTGCTGAGGTTGAGATCCGAAAGCTGGCCCCTTGGTTGTGATCGGCCTGAGCTGTGATTACAGGAAGTGAGCAAGTACGCATGTGCTTACAAGAGGAAAGCAAAAAACAGAAACAGCAGCATGGAGATTAGCCACGCTGAAATAAAACAATCGCTCGTAATTAATTGAACCTTCTGAATTTCAAAAGCAATGGTATCTAGCCTACTGAAGTTCGCTCGGTTGCCAGTTATTGATAATATGCTAAAATGTACAAATTTTTATGTGAATGGTGCGTGTTGGCTCGGCTTCAGATTATCAAAACAGCTATTAGCTATTAGTGTTAGCTATTACGTGTTACGTGTTTGTTGTAACACTTTACAATAATGTTACATGAATTGAATTGATTGTCTCTTAATAAAAATGTAAGGCTACAGTGAAGGTTACTGACTCAAGTATAATTCTTTCTTACTCACTATTTCTCACATACACTTAAAAACCTTGTATAAAGGAGTAATGTGTTTGACAGCAAGCTAGAAGCATGCTTGATTGGCTAAAAAGCCACAATGGGGCATTTAGTTTAAAGCTGCAATTAATTAAAAAGGCAATACAACATTAACGATATGGATTAAGAGCGGAAAACAAGGGTGCATGAGACATGTTTAATTATATTAAATCCAGGCTAATGATCTGTATAAAAACAAGGGTGCATGAGATATGTTTAATGATATTAAATCCAGGCTAATGATCTGTATAAAAACAAGGGTGCATGAGATATGTTTAATGATATTAAATCCAGGCTAATGATCTGTATAAAAACAAGGGTGCATGAGATATGTTTAATGATATTAAATCCAGGCTAATGATCTGTATAAAAACAAGAGTGCATGATACATGTTTAATGATATTAAATCCAGGCTAATGATCTGTAGGACAGATTTACAAGAGGTCCATTGTAGGTCTCATCCCATAAACACTGCCCACCAATAATGTAATATAATATAATAATCACATTCTCTCAATTTTTTTAAACATCTCCATTTGTCTCAAAATATCGATTCAGTGGAGAAATGCAAATGAGCATAAAATAGTTTAAAATAGTATTTTTAATGTGAACAAAATTTGATCCAAGGCATTTGAAATCAGCCTATATACTGTACACATACAAATCAAAACAGTGTAATTACCCTGCATAGTGTGCCAGGAAAGCAACCATGGTATCAAGAGGTGATTTAAAACACTATGGGACAGTTTATTAACAGTTGGCTGCAATCCGTAATGTCTGCACCGCGCTGTGTTTAGCTGAATATTACAACAACACGAGCTGCTACTGACAACGACGTTTCATCTTCGTCCTCGGTGGCTCATCCGAAGTTGATTCAAAGCTGACATGTTTTCTAGAAAATGATGAGCAAGCTCGACCACGTGTGTACACATTTCTGACCAAAACAACGGCAGCAGTAGTGGGGCGGAATTTGATTACGGATTGTAGCATTAACTAATGATAAATGAAGTCCATTATCATTGGCTAAACTTACCATTAGTTAGTTAACGGTTAAGAAATACATTAGCTAAAGGTTTGTATTTTCAAGAAGAGTACTAAATAATGAAAAGTTCATAGAATGCTTTGTTAATGGATTTGTACATCATTAATTAATGTTAACAGCTATATAGCTACATTAGTTAATGCCAATGCATGTAACATTATTGTATCGAAGTCTCGTTCTTGGACTAAATACCAGGCAGTCCTGTGCACTTCACACTGCTGCCAGCAGAGGGCGACAGATATATGGCAGTCTGCCTCCAGTGTTTGCAAAATAGACTGTATAAAAATATGGACAAAGTCACTGTGACGTCACCCATTGCCTTCCCACGGCCTCGTAAAAAACAAATTGAGTCTCCGGAAGACTTTGTACAAACTGCGTCTGCTTCCTGGAGCCGAATAGGACTCAACCTGTCCCTCTGATTGGTCCTGAACAAATGTTAATACCCTGTCAAAATGACACAATATTTTTGAACAAATCAGCACATGCAGAGGCATTAGATGAAGGAAAGGCACCTGACGCAATTACATTTTTTTGTGGGAAAAATGCATTTGACAGCATTTTGACCACATTGCTGCCATGATGAAATACCTATACTGAAGCCAACCGCAGTGGCGCTAGTGAGCAACGGCACAATGGCCGCTCCCAGCCCAACCAGGAAGTGAGCTTCAAAACGAAAGCCCAGGCTGCGCCCCAATATTCTTCACTCCCCGCCTACTTTCTTCCACTCTCCCACTACCACTCCTCTTCTACCTGAAAATATGCAAAACTGCCTGAATTATAATGCACAGAGTTAACATTATATTAATGGAAATATTTTTAATTTGCTGTTTAAAATGACTGGAGCCCAATGGGAAAATTGTCTTTTTGAGCGCAAATTATAGATATCAGCAGAGGGCCTAATTATATCCAGTGCTGAGGTTGAGAGGCGAAAGCTGGCCCCTTGATCCGGGCCAAAATTGTTTGATATATGACAAGATACGCAAATGGCGCTTTTCCCCATTGGATATTTTGTCCGCACAAGAGGAAGTGATCAGGCATGCGCAGTAGTGTTTTCAGTTAGCGTAGCAACTAAAGTTACATAACGTACGCTTAGAGTGACGCGCATCTGCCCGGCGCTAGCCGGATTTAAATTTGGTTTTCGTTGGATAGTCGAAGTCATAACGGGTTGTAAGTAGTAGTCCTGACAACCTAGGCATATATAATCTAAAAAGAAAAGGGAGACTTTTCATTTAGTCTGTCTGATAATGACCCGTTTAGCGAACTGTTTTGTAAAAACTCCATTGACATCCATTCATTCAATGAGCGCCTGTTGTCTGTCTAATAGATTCCAACTGCAGACATTCCAGCGCCGAAGTTGGACCTCTTGCTCCGCCTACCCTTGTAGGAAATTTATTACGTGTCCTCATATGAACTAAGCACGTGAGAGAAAACACGTGAGCCCTTAAAGGGAGGCACTGAGATACTGACAAACACTCTAGAGATAGATTCATGAATCATGGTTCTCATATTACACGGAAAGCACCCAAAAGAACAAACTGTAGAGACATAGGCAAAACATGCCTATAAACATGCCCAAACACAGGCTCACAATGCAAGTCTGCGCATGCCCACAAAAACATGATGAGACATGCTTACAACTATATGGTACATATAATCAAATGTATATGTTAATCATGTATTAATCAACTGTATTAATTACCTATAACCAATATATAATCAATGTTAGTTGCAGCTGAAGCTAAAGAAATGCAAGTAACCACAGTTTGACATATGATTGATAAACTGTTGAACAAAAGCCAGAATGCAAGCCAGACAAATGTATTATATCTGTGTTAAAGCAAAAACCAGTAGAAGAATGAATAATCAATTGTATAATCTGATATTATCCAAGATTCAAAGAATGTACTGTATCATTCTGGTGTGGTGTTCAAACAGATATAAAGTTATATACTTGTATAATCGAACTCATGTTAAACGGATGACTCAACATATTACAACATATTGCAACATATTGTAACTGTATTTGTGACGTATTAAAAGCATATTTTTTGTGAGAAATAGAGAGGGAAATTCCACAGTGGGGAGGAGCCAGGAGAGATTAAAACGATTGTGGCGAAGCCAAGTCATTTACATATTAAAAAAAAAGGAAAGATACCCTATGTCAGCAGAAAAAGAGTATATAAGGCCAGTCAGAACGTCAATCGGGACTTCATCTTGCAGGGTGAACACGGTTTGTTGGTTGGATTGTACCAATAAAAGCTGATTTCTCTGAAGGACTTGCCACTCTGATTTTTGCCTGAAGACTGTTTACTGATCATTCTGAATTTGGACTTTGATTATTTTAAGAACTTAGAAATTGAACTTTGATATTCTTGTCGAAAAATCCACGACACCCTCTTTGTCCGGGCTCTCCAATCTAGCATCAACCATAGAGAAACTGGCAGAACCTGGCACATATCAAACGATCCGTTTTTAGAACTTTTCGTATACATGTCGCCCTCTGCTGGAAGCAGTGTGAAGTGCACAGGTTTGCAAAAGTTGTCTATGTGTTGTAGTTATACAAGATTCCTTACCCTGTGTAATAACTCTTGTTAAATTATTGTGTATGTGGGTTAAACTCACAGAACATTTCTCATTCAGAGTGTCCTACATGCCACACACTGGTTGTTTACCTACAGAATCACACTCACAAAAAAAAAGCCAAATGCAGTTTTATCACAACAGTCAAATGTCCAAAGATCTCCGTTCCCCTGAATCAAGTTGTGTCAACAATTTTGGGAGGTATTTACGCTCCTTCAGGACATTTCCTTGTAAAATGCCCATGTTATCTATTTTTACAATTGTTTTGAATACTGGCTCAGTCTGATAGGGATAGAAACTGTCAAAAGCTTGGCATACATCGGTCTCATGAAGCCTCCAAACTGAGTTTCTGGCTGAACATGCCCATGTCTTGTCATGAGTATTATTGACCACAGTCTCATTCCACCACTTTAATATTTGCAATGGTGGAGTTTTATTGTTTTGTTTTCACGTTTTTCCACCTTGGGGAGAAAAGGGAAAGTAATTCCCCATGGGCTGTAAAAGCCAGCAGGTATGGGATGGGAGATGACCCTAGTATGATGTAGCTGTATGGGATGGGCAATTTGCATTTTCCCAAATCAGCCTTATATTCCTTGATTGTTCGAAGAATGTTTTAAGCAGTCCTTTAGTCCAAACCATTTCATTATAACCTCTTCTGTGAATAGAGTTGATGGAACTCTGCCTGCTAAATCTTTATGGAGTATGTGGGACATTTTCTGATATTTAATACTTGCATATTGTGCACAGTATACTTCCTTGTGAATGGCTGAGAAAGCCTTTTTAGCACTGTCTTTGATGATTGATAGAGCCGATGCAATGGTGTGTATGTTGTTTACAGTGTCATTTTCTTCTGTAAAGCTTTCCTGGAGGTAAGCATCTGTCTGTACAACCTGATTGGCCACTATTCCCTTCAGTTAATTTCTTTGCAGTTGTTGTGCATCTACCCAGTTGAAGAGACCCAGTCCTGTTCCAGTAGCTCTGAGGAGATCGTCAATAAAGCCCATGAGCTTTCGTCCAGTTGGTGTAGATTTGTGTTGTTCTGCCACCGGGTTGGATGCAACAGCGCCATGGTACTTCAGAAATTTGGTCGTCAGCAGGTCACCCGACCCCCCATAACAGGTGCCTGAAGCAAACAAAACAATTAATTTCAAACAATAATACAAACAATTAATGACAAACAATAATACAAACAATGAATTTGCCTTCCCCATACATATGATTCAGCTAGTCATGATGCCATTTATCTGTGCGCCGTCCAGATTTTGCCTTGTACTGGATTTTATATATGGATTCTCCACATTTGTCAATAATTGCGCATGGTCCTTTCCAGTTAGCCGACCACGGGCCTTCGTGGTGGTCGTTTTTCACCATTACTTCATCCCCTAATTCGAACTTACGTTCCTTAACATCTTTGTCATAATACAATTTATTGTATTTCTGAGTGGAGCCAATCTGATTGGCTGCTTGATGATGCATTGCAGGTAGGGAAGAACACACATTTAAAGAAAGTCTCTGTGGTCCACCCCTCCACCAGAGGTCTTGGCATCTCCAGCCATAGATGCTCTGGCATGCGCATTTTCCTTCCTGTCATTAACTCACGAGGGCTGAAGCCTGTGCTTTTATGACTAATTCCTCTTAGGGACATTAGAATACTCGGAAGGTTTTGAGCCCAGTTAGAACCGTTTTCTAAGACCATTTTCTTTAAGGATATTTTTGATGTCCTATTAGCCCTCCAGATGCTTGTGGGTGGTGTGAAATGTGTAGGTAAAAGTTTAGCTAGATCTGTGTGTATTTGTCCTGTGAAGTGCGTGCCTCTATCACTCTCCAGGCTAAGAGGTAATCCCCATCTGCAGTACACCTGTTCCCATAGTACCCGTGCTGTGGCAAGGGCTGTGTCTGCTTTAATGGGAAAAGCCTCAATCCACTTCCTGAATGTGTCCACAATCATCAGCATGTATTTGTAACCTCCTTTCGCAGGTGGGAGTGGACCTATGTAGTCTATCTGGAGATTCGTCCAAGGACCTTCAGCTAAACATGTGGGCCTTAAGCGTCCTTTCTTTTTGATGTGTGAAGGATTCATTTGAGCACAAACAGTTCAAATAGTACTTATTTACATCCATCTTAATGTCTGGCCACCAAAACATGCCTTTCACCTTTGACCCTATCCGCACCTAGATGCCCCCCCTGATTGTGGATGTGATATAGAATATCTGACCGCAATCCTGACGGTGGAATCCATGCTATGTCTTCTGTTGTTTTGTATAGTAATACATTGTCATTTATCATTATTTGTGCATCAAACTTGGAAGATGGGCCATCTGTAATCGCTTCATGTCGCTGTTTGACTTTAACGGCTTCACAAATCAATGGATCATTGTGTTGGACACTTTTTAAATCAACTGGTTCAACATCCGACAAGGCGAAAATACGCTCTGAATCTTGTATGTCACCTAACGGTTCACCTTCTACGGCTGCCTGCTAAGCCAATTCATCCACCACCAAGTTAGCATCTTCATGCACAGAGGTGCCTTTCCTCTGATGTGCCTTCACCTTAAGTAAAGCAATTTTGTGTTTGCGAGATGTTGCAGCTAACCACAAAGCCTGTATTGGACCTACGTGTGTTAGAGGCTGTCAGCACCTGTCAAACCATGCTTTTGCCAAATAGGCCGATATTGTGTTAAAGAGTTGACCACAAATGCAGATTCTGAATAAATGTTCAAAGGCGAATCAGTAAAAACTGTTAACGTCTGCAAGACCGAAACAATTTCTGCTTTCTGAGCTGAAAAATGTGGAGGACATTGATACAAAACATCACCTTTGCAAGAGTGAATTGCGAAACCGGTTCGATACTGACCATCCTGCCAATATTGTGACCCATCAACATAAACATCAGTTGCACCTTCAATTGGTGACACTCCAAAAACTCCATCAGGAGCAGGAACAAATTCCGTTTCATAATTATGTGGTGTACCTTCATACAAACGTATGCGGGGTAGCATAGTATTGGATTTATATGCAGTTTTCAGATTCTTGGAACCTAAGTCTAAGGTCCATCTGGCAAGACAAGCATTCGAAACACCTTTGACCTTGCCATTCAGTAGGAGCTGCAATGGTGAATGAGGTGTGTGGAGCACCACTTCATTAAATCCATAGATATACTCAAAATGCGACATTGCCTAATGGACTGATAAGAGGTGTCGTGTACATAGATCAAAAGCTTTCTCCACCGGAGATAATACTCGTGATGCATAAGCAATGGGTCTGAGGTTCCCCTGAACCTCCTGAAGTAAAGCTGCGGATAAAGCTTGTTCTGTGGCCGCGGTTTGTAAGACAAATGGTTGTGAACGGTCTGGATTGCGTAGAGCTGGTGCTTGGACTAAAGCCTGTTTTAATTGTCCAAATGCTGCTTGATGTTCTGGCCTCCAGTCTAATTTGTCCTTCTTTCCTTTCTTACCCGTAAGTAAACTGTTCAATGGCTTTGCAATATCTGCAAAGCCCTCAATGAAATCTCTACAAAAGCCAACAATTCCCAAAAAGGATCTCAAGGCAGTAACTGATACAGGTACGGGAAGCCTCTGAATGAGTTCCACTTTATGTGGATCGGGTGTGCGCCCCCCTTTGCTGATTTTGATACCCAAATAAGTTACTTTTGACTTCAAGAGTTGTGCCTTTTTTGGATTTAATTTCAAACCAGCCTCCTCCAGCAAATACAATAGCTCAGCCAACAATGTGACATGTTCTTCTTTGGTAGCCGTCTGTAGTAACAAGTCATCAACATATTGCACAAGACATTGTGGTTCTCAGAAACCACTCAAAACTTTGACTAGACATTGGTGAAACAAAGTAGGAGAGTTGGCATACCCCTGTGGCAGCACTGTCCAGGTGTTTTTGAACTTAAATGCAAATTTATACTGGCAGTCAGGATGTAATGGAATGGTCCAAAGCCCATTAGACACATCAAGAGCAGAGTAACAATTTGCTTCTGGAATTAGGGAGGCAAGTACATCAGGCTACAACAGGTGCACAGATGGGTGTCCACCTATTAAGCTCTCTATAGTCAATGCATAATCTCCATTGGGTTGCATGCAGGTCACTGTTCTCTGCACTCAGTTTGCTTAAAGCGGCTTGCATATCGCTTATCTGTTTGCTAAGGTTACCATATGGAGATTGTTTAACTAAATGCTTTCCACAATCTCGCGGCATATGCTGCTGGATGTTCCCCTGGTGACATCACTACCTCTCTTATCTTGTCCCAATCGACCGAGCGTGTCCCTAGCACCCCCAACAATGCAGTTTTCCTGTCATCTTTCTTCGCATTCCTGTCGTGAATAATCTGAGGGAGCGCACTAGCTAACGCACGGGGCAAACAAGCAGTCAATATTATGCACGCATCAGCATCTGTCAAACGATGTAGGTTAACCATCCTCTCTAAATTGGCTGCAAACTCCACGGGGTCTCGCCTTGCAGGCTCATATGCACCAATATTTTTAAGCAAAGATTCTATTTCACTGGGTGTTAATGGTTTTATAGTTGTAATGGTCGTTACACGGTCTCCCCCCTCCCCAGGTACAATCGTCATTGTCTCATGCACTCAGAAATATCACCGTACAGTCAGAATTGTAGTCCCACGCGTTATTTGTGTTATGTTTACCGGGTTTATTCCAGAAATCACTCTCACTGTAATCTGGCCGGACTACATGATGCTCGGTATATTTATTGCATTTTTCAAATAAATAGTCATGCGTTTTGTAACTTTTTTTTTACCTCTGTGTGGGTATTATCCAATTCGTGCTGTATCTCAAAGTTAAATTGCTTTAATTCGGCAACCTCTTTACGTTTATTTATTTTACGTAGTCTAACAATCAAACAATTAATTTGCTGAATAATCGCTCATGAAATCGCCTAAATAACCTATAATGATTAAGAAATGATAATGACAAAGACATAACTACTTGAGATTGTGGGTGGCAATAATATGCAGCATTCGTTAGAGCAGGGATGTCAACTCTCACGCATTTGACCATTTTCTCACGGTCTCACGCTAAAGCTAAATATCTCACGCAATTTCACTGCAGTTTTTTTCAAAGCAAAAATAGTTCAACTTCCTGTGTCCCGAAAGTTGTGCGTGTGCACTGCACGCTGTTCAATGGCCATTTTCCAAACCAACTGGCACACTTCCACGTACACTCTACCCTCTCCGCCGGCCAATCACTTATCATTGGCGATGAAAGAGTGAGAGGGTGGAGTGCACAATGCATCGCGCAGTTTGGAAAACAGACTCAAACCGAGTTGTCTTGAACGCAAATGTCAAGTGTAATTAAACAAAAATGCACTTTAAAGTAAATCATGAATAAGTGATCAAATATGTTTGCACTATTAACTGTTAGCGTATTAATTGCAGCAAAAACAATATGAATGCTTTGTTAACCCAATAATTAGTTAACGTAGGCGACATCAGACTAATGTAATGTTAGCTGTTACTAAGACTAGCCCATAGTTCGCTAGCTAAAAAGGAGACCAATTAAAATGAGAGGTGGACCATTCCTTGTAAAACACACAGAAAAGTGGATTTCGACACCCACCTTTTCAGATTGTTACAAAATGCTTTCTATAGTTATAAATAGATAAGGTTAGTAGACATTTGTAGGAATTAATTGAAGAAATTGAGAAATTAAGCTAATTGATTGGACTCAGACTGGATCTTTACTGTTGTAGGATTCATATAATTTTCTGTAAATATAGTACTACCAATCATCCAATTTGTACCAAATTGCTCCTTGTAATTATGACTAAAACATGTAACATTACGTAACATTTAAACATTGAGCGTCAGAATCTTTGCCAGATAACTCCGTCATCATAAATGTGGATATAGAAAAATGCGACAAGTTTATGACGCGCAGAGAACAATAGGCTAGAAAATAAATTGGCAGTCTAATCATTTACTTATTGGTTTTTGTTATTGAGCGAATTAGGCTAATTGTTTGGTTGACAATCAGGCAAAGTAACGGAAACAGATTGAGAGCGATCATCCGTTTAAATCTTAAAGGTAAAATTGCAGAGGGCCTTGTTCTACTTCCCACGGTTCGCTAGAGTGCTAGCCAAGCCTATGTTTACAAGCACCATTCAAAAAGAGCCATTCGGTCATATAGGCTATTTTGATCATAGCCTATTAGTATATCATAGTAGTAGGATGAAGTGATCTAGTCTTCTGTAATTAAAATGTGGGTAATTAATATCATATAAATGATAATGAATATAACAATAAACATAGGCCTACATTGCACTATGATAGAAATATCACACACATTAGCAGCACTGTCGTATGCGTCCGACACTTATAGCAAAGATTCTCAATACCCTCTCCAGATCAAACCGCATTTTTTATTTATTTATTTTAAAGCCCGGAAGTATTTGTGAACGAAGAACCACATGAGAGCCAAACGAACGGCTCTTTTCAGTGAACGGAGCCAAAAGATCCGGCTCCTCGAAAAGACTCGGAATGCCCATCACTAATGTGCCCAGCTGTCACACGTTGCCATATAATCCGTATTTTGGATTTTAAATGAATAGCCCATCTCAATAAAATCTGAATTTACAACAATCGAAAACTGAATGAATTACATAGGCTATTGCATAAAACATAGCAAAGTATCTCAATATTTAAGTCTAGATTAAAAACGCACCTTTATGATCAGGCTTATAATGAGTTGTTGTCCGGAGACAGGACCAGAGAAGCCTTTAGTCGTAGAGTAATGTGGAGTGACATCCTTTCCTTACTGCCACCTGTCAACAGCTGTGACCCCATCTTCCTGGGCTGGCTCTTGAGAGGTGGATAGGATTTTTTACTCTCTCGTGACTGGATGGGTTCTCAAACTCAATAGCTAAGAGTCAATAGCAACAGCAGAATAAGCTGTTTGGCATTGGCAGAGAAGATTTGGCAAATTTTTCATGGGCGCAACCCACATACTCAGCTGTGCTGCTCATCCCACAAATGCATGTGCCTTACAAATGGGGCACCATTTAAAAGGGAAATAAACAGGCTTTCGAACGGCACAAAATGTATTGCCAAGAAGCATTGTTACAACAGAGAAATAATCTACCAAACACAAATTTCAGAACTTTTTGTTCAATGTTTATAATAGTTCATGCATGTGAAAGAAAATAACAAATGTATAGCCAGCCAGCCGCTTAAGCGCAGTGCACTGCCTGGAGACTGAGCGCAAATACCCCCCGCCCATCCCGGGGAGAAAACACATCCCTCTATTGACTTGACGTGCTGGTGCCTTCTTGTCATTTCGATCCGTTAGCCAACAGCATAAAAATGTCTAAAAGTTGTTTGGTGGGATGCACTACAAACAAGGCAAAAAACCCAGAGTTGCGGTTTTATAAGATTCCGAAACGCAAAACGGAGCCCGTAAGATGAGAAAAGTGTATCCGAGCAATAAGACGTGAGGCGTCGGCGGGAAGATAGGGGGAAATGTGGGACCCTGAAACTCCACATGATTATGTGTGCAGTTGGCATTGTTTCACAGGTAGCAAGTCAAATAAGTCAAATAAGTTATCCAATTGTCAATGTATGGCTAACAAATATTACTGTAAGAAACGCTAAAACATTTTGACCATATGCAAATGGTTTGTAGTGGAATGTGGATAAATCGGAGTGCTATAACGTTACAGTATTATATTTGCAAGTGCAAAATATTATCATCCACAAAAAAAAAGTTGTGGGCATCCAAAGAACGATAATTTTTCATCGTTGTATGCGTGTCGATTCCAAACAAACGGTGAGACAAAGAAAAAGCAATCAGCTTTAAATGGGTAGACTACTCTTCTCATGCAGGTTGTAACTGTTCAAGTAGGCTAAGCTAGCGAAATAGAGGTGACTTGTCATAAAATGTTTTCTTACATTGAAAATGGACGACTTGTTTACATTCTCGGACAGATGTTAAAGTAAATCTATCACCACTCGCCACAAGTCAGCAATTATATCGGGAAATGCCCTTTTTGAAAAAGATAAATAAATAAATAAAAGAAAAAGGCTATGCTGTTACTACATACCAGTTTTTGCCAAAGCTGCATCATAGCGCGGAGCTTTCAAAACCATAACGCGGAAATCCTTAAATAAAAACCGTAGGCCTAGCCTATGATAACTGTGGACAAAACGGGCTGAGAAGAATGTAGCCTAATAAAGCAGGGATATGAGTAGGCTATAATAAAATGTATATTGTTGTCCATGATTATGCTTTTTTGTTTTGTTTTTCATTTTTGGACATATATAATATAATATTTTCGTTTACAAAAAGACACAGCAACAGCCAAATACAGCTGTATTGAAAAGAATTTGAGGCCTCTGTGTGGTGTTTTTAAACTCTAGTAGCTTGTTCCTAGTAAATGTGTTGTTCCTTACAATCAATGTAGCTACTCCTTCAAATTGAAACTGTATATTTGTCTTTTTAAGGAAAAGGACAACTACTAGCCTATTTGAAGAACAATGAATAAGCCTATGTATATACATATACATAACAAATTAAAACAGGATTGCTGTGGAACTCAAAATGTTAACGGTACCGGTATTAGTCTGTGCACATCGGATAATTAGTAACATTAACTGTAAAATAAGAAACCAAAGTATATCAGTATGCGATTCCTTAACTCTCATATTAACATAGTTTTCAACTAGCCTATATACTACAACAACATAATAGAATTCCTGAAATTCAGTTATGGCTTTTGGTTTTGATTTTCAGTGGCCCCACCTGCCCCCCCCCCAATGAAACATTTCTGGGGGCGCCACTGCTTAACTAACGCATGACTCATCATGATTTAATGCATGATGTATCATGAACTCTGTGTGGCTCAATATTAATAAACGATCAAGTCATTATTAATTGATGTGATTACTGTACACTTAATGTATCATCAATTAATGAACATTAACTCATAGTTAGGTCATACATTAAGTAACACGTCATCAAAGTAGCTGCAAACCAGTTAGGTAGACAAAAGCTTATCAGACCATCAGTGGTGGATTTATCCATATTGGGGCCGTGAAAACTCCTCCTGACAGCGTGCTGACAAAGCTGTTCGCTTAAAGGAAAATCCTGCCAGTGTGGCTTCTTTACCCCCCCCCCCCTATCCCTTACCTGTGGAAAGGCTCCTTCCCTTGTGCAAATGGTGACAGTAATATCAAGTGTTTTATGTTATTTTAATTTATCTTAGAAAGTGCATAATTAGTAGTAATTTTCAATGATAGCCTATATTTGCCAATATTCAGTCATTCAGACTATGCTTCTGGGCGAACCCTACAGTAGGCCTATCTCTAATGTGTGATAAAAAATCACGCTTAATAGATTTGATGGTGGTCTTTGTAAATAATATGGAGTCAATGTGTGTGGATTATGACAGCCATTCATCTGTTTTAAAGAATGAGTACTTTGTACTTATCTTTCAATGATATAGTTTCCAATACCCAATGTTTATATATGCGCTATTTGTTGGAAAGATTGGGTCGGGGTTGAGTGTGATACCCCAAAAATATCCAGTAAGTGGCAGTTCTGAGAGCAGAAACAACCTTGTTAATGAGAGGTCAGAGGAGAATGGCCAGACACATTCAAGCTAACAGAAAGGCCAAAAAAATAAAAATGACAGAGATGTCTCTTGGTCTTCTTGAACACGTGATGATGACGGATAGCCTACAGAAATCAATATGAAAAGGTTGAACTACATGAAGGTTTATTACGACATCACGCAAAGCAGTTGAATCTAATCTATTCAGTTAAATATTTGTTTTTGTCTGAGACCACCAAAATAAAGTTAATGAGTTTTCTTGCACACTGAATATGCACGCACAGATAGGAGGCACATCTATCACCAGAGACCGTTTTAACACACACACACACACACACACGCACGCACGCACGCGCGCACACACACACATTTCTGGTGCCAACTGTTAACATTTGCCTAACTAGCTAATGTTATAGTTAGCAGCAATATGCAAATCATTGTGTGTTCTAATACTAATGCCACTGAACTAGCCTAAATAAATATAACTACGTACTGACATTGGCATGCCAGCAAGCAAAATTACAAGTGACAGTAGGCCTCATAGCAGCTAGCTTGCTAGCTATTTGTGTCTGAGATTGATTCGCTGCTAGGTAGACTTTTTTTTTTGCAAACATAGCCAACATTGAACGCATTTACAATGAGCTAACTAGCTACACAAGCCACTTACCGGAATTTAAGTAACATTCATGTAGTTTCAATGGGTTAAAAGCATTCGGTTTTGTCTAAGATCTTCTGCAGCGCATTCAAGTTTGCTAGCTGGATCCATACCATAGATAGCCTGTAGCAAATAGATCCATACCACAGAGTTCTGTGATTCAGTTTTCATGGAAGTTCGAACTACCACACTTTACGGTTGTGGTCCTTGTATACGGAATCCTAAAGGCGACAAAAATCACAAACAGGTTATGTGGATTGTAAAAAATAAAAACGCTTTTAACCTCCAATCAGTCGATAAAATACACTTTAAAATAATTTATTTTACTCTTCCATTTATCATTTACTTCCTATTTTTATTTTTCAACTCTTCACTTTTCCTATTTTCACGGTCCTAGCATGCGTGTAATTGTTGGCTGTTCATCATTATTGTACCCGTTCCCTAATCAGAGTCATATGTTGATCAACTAGACTAGTCTTTTGTTGGATGTACGATAAGTAAAACATCAATGCTGTTGAAAATAATGACAAATGATACATTTCCAAAGATAAATTTAAATAACATAAAACATGTGATATTGTAAGCCACACAGATCATGTCTCCTTATATGTACAAGCAAGGTGGGGGGGGGTGGGGGGTGGGGGGTGGATATAAAAACGGGTGATTTATAAAAATCTAATTTGAATTTCACTTATCAGTAGTTTTGTAAATCTCCGCGCAGCTAGACCAATGAGGGAATAGCTCGGAGCGAAGGTTTAAGCGTGATGTATTCCGCTATTGCTGTGGGAAAGGGGGAAAGTTATGCAAAGTTTTTCTGATGTGATTAATATTAATGCCACAAAGATCCCAGAATTCCTGTTGAGAATATTACATTACACCCTAGTTGTCCCTGTTAAGTCAGGTACATTAACTGGATGTATTTGCTAATGTAACACTCAAAAACTGAACAATATATAATTATTCCTCTGAAAAAAGAGTGTATAATGTATGTTCCAGTGCCCAGACTAGTTCCAGTGTATACTGTACAATATAGCAAAAAACAGTCATGTTGTGTTGTGTGTGAACTATTTTAAGGAAAGGGATTTGGCCTGCCCTGGTGACGTTAGATGGTGGCACTGTGACACTGTGATTGTTTTTACGACAGTCCAAGCGTTTCTTCCAGAATCATGAGATCCTGGGACATTCTTTGACGTCATAAACCTCAGGCCAGATGGTCCCAGTAGACTTCCTGGCATTGGTGGTCCCAGAGTCGTGACAGGCTTCCACACCACGGTGTTGTGTGTTCAGGTGCATGGAATGTCAATGTCAGCACACTGTCAGGAGGAGTTTTGGGGGGCAACCACTGATGGTCTGAGAAGCTTTTGTCTACCTAACTGGTTTGTAGCTACTTTGAAGATATGTTACTTCATGTATAACTTAACTGTGAGTTAATGCTCATTAATTGATGATACATTAAGTGTAAAGTAATCACATGAACTAATAATGCCTTGATCATTTATTAATATTGAGCCACACTGAGTTCATGATAGATCATGCATTATTTCATGCATTAAATCATGATGAGTCATGCATTAGTTAAGGCATGAGTTGTGTTCCCTTATTGTAAAGTGTTACCAATTTCCCTATTGAACTCTGGAAAAATAAACCAGGAGAAGAAACCCTTCAAGTGATCCATCCATATCTACTGCATATCTGGCAGCAGAGTGATGGTTTGAGGTTCGTTTCATACCACAGACCCGTGATGACTTACAGCCATTTCGCCAACCATGTATTCCATACTGTTCCAGCATAATTTACAGCTAAATCTCGCCCCACCCCTCTTAAGTTTTCGATTATTGATAGTATTATATAATTATTTAGCAAACCAAATTGCGTTCGGTAATTTCAGGTTTACTGACTCATAGCCACAGGAACGTTCATTACAAAAGGATTTTCAACTTGCGGCAAGCAGTTCATTTGAAAATCAAAATGAACGTTAATGTTAAGTTAGACAAGGACAAAAGTTTTTGATGCTGCGCTGTAAGTTAACTTAACGTAACGTTCGCTAAAATCGCCACAAATGCGAGCTATAACGTTAGCTAACATCAACAAGCTTTGACATGTCACTGTATCCATTTAACGAGAGCTGTTGTTAGTACGTAGCTATGTTATAGCAACTGACACTGTAACGACAAAGTAACTAAAGAAATGAGAGGCGAGAATGAATAGTTGTCTCGGAATATATTTCACTAACGTTAACTATCCTTGCAGCCACTTTACCGTTCACTTTATTTTTAATGAATATCTTAATTTTAGAAAAATAACGCCGAGTTAACGTTAGCTGTGGCTTCCTTTAATTTAGCCGTTACCTCAGATCCAGGTAATTAACGGTCAAGACCATTTCTGAAAGAGAAAGACATAACGTTAGCTAATGTTTTCCTGAATTTGGTGAACATCAACAGCTAGCCATAGCATGTCCGCATCTTTGAATCAGGCGACTCTGCCTAAGGCTGGCCGGAATCGGCCCAGATAGCTGTAGCCGAAGCTGACACTCAGCCGGAATCGCCCCGATCTGTAGGCTAGCTGGGATCATGACTGCTGAAGTTGTGCTGTCGATGCACCTCTGGCCTGTAATGAATTAATTTCCATTATGCGAGAGTGCACATATTCAATCCCTTTGAAATTTGTATCAATGCTCCAAAAGAAGAAAATAACAGATTAAAAGTATGGCTTAAGGCTAAGAAATCTTTGCATTTCTTAAATAAATAAATGAAATAAAAAAATAGGTTACATAACTAAGATAATTTGGCTACTGATCGATGGGAAGATTGATCAAACAGAAAAGCCCATACACAAATGTTTAATCGGACATATATTTATTTTTAATCGTTGCCAGTTTTCAAAACATGCCGAGCAGTAACCAGAATCGGCCCGAATGCGACTAGCCATAGCATGGCCGCATCTTTGAATCAGGCGACGTGGTTGATTTGTCAGTGTTTGAGTGGATCAGATCAGTTTATAATCTTACAGGGGTCATAGTTGGGCTACCTCCCGCTAGCAAAAGTCCCGACGCTGTTTACATTCCCGCCTCCTGTCGCTGGCGAGTATTTGTCCCTCTATTTAGAGTTAGGCTCCTCCTCCGCCGCTCGTCAGCGCTTCTCACTGGGAGGTTCCCTGGCTGTATGAAAAGAAACGCACACGTTGTTATTCACAGCTTTGACTCCTGAGCTGCACATCTTACACCAAACCAGCTGGACTCCAGAGATCCTCCCTTCATTCTGCTCTCCGTCTCCTATCTACTCTCTACTTGCAGTAAGTAACTCCAACCTCCAATGGTTTGTCACCTGAACACATCACTGATCTTTTTACACATCTTACACTTCTCTGAGGCATCTTAGGTCATCAGATAAGGCTCTGTTGGCTGTTCCAGAGTCAAGGCTGAAATACAACGGGAGATCTTGCCTTCTCCATATTAGCCCCTAGACTCTGGGACAGCCTTCCCCTCAATATTAGGACTGCTGGGTCAATGTCCTCTTTTAAATCCTGTCTCAAGACACACATTTATAGACTTGCTATGTACTAATGCTTTAATGTATGTTTGGCCTTTTTATTTATTCATTTTATCCTATTTGGTCATTTTAATCCATTTCTTAATGGTTTTGTCATTTGACACTCATGTAAATGTAATTTTTTCCTTTAACTGTCCTCCTGTTTTGTAAGGCATTTTGTGCTTGAATAAGTGCTATATAAATAAAGATATAATTATTATTATTAGTGTGCTTGCATTTATGCAAAGGCACACTATAGTTATTCTATTCTGAAGGCTTATTAATTTTATATTCTGAAGGCTTATTATTTTTTGGGGTGAGTCGGTTCGGGTCGAGTTGGGTCACCGAAAGTCTATTCTCACTCTTGCCCAACTCTCAAAGTTGACATCCCTGCATATCTTCAAAGTAGCTACAAACCAGTTAGGGAGACAAAACCTAATCAGTGGTTGGCTCCTAAAACTCCTCCTGACAGTGTGCTGACATAACTGTTCGCTTTTAAAACTGTAAGACAGGAATTGACATCTGTCGTGGAAATTTCCCTTTCTACCCACAGTGAAGCAAAGTCTGTTCCAACAGAATCACAACAAACCCGTCTAAGATATATAATAATAATTAGTTTATTTGCAGATAAACCAAATGAGAGAGTGCTCACCAAAAGCTCTCTGTTGAACACAAGCCAAGTCAGATATATATACACATCTTTACAGGCTATGTCACAGAGGGCGGATTTCTAAGCACAAGAGAAATACAGACAGATGAAAGATAAAATACAGATGTACATTCTCTCCTCAGGGACATGTGTTAACCCTTGGCCTCGATGGCCCCCTCCCTGGTCAAGAAGGAGACAGCCATTGAGAGATGTTTCCTAAGCGAGGACATAACATTAACTTTATCTTCATGCATGACCTTCTATTGATGTGTGCCAGACACAGAGGAACCAGGGTGCCCCAGCTCATGTGCTGGCTAAAACCCTCTATCCCTTACCTCTGCATTACTGTTAGACTAAACGATAATCAAAGAGAAATCATTAATAAGTGTTACATGTTAATAATGTGTTTGTCTTTTAATTAACATACATCTCTAAATTAACACACATATTAAAAAACAGAAAATTACCATCACAATTCCTCCCTTTTATCATTTCATGATAAATCCAATTTTCTGAGTTTAATACACAATAAATGATTACATAGGAAAAAATCATTACACTGGTAAAAGAAAAAAGAAAGTAGTTATAAGGAAAAGTTTTGATTATAAATGTACTACTGATTATTTCTTAACAAACATAAAATCACTACTAGCAATAGTAAGTATAAAGAAAAAGAAAACCCTTTATATGGTAAACTTTTAGTACCACTCTCGAAACTGTCGACCTTCAAACTTTTCAACTTACACCACGGTCCTGTTTCCCATCCCACCTCAGTTAGGGTGGGCCAACCTCACATCATATATCCCATAGGGGATTTTATTGCTAAAACTGGCATGCATGGAATGACACTCGTGCAAATGGTGCATGAGGTGTCACAATGGGGGTTTCGAGGCAGTTTATCAGTTTAGTCTGAATAAGTTCGTGCTTCAAATCCATGAAAAGGAAATCTGGGTTAACTTAAAAAGTTTCTAAAGATACGTGCAATGAATGCATGTCCCACAATAACGTGATGTCTATAGTCCAAATGACAACCCAAAGGGGGATATTCTAACCCTATCTGGCTTAAAAAAGCATACTTACAAAAATGATCAAAAAATTTCCTTTGACCCTTATATTCTTTTGAGTAGTATATAACCTCACCCCACATTCAGTTACCTATCTCAGTATGCCTCACTGTTAGCGGAGCGATCCCCTCTACAATTGTAACCATTCATATTATTTTAGTCGAGTTCTAATCTATGTAGGAATAATAATATCAAAAGTACTAAAGAATGTCACCTCATATAACCTCAGTTTAGGCTATGTGAAGTATTGTATTGTGTTTACTGCTGATGGAATGATCCAGTAACGCAGTCAGAGATATTTGAATTCTGTAAGCGTGGAGGGTGAATTCCCTCAAAACAGACAACAATTTTACATGATGAAAGCTCTTGCATCAATAATCACCTCCTTTTCTCCACTCTCCCACTACCACTCGTCTCCTAACTGGAAGTATGGGGAGGAAATGAGGGGAGGAGACAAGTGGAGGAAAGGAGAGAATGAGGAACTGTGAAAACAATTAGGACAGAGAATCTGCTGCTACATCATTAAAGTCGACGTTGATCATTGATGCTGTAGCCCAATCATAACTTTGACTGATGCCGAGCCATATTGCCTCCACTCGTCTCTTCTCCTCCTTTCCTCCACATACTTCCGGGTAGGAGACGAGTGGAGTGGAGGAAAGGAGGTGACGAGTGAAGAGTATTGGGACGCATCCCTTGTGTGTGGACTCCTGAGCCAATCATTTACTTCGACAAAATCACATAAGCCCTGAAAAACACCAAAAACCAGCATGCACTGCTGTCCTCCAGACATCCGACACCCCTGTGTTGTGCTGACATAGGACTGGACTTAACATGAGATGAACACAGAAAAACTCAACATTTTGTGGTAGTCTTAGTAGCATTTTTTCCAAAAGAGCCATTAGTTGCCACAACTTGCCAGGCATCCAAAATATCATTAATTAGCTTGTAAGATTATCAACATTTTTAAGACACACAATTTCATTGCATGAAGCGAGGTTTGTTAAGTGTACAGCACTGTTCAATATTTTGCTTTGCCCTGTTAAAGCACATACAGGTGTACTGACATAGGAACTAAACTCCTGTCATTTTTCATCTTTCTGTTGACCCCTCCCCTCCCCCCAAACCCCCAGTGATGCTGAGGTGTGTGGGCAGGTCTCTGTTGGCCAATCATGTCGCTGGACGAAGGACGATGTCACTCAAAACTCTTACTGGAAAGGTTGCCATAGTGACTGCATCCACAGATGGGTAAATATAAATACGTACAAAATTACGTTCAAAATAATCCAAATATTTGTTTTGTGTATTTGAAATTGATATTTCACATGGTATAAATGCACTGCAGTGTTAATGTACTGTAGTGTGCAGTCCGTGTGTATATACTGTATTAACTCTCTCAGTGCAGTGTTAATGTACTGTAGTGTGCAGTCAGTGTGTATATACTGTATTAACCTTCTATCTCAGTGCAGTGTTAATGTACTGTTGTGTGCAGTCAGTGTGTATGTACTGTATTAACCTTCTCTCTCTCAGTGCAGTGTTAATATACTGTAGTGTGCAGTCAGTGTGTATATACTGTATCAACCTTCTCTCTCAGTGCAGTGTTAATGTACTGTAGTGTGCAGTCAGTGTGTATATACTGTATTAACCTTCTCTCTCTCAGTGCAGTGTTAATGTACTGTAGTGTGCAGTCAGTGTGTATATATTGTATTTACCCTCTCTCTCAGTGCAGTGTTAATGTACTGTAGTGTGCAGTCAGTGTGTATATACTGTATTAACCTTCTGTTTCAGTGCAGTGTTAATGTACTGTAGTGTGCAGTCAGTGTGTACATACTGTATTAACCTTCTGTTTCAGTGCAGTGTTAATGTACTGTAGTGTGCAGTCAGTGTTTATATACTGTATTAACCCTCTCTCTCAGTGCAGTGTTAATGTACTGTAGTGTGCAGTCAGTGTGTATATACTGTATTAACCTTCTCTCTCAGTGCAGTGTTAATGTACTGAAGTGTGCAGTCAGTCAGTGTGTATATACTGTATTTACCCTCTCTCTCAGTGCAGTGTTAATGTACTGTAGTGTGCAGTCAGTGTGTATATACTGTATTAACCTTCTGTTTCAGTGCAGTGTTAATGTACTGTAGTGTGCAGTCAGTGTGTATATACTGTATTAACCTTCTGTCTCAGTGCAGTGTTAATGTACTGTTGTGTACAGTCAGTGTGTATATACTGTATTAACCCTCTCTCTCAGCGCAGTGTTAATGTACTGTAGTGTGCAGTCAGTGTGTATATACTGTATTAACCTTCTGTTTCAGTGCAGTGTTAATGTACTGTAGTGTACAGTCAGTGTGTATATACTGTATTAACCTTCTGTTTCAGTGCAGTGTTAATGTACTGTAGTGTGCAGTCAGTGTTTATATACTGTATTAACCCTCTCTCTCAGTGCAGTGTTAATGTCCTGTAGTGTGCAGTCAGTCAGTGTGTATATACTGTATTTACCCTCTCTCTCAGTGCAGTGTTAATGTACTGTAGTGTGCAGTCAGTGTGTATATACTGTATTAGCCTTCTGTTTCAGTGCAGTGTTAATGTACTGTAGTGTGCAGTCAGTGTGTACATACTGTATTAACCTTCTGTTTCAGTGCAGTGTTAATGTACTGTAGTGTGCAGTCAGTGTGTATATACTGTATTAACCTTCTATCTCAGTGCAGTGTTAATGTACTGTTGTGTACAGTCAGTGTGTATATACTGTATTAACCCTCTCTCTCAGCGCAGTGTTAATGTACTGTAGTGTGCAGTCAGTGTGTATATACTGTATTAACCTTCTCTCTCTCAGTGCAGTGTTAATGTACTGTAGTGTGCAGTCAGTGTGTATATACTGTATTAACCTTCTCTCTCTCAGTGCAGTGTTAATGTACTGTAGTGTGCAGTCAGTGTGTATATACTGTATTAACCTTCTCTCTCAGTGCAGTGTTAATGTACTGTAGTGTGCAGTGAGTGTGTATATACTGTATTAAGCTTCTCTCTCTCAGTGCAGTGTTAATGTACTGTAGTGTGCAGTCAGTGTGTATATACTGTATTAACCTTCTCTCTCAGTGCAGTGTTAATGTACTGTAGTGTGCAGTCAGTGTGTATATACTGTATTAACCTTCTCTCTCAGTGCAGTGTTAATGTACTGTAGTGTGCAGTCAGTGTGTATATACTGTATTAACCTTCTCTCTCAGTGCAGTGTTAATGTACTGTAGTGTGCAGTCAGTGTGTATATACTGTATTAACCTTCTCTCTCTCAGTGCAGTGTTAATGTACTGTAGTGTGCAGTCAGTGTGTATATACTGTATTAGCTCTCTCAGTGCAGCATTTTAAAGTTAAGTACACGCTAGAGAACAGTTTCTTTTTCACTGTTAATGTGTTTGTATGCCTACCCTATAATGAAACTTATTCATGCTTTCCGTTATTCTGAAATAATATTTTATATCATAAGAATATATCATGCCCCTAACGGTTGGAATTTCATTTCTGCTCCCCACACTGCCCCCGCCCCAATCGTGATGTCAGAGTACCTCTTTGGAGGTACCTCTATGTCATATGGATAATTGTTGTCGCCCACAATGGAAACAGCCGGCACCTGATTGGTTAAACCCACTACGTTACTTTAGTTTTGGCTCCACGTTCTGTTCATAAACTCTCTTATTCCACCTAAATAGTCCACTAAAATATATTTTTGAAAATATTTGAGACCAGAAATAGGCCATGCAGTTGCTGAATCTTGATTCATATTTGATGTGCAACGTCTAGTTTGACAGTTTGATTCGAGTTATACAAAATAATTTGTACAATGTACGTTAATTTATGCAAATGACAATAGACGCAGCTCCTCCGCCCCCACTCCTCTCCCTTTCTCAGCCCACAAAGTGTTTTTCTAAATTGTGTAGTAGGCAGAGACAGGCTGAGACAGTGGGTGTACTTACTTTTTAATATACTTAGCGTGCAGTCAGTGTGTATACTGTATTGACCCTCTCTCTCTCTCAGTGAAGAATAAATGTCTCTCTCTCACAGTATAGGTCTGGCTGCAGCACGAGCTCTGGGACGTAAAGGGGCTCATGTTGTTGTGAGTAGCCGTGGGAAGGAGAATGTAGAAAGGGCCGTAGAACTGCTGCGGAGTGAGAAGATAAATGTGACCGGAACTACTTGCCACGTAGGGAACAGAGAAGACAGGGAAAGACTGGTAAAAATGGTGAGTCTGCCAGCACTGCACACCACTGGCGTATCAAGGGTTAATATAGTACATATACACTGACTGCACACCACTGGCGTATCAAGGGTTAATATAGTACCGACACACTGACTGCACACCACAGGCATATCAAGGGTTAATATTGTACATACATACTGACTGCACACCACTGGTGTATTAAGGGTTAATATAGTACATATACACTGACTGAACACCACTGGTGTATCATTACATTACATTATAGGCATTTAGCGGACGCTCTTATCCAGAGCGACTTACACAACTTCAAGCATTGTATTACATTTATCCAATTAATGCAGCTGGATATATACTGAAGCAATTCAGGTTAAGTACCTTGCTCAAGGGTACAACGGCAGTGTCCTACCTGGGAATCGAACCTACAACCTTTCGGTTACAAGTCCAGTCCCTTAACCATTGTACTATTCTGCCGCCCGCCCTGTATCAAGGGTTAATATAGTACATACACACTGACTGCACACCACTGGTGTATCATGTGTTAATATAGTAGATACACACTGACTGCACACCACTGGTGTATCATGGGTTAATATAGTACATACACACTGACTACACACTGACTGCACACCACTGGTGTATCATGGGTTAATATAGTACATACACACTGACTGCACACCACTGGTGTATCAAGGGTTAATACAGTACATACACACTGACTGCACACCACTGGCGTATCAAGGGTTAATATAGTACATACACACTGACTGCACACCACTGGTGTATCATGGGTTAATATAGTACATATACACTGACTGCACACCATTGGTGTATCAAAGGTTAATATAGTACATACACACTGACTGCACACCATTGGTGTATCAAGGGTTAATATAGTAGATACACACTGACTGCACACCACTGGTGTATCATGGGTTAATATAGTACATATACACTGACTGCACACCACTGGTGTATCAAAGGTTAATATAGTACATACACACTGACTGCACACCATTGGTGTATCAAGGGTTAATATAGTAGATACACACTGACTGCACACCACTGGTGTATCATGGGTTAATATAGTACATACACACTGACTGCACACCACTGGTGTATCATGGGTTAATATAGTACATACACACTGACTGCACACCACTGGTGTATCAAGGGTTAATACAGTACATACACACTGACTGCACACCACTGGCGTATCAAGAGTTAATATAGTACATACACACTGACTGCACACCACTGGCGTATCAAGGGTTAATATAGTACATACACACTGACTGCACACCACTGGCGTATCAAGGGTTAATATAGTACATACACACTGACTGCACACCACTGGTGTATCATGGGTTAATATAGTACATACACACTGACTGCACACCACTGGTGTATCAAGGGTTAATACAGTACATACACACTGACTGCACACCACTGGCGTATCAAGGGTTAATATAGTACATACACACTGACTGCACACCACTGGTGTATCATGGGTTAATATAGTACATACACACTGACTGCACACCACTGGTGTATCAAGGGTTAATATAGTACCTACACACTGACTGCACACCACTGGTGTATCAAAGGTTAATACAGTACATACACACTGACTGACTGTACACTACAGTACATTAACACTGCACTGAGAGAAAGAGAGAGAGAGAGGGTTAATATAGCATACATACACCAATAGGGCATCGCAGTGTGTAATCCAGTGTATGATGTTATTGGTGCAGACCGTGGAACAGTTTGGCGGAGTGGATATCTTCATCTCCAACGCCGCAGTGAATCCTTTTGTTGGGAACATCATGGACTCCACTGAAGAAATCTGGGATAAGGTAAAGCAGGATCACATTCCCCCGTATTGTGCTGTCAATAGTAGCCATGTGGAGGCACTGTCAGTAATCACTCATTATTATTAGTTTGCTTGCTTTAGAAACTATTGTTATTGTCCTTACTTCTTTCTTTAGAAATTGTTCATCTAGTTATTCACAATCGTTTACCCTTCCTAACTGGGCAGATCGATATCCCAGAAGTTTAATTGACTTGGTGTTATACTGTGTTGATTAAGTGTTTAAGTGTTGACCATTGTGATGTCATATTGTACTCTCTGCCCTACAGCTGTAGCTTATGATGTCACAGTACCCTCTAGCTACTTCTCATTATACCCTCCTACAGTTTTTACACTTCTTATCATAGACCGTATTCAAATAGCTTCTTATATACTGTATATTATATATCAAAACATTCAGCTTTTTACGCTCCAAGTTGCTTGTGTTGAACTTTATGATATATTTTGTATTTTTTACGATATTTAAGTTTAAAAGCTTTTTACTGTTTATTCACATTTTATATTTGCTGTTTATTCACATTTTATATTTTCATTTTAATATATTACTATTTAGAATTTTTATATTTTATTAATATTTAATTTAATTCTCTTTTCTGAATCTTGTTTTATGTTTTTTAACTTGTATAATTTACTATGATTATTGTGCTATTCAATTCCACCCTTTGCTTTTATTACACCTGTTAAGCACATTAAGTATATTGAGCTGCATTCTGTATATACAAATACAACTATTCTACCATTGGGCCTATTGGCCCTGCCCTGCTCTACCCATAATGCACTCTCTACGATTAGCCCTGGCCCCCTCTACCCATAATGCCCTGTCTACCATGAGCCCTGACCCCCTCTGCCCCAAATGCCCTCTCTACCATTGGCCCTGACCCCAAATGCCCCAAATGCCCTCTCTACCATTGGCCCTGACCCCCTCTGCCCCAAATGCCCTCTCTACCATTGGCCCTGACCCACTCTGCCCCAAATGTGTTAGCTGTGTTATCAGATCCTGGCCTGTGTTCTGACTGTGCATGTGTTATCAGATCCTGGCCTGTGTATTGACTATGCATGTGTTATCAAATCCTGGCCTGTGTTCTGACTGTGCACTGTGTTATCAGATCCTGGCCTGTGTTCTGACTGTGCACTGTGTTATCAAATCATGGCCTGTGTTCTGACTGTGCACTGTGTTATCAGATCCTGGCCTGTGTTTTGACTGTGCATGTGTTATCAGATCCTGGCCTGTGTATTGACTATGCATGTGTTATCAGATCCTGGCCTGTGTTTTGACTGTGCGCTGTGTTATCAGATCCTGGCCTGTGTATTGACTGTGCATGTGTTATCAGATCCTGGCCTGTGTTTTGACTGTGCACTGTGTTTTCAAATAGTAGCCTGTGTTCTGACTGTGCATGTGTTATCAGATCCTGCATGTGAACGTGAAATCTGCCTTCCTGCTGACCAAGCTCGTAATTCCATATATGGAACTAAGAGGGTGAGAGGGGGTGAGGGGGGAGGGGGAGAGGGTGGAGGGGGTGGGGGAGAGGGTGGAGGGGGGGAGGGTGAATGTTTGGTTGAGTTTATAGACCTGCAGCTTATACTCCAAATCCCTGCTGCCTCTTGGGCAATCGTCTGCTGTTGGCTCTGTTGTGTGTGTCTTGTTTCCTGAATGTATCTCATTCTGTATTCTGATTGGCCTATGTGTTTTAGGGGCGGGTCAGTTGTGTTTGTGTCATCAGTTGCCGGATACCTGCCATTAGAGGTGAGTGAGCAGTAAAGGGAGACGAATCATTTAGGTTTGAGTAGAGTAGAAGTAACATGTGGCTGTGTCTGTATACGACCCCTACACACATCTGAAGGTCATTACTAGCATTTAGCAGACGCTCTTATCCAGAGCGACTTACACAACTTCTTATTACGTTTATCCATTCATACAGCTGGATATATACTGAAGCAATTCAGGTTAAGTACCTTGCTCAAGGGTACAACGGCAGTGTCCTACCTGGAAGTCCAGTTCCTTAACCATTATACTACACTACCAGTCACATTTGAGTCCACTTTCTCAAAAAGCTTTTGAGTCGGCGACTTTTTCTCACAAATGGGGGCACTTACAATACCAGGATGAACCCCTTATTTCAGGGGTTTTGTTGAGGGAATTCAGGAGCACACTCATCTGCAGAACGGTGCACTCATGCGACAATTTCAGTAAGTAACCCGGAAGTAAAAGCATAAAAGACGTAGAGCGTATATGCATATCTATGGTACAAGATAGGTTCATATTACAAACTACTCTTTTTTATTTTTGTAAATTCTATCTTCATTCATAATCTGCACTTTGTAACAATCGTCATATGTTAACTGATTGATATTCTCAATAAAAAAAGTTTTGCGAGATTTCTTTCGCCCACTGCTTGCAGAGTGAGGGGAAAGGGCACATAGTAGACAGGGGTCTGAGTGGACGGGGGGACAGGGGACAGGGGACAGGGAACAGGGGTCATATTCGGACACAGCCCTAAAGTAGTAGCTGAAAGTAGACGTGTAGATGACTGTATGTGGACGTTTTTAGGGATGTTGGCATTGCACTGACTTTTGCCCTCTGCCCTTTGACCCTAAGACTCTGGGGCCATATAATGTGAGTAAAACGGCGCTGTTGGGTCTGACCCGAGCTCTGGCCCCAGATCTCAGCCAAAGAAACATCCGGGTCAACTGTGTGGCTCCTGGACTCATTAACACCCAGTTCAGCTCAGTGGTGAGTGCCTATCTGCGCCATCTTCCCTCTACTCTACTCATCAATGCTAATGCTAATGTGCGTGTAATCTGTCTGTGTGCTCTTTCTCCCTCTCTCTCCATCCCTTTCTCTCCCCCTCCCTCTTTCTCGCACCCTCTCTCTCTCTCTCTCTCTCTCTCTCTCAGCTCTGGAAAAATGAAAATGTGTTTGAGGACCTCAAGAGGAATATGAGCATTAAAAGGTGTCTGTCCTCTTCCACACTGTTCCAGGATCATAATAATAATAATAATAATAATAATAACTTTATTTGTATAGCACCTTTCTAATGCAAGGATACAAGGTGCTTTGACAAGCAAAGGAAAATCAGTCTGACTGATCAGCGTTACAGAGACATCAGATATCACACATGCACTAGAACAGAGCCTTAACAGATACCAGACCATGGGGCCCATCCACACACTGGAACAGAGCCTTAACAGATATCAGACCATGGGGCCCATCCACACACTGGAATAGAGCCTTAACAGATACCAGACCATGGGGCCCATCCACACACTGGAACAGTGCTTGAAGAGATACCAGACTGTGGGGCCCATCCACACACTGGAACAGAGCCTTAACAGATAGCAGACCATGGGGCCCATCCACACACTGGAACAGAGCCTTACCAGATACCAGACCATGGAGCTCATCCACACACTGGAACACAGCCTTAACAGATACCAGACCACGGGGCCCATCCACACACTGGAACAGAACCTTAACAGAAACCAGACCATGGGGCCCATCCACACACTGGAACAGAACCTTAACAGATACCAGACCATGGGGCCATCCACACACTGGAACAGAACCTTAAAAAGATACCAGACTGTGGGGCCCATCCACACACTGGAACAGAGCCTTAAAAAGATACCAGACCATGGGGCCCATCCACACACTGGAACAGAGCTTTAACAGATACCAGACCATGGAGCTCATCCACACACTGGAACACAGCCTTAACAGATACCAGACCACGGGGCCCATCCACACACTGGAACAGAACCTTAACAAAAACCAGACCATGGGGCCCATCCACACACTGGAACAGAACCTTAACAGATACCAGACCATGGGGCCCATCCACACACTGGAACAGAACCTTAACAGATACCAGACCATGCGGCCCATCCACACACTGGAACAGAGCCTAAACAGATACCAGACCACGGGGCCCATCCACACACTGGAACACAGCCTTAACGGATACCAGACTATGCGGCCCATCCACACACTGGAACACAGCCTTAACAGATACCAGACCACGGGGCCCATCCACACACTGGAACAGAACCTTAACAGAAACCAGACCATGGGGCCCATCCACACACTGGAACAGAACCTTAACAGATACCAGACCATGGGGCCCATCCACACACTGGAACAGAACCTTAACAGATACCAGACCATGAGGCCCATCCACACACTGGAACAGAGCCTAAACAGATACCAGACCATGGGGCCCATCCACACACTGGAACAGAACCTTAACAGAAACCAGACCACGGGGCCCATCCACACACTGGAACAGAACCTTAACAGATACCAGACCATAGGGCCCATCCACACACTGGAACGCAGCCTTAACAGATACCAGACCATAGGGTCCATCCACACACTGGAACAGAGCCAAAACAGATACCAGACCATGGGGCCCATCCACACACTGGAACAGAACCTTAACAGATACCAGACCATGCGGCCCATCCACACACTGGAACAGAGCCTAAACAGATACCAGACCACGGGGCCCATCCACACACTGGAACAGAGCCTAAACAGATACCAGACTATGCGGCCCATCCACACACTGGAACAGAGCTTTAACAGATACCAAGGCAGGGAACATTTCATACACAGAGGCAATTCAAAGTGCTTTACATAAATACAGAATAAGACATACAATAAAACATGAATGAAATGCAAGGATTAAAATCAAAGTGCATATGCGGTGCGGAACATAAAAGTTTTCAGCCTAGTTTTAACCCTGGTCAGAGTTGGGGCGTGTCTGAGATCATCTGTATGTTTATTCCTGCTATGTGTAGCATAATAACTGAACGCTGCCTCACCATGTTTTGTTTTAACTATGGAAATAATTAGTAAACCGCTCCCAGGTGACCTTAAGGGTCTGGTAGGTTTATATAGTAAAAGGAGGTCAGAAATGTATTGTGGTCCTAGGCCATTGAGTGATTAGTAGACATGCAGCCGTATTTTAAAGTAAATTCTCTGAGAGATTGGAGGCCAGTGCAAAGACCTGAGAATTGGTGTAATGTGTTCATATTTCTTAGTTTCTGTTAGAACTCTAGCAGCAGCATTTAGAATAAGCTGAAGCTGTCAGAAGAGCTCGTTTAGATAGACCTGTCAGAAGAGCTTGTTTAGATAGACCTGTCAGAACAGCTCGTTTAGTTAGACCTGTCAGAAGAGCTTGTTTAGATAGACCTGTCAGAAGAGCTTGTTTAGATAGACCTGTCAGAACAGCTTGTTTAGTTAGACCTGTCAGAAGAGCTTGTTTCGATAGACCTGTCAGACCAGCTTGTTTAGATAGACCTGTCAGAACAGCTTGTTTAGATAGACCTGTCAGAAGACCATTACAATAGTCTCGCCTACTAGAGACAAAAGCGTGGATAGGCTTTTCTAGGTATTGTTTGGACATGAATCCTCTGATTCCTGAGTAGAGTAGAAGTAATATTGGCGCATCCAAGTATTAATTTGTTCAGTGCACTCATGTGACGAGTCAATGGAACCTTATTCGCTCGGCGAGAGAGCTATGTAGATTTGGGTGTCGTCTCCATAATTATGGTAGGCGATTTTGTAATTTTGTAGAATTTGGCCTAGCGGAAGCATGTAAAGATTTAATAAAAGAGGGCCTAAGACTGATCCTTGGGGGACTCCACATGTCATGATAGTTCGCTCAGATACAAAGTTGCCAATGGAGACAAAATAGTTCCTGTCATGCAGATAGGACCTGAACCAATCAAAGACAGTACCTGAAAGTCCAACCCAGTTTTCCAACCTGTCTAATAAAACGTTGTGGTCTACAGTGTCGAAAGAAGCACTAAGGTCCAGACCAAGGAGCCCATCCACAGCTTGTACAGTGATGTTATTGTCGCTCTAAAACGTAAAAGTAGCCCCAAACATTAGTGTCATTTAATTCATAATCACGTCAGGACCCGGCAATGCTAAGCTGTTGAGATATATTGACTTCGGTATATCAATTGATGATGCATTATTGCGAGGTGTTTCCCATCATGACTGCATGATTGTGACATAACCACGGTGACTGTGATTCCAGGATGGGGACTCCGCAGGAAGTGGGCGGAGTCATCACCTTCCTGTGCTCAGATGAGGCCTCCTACATCACCGGGGAAACCATCGCCGTGTCAGGAGGAATAAGCTGTAGGCTCTGAGGCAGGGAAGCAGGGCTATAATGGAGTGTATACGCAGGTATACGACATATACACACCTCTTCAGGGAAGCAGGGCTATAATGGAGCGTATACGCAGGTATACGGCATATACACACCTCTTCAGGGAAGCAGGGCTATGATGGAGCTTATATGCAGGTATACGACATATACACATCTCTTCAGGGAAGCAGGGCTATAATGGAGCATATACGCAGGTATACGACATACACACACCTCTTCAGGGAAGCAGGGCTATAATGGAGCGTATACGCAGGTATATGACATATACACACCTCTTCAGGGAAACGGCTATAATGGAGTGTATACGCAGGTATACGACATATACACACCTCTTCAGGGAAACGGCTATAATGGAGCGTATACGCAGGTATACGACATACACACACCTCTTCAGGGAAGCAGGGCTATAATGGAGCGTATACGCAGGTATACGACATATACACACCTCTTCAGGGAAACGGCTATAATGGAGCGTATACGCAGGTATACGACATATACACACCTCTTCAGGGAAACGGCTATAATGGAGCGTATACTGTACTCGCTCGCTCCTGCTCTGTTTCCGGTCCTGCCCTCTTGTATTCGCCAGCCCTGTATCCAGTCCCTCACCTGCTCACCTGCCTGCCTTAGTTCACCAAACCCGCTCCCAGCCGTTCACCCAGCTCTCCTGTCTGTCTGTTCACTTGCCTGATCTAATAAATTCACTCCTGTCTGAGTTTTGCCCGAGTCTGTCTCCAAGTCTTGCATTTGGATCCATTCCAGAGTCTGTACCACAACATGTTGTTCCAAATTGGAGTGATATGTGGCGAGAAGATAATGCCTACAGGTATCCAGAGTCCCCAATTAGCCTGACCCGATGGCTGCGTTCCAATACTTGATAAATGCACCCTCCTTTCCTCCACTACCACCTCCTCTCCTCCGTGCCCCAGAAACGGATCTTTGTGTTTTGATCCAATGCTGCTGATTACATTTTAATTACATATTAATGGTTACATATTAATTAATGTCTCGACGCAAACCGCAATGTCAGGTGCATTGTATACTGTACATTCAAATACTTGTACTTAAAACGTACAGGCTATTTTGTATACTTCCTGGTAGGAGATGAGGGGAGGAGAGGAGTGGAGGAAGAGAGGTGGGGAGTGAAGAATATTGGGACAAACCTGAGAAAAGGAGGGTGCATTTTTTGAGTATTGGGACGCACCCATGGTTCCTACTCTTGGGCTGTGTTCGGAATGGCTTCCTATACACTTTATAGTGCACTATTTAGGGTATCAGCCATTTTGTAGGATGTCTGAATTCAAAATATCAAATTCGACACCCTAAATCAGGGGTGGGCAACTCCAGGCCTCGCGGGCCGGTGTGTATGCAGGTTTTTGCTGCCGCCAGTTAACAATTATTTAATTAGCCCAATCGTTTACACGATCTGATATTATAATCTACATATCCGCGATATGAACAGCAGCTGATGCATGTTCTTGTGCCGGTATTTTATCGTTCTGTAATTTACAAGTGAATCTGTGATTGTGTGTATGAATAATTAGCTGATTGAACCGTGGTAACTGGTGGCAGTAAAAACATGCATACACACCGGCCCGCGAGGCCTGGAATTGCCCACCCCTGCCCTAAATAGTTCACTCAATATCCCCCACAATGCACCACAAAATGTAGGGTACAAACAATGTACATGACATCACCGGATACTTTTTTTTGTTAAGATGGCGACGGCTGAGCCTGCGCTGGTCTACAAATGTAAATATAAATGTCATGTTATATGTTAAATCAGTTTAGTCTGCTTTATAACCAAAATATAAATAAATGCGGTAGATTAAATATATCACAAATTGTTAACTATTTTTTAATTTAACAATTATTGATAGCTTGGCCTATGTTTAATGGAAAATGCAACTTAATTAGCTAGCTAGCTACCTATACCTAACTTACCTATCTACCTACAATGAGCCAACAAAACCCTTAGAACCCCAAAAGAACACTTTTTTACCGTTTCTTGCATGGTTGGTCACCAAGCTATCACGCAAGCGTTGCACGTTACTTAAGTAACCTGCTCAGTATCGGTAGTGTCCAAAATCGTTTTTTTGGCTGTGTCCGAATCAGAGCCCTATGTACTGCAGCCTGTCTCCTGCGTACAGTGCACTGTGTCCGAATCAGAGCCCTATCTACTGCACCCTGTCTCCTGCGTACAGTGCACTGTGTCCGAATCAGAGCCCTATCTACTGCACCCTGTCTCCTGCGTACAGTGCACTGTGTCAGAATCAGAGCCCTATCTACTGCACCCTGTCTCCTGCGTACAGTGCACTATGTCCGAATCAGAGCCCTATCTACTGAGCCCTGTCTCCTGCGTACAGTGCACTGTGTCAGAATCAGAGCCCTATCTACTGCACCCTGTCTCCTGCGTACAGTGCACTGTGTCCGAATCAGAGCCCTATCTACTGCACCCTGTCTCCTGCGTACAGTGCACTGTGTCCGAATCAGAGCCCTATCTACTGAGCCCTGTCTCCTGCGTACAGTGCACTGGTAGAAGTGTGCTGTTTAATGTGCACTGTTTATCAGTCCGCAAAAAATATCCACCATACTATTTTCCAACCGTAAATGTTGTAAGCAGGTCATAAGACGTCCCACCAGTTTTCCGCGGTTTTGTAGATAAATTAGGATACTTTCAAAGTGCAGACACGGGTAAAAATGAAAAGTCACAAAGTATGTACTTCTTTTAAAAAGTAACAATATGGTTATTTAAATTAAAATACGTTGGTTTTGGTTAAAAATATATTCTGGGCTAGTTTTGAGTAGCCATTTGGCTGGAAAGTCTTGCAAGATCTGACAACCCTGTGCCCCACCCTTGCACTGCCATGTCACGTGGTGTTTTTGTTGTATTTATAAAAAAAAGACGAAGCCTTACGTCATATGTATGCCACCAAAATGTTCATGTAGCTACTTCTTGAAAAGTGTGCTCCCAAATGTACTCAGCGAAACCCCGGAAGTGTGTCATCCGGGTGTTTCAAGTATACTGCAGCAATTTGAAAAAAAATTGCCTACTCAACAACTTTCTGTCCTATCTCAATTCAATTCAATTTTATTTGTATCGCGCTTTTTACAGAGAACTGTCACAAAGACTGCACAGAGAAACAGAAGGAAAATTGAGCAAAAATACAGGCCTTAACCCCCAACCAGTAAAACGAGGTAAAAAAAACTTCCTGGTGGGAAGAAAAAACACCAAGGCTACTCAATAGTGTGGAAGCACTGATTCGGACACGGCCCTTGTTTCACCAGTGAATCCCTCTAGTGCTCCCTAAGTAGTGTATAGGGAGGAATAGTGCTCCCTAAGTAGTGTATAGGGAGGAATAGTGCTCCCTAAGTAGTGTATAGGGAGGAATAGTGCTCCCTAAGTAGTGTATAGGGAGGAATAGTGCTCCCTAAGTAGTGTATAGGGAGGAATAGTGCTCCCTAAGTAGTGTATAGGGAGGAATAGTGCTCCCTAAGTAGTGTATAGGGAGGAATAGTGCTCCCTAAGTAGTGTATAGGGAGGAATAGTGCTCCCTAAGTAGTGTATAGGGAGGAATAGTGCTCCCTAAGTAGTGTATAGGGAGGAATAGTGCTCCCTAAGTAGTGTATAGGGAGGAATAGTGCTCCCTAAGTAGTGTATAGGGAGGAAGCGAATTATATGTTTACTTTCAGCCATTCACAGGTCGTATGTTTCGCTAACGTTACCAGTAGCTAAAAAGCAGAAGAAATTGCATGTTTTTTTTCCTTTCTATTTTGGATTAATCTGATGCAAATTATTGCTGGACACACAGAACACACGTGAAGTTTGCTTTTGATCGCTTCGGTAAATTCATTTCTTGCTAGATTACTAACTGTTATCTGCTAAACTAACGTTAGCGTCAATTTGGTTATTTGCGCGGTAATGTACGTTAATATGTCGCTAAAGAATAAAATTAGCCTGCAAGCTAGCTGACTAGCTAACGACATGTCCATGTACAAGATAAAGAATGTCGTCTAATATATAAACTTATTTATTATTTTGGCTCGGTAGCTAGCTAGCTGGTTTATTGTCCTAGATTGAGTATCGCTAGCAACATGTAAACGAGCCATTTAGCATATTGAATGACTTGCTTAAATTATCGAAAGTCTTCCAGTTATAGTTTCAGTTTGCTTCAGTGTGTGTGTTTCTGTCTGCATTCGACATGTAACTATGTTTCATTGTTTGGGTTTCTTGATAATCAGTTTTGTTTTAAAAGGTCTGTCGTTAAACCTTCGTGTTCGGACTCGGGTGACAATTCACGTCATTGTCCCTGCGGCTCGATCAGATGATTCCGAAGTAAAAAATGAGCTGAAACCCAACATTTTATTTCACGTTTATATAATTTGCGGCCATTTTGGCTCGCGTGAGAACGGCAGTTGCCCAGCGAGTGTGTGCCACTAATCCGTGACAGGCACGGTTATGGGGAAATATGTAAATCGCGATATAAAACGGTCGTTATCATTAATTAATTTGACAGCGTTTACGGTCATGCCGAAACGGTCGAGAAAATCATACGGCCAAAACACTGGTATGGAAACGGGTGAGTGTTCGGTTTTGTTTGTTTATGAATGATACTAGCAAAAACTCACGACACTAAATGTTTTATGTTATTTGAGCCAAAATGGGGTTGTATGCAGGTGATTTTACATTCATTAGTCTCAAGATATTCTTTCTTTTTTTGGATTTCCTTTTGTGATAATGTTAAAAGGTATCTACTATATACTATTTGTATCGTGGTATTTGCAATTGATTTTGTTCAAATACTAATTATTGGTTAATTTGGCTGTATTGACTATAAATGGGCCTTCTTGGTGATAACATACATTTGTATTCCTGAGACTAACATTGATATTCTCCACTTTCGTAAATCACTGTGGATTAAAATAAAATAAAAAAACAAGAGGAATCTGTCGAAGATGGCAGCACACAATTTGAAAGAAGTTTAAAATGCAATCGTGGGGCATTGGTAACCCTTGCCTTTCTGAACCCTGACCAGTCTAGAGTTACACTGGAGGACACATTCAGATCGGCCGTTTATGCTTTCTTCCCGTCGGTCCATTCCCTTGCTACAAGGGGGAATCCCCAAAAAGCCAGGATGCCAGTAATTATATTCCCTGGGTGCGTCCCAATACTCAGAAAATGCTCCCTCCTTTCCTCCACTACCACCTTTTCTCCTCCGTGCCCCGGAAATGGATCTTTGTGTTTTAATCTAAAGTTGCTGATTACATCTTAATTACATATTGTAGCGACCCGGAAGCTGGGTCGCATGTAAATGCATACTTGTGGGCGCAATGCGCCATGGGAAATCGCGAATGTTAGCGATTTCTCGTAATAACTCATGTTTAACTATACCGTTTGGATCCAATGTTGTTTCCATATTGTTAATCGTTTACGTTATAATTGTTATCTGTATTAATCTAACTGTAGTTTGTGTGAATGAATGCGAATACCGTGAATGAATGTGTGTGCGTTAAATGTGTACCTCCGCGATTAGCGGATAGCTAATCGAGTTCCTTCATGCTTTGTTTGAAATAAACACGTGACCTGGAGTCGTGCGGTGTATGGGGCACAGGTCACTTAAGCGGCTGAGAACTTGTGTGGACCTTCCATTCTTGCTTGCACGCTCGCCACATTGGTGTCAGAAGTGGGATGACGCAGAGAATGGAACACGAGATCCGCGAACTGGAGGAAGCGTTACGGCAGATCCAGAGGCGCCAGTCAATCAAGGTGGGCGGGATGCAACCCCAGCCTGACGGCGCCAGCGTACCACGGCTCTACTGCCCCCTAGCGACCAGGAGGACGAATGGCGACACCACTCCACAGCCCGCCGCTGACGATGAGCGACTAAACTACGCTGCTGGAGATCGCCACCTAGGGGTCGGAGACCGTGCAGAAAGCCCAAAAGCTCTTTTGAGAGCTGGTAAGATCGCCGATGAAGATCGCCACCTAGAGGCTGGAGACATTGCAGAAAGTCCAAAAGCTCTTTTGAGAGCTGGTAAGATCGCCGATGGAGATCGCCACCTAGGGGCAGGAGGCAGTGCAGTGCAGTACAGCGCAAAAATTCCAAAGGCTCTTTTGAGAGCTGGTAAGGTAGACCTGCCGCCTACTGCTGCACAGCGCCCCCTAGTAGCCTGGAGGACCACAGAGGCTGCCAACGCCGAACTGCAGCAACCCATCACCACCGCCGCTGCTGCACAGCGCCCCCTAGTAGCCTGGAGGACCACAGAGGCTGCCAACGCCGAACTGCAGCAACCCATCACCACCGCCGCTGCCCACGAGCTACCACCAGGGGCGCCGGTACTCAGTCGGCCACCCATCGCCACAGTACCCCGAACGCCAGCCAAACTGCCCAAATTCGGCGGGCTAACGCCGCTGGAGCCGTACCTGTCCCAGGTCCAGCTAGCAGCATGGCACAACGGCTGGAGCAGCGAGGAGGCTGCCACACACCTAGCACTGGCTCTGGAAGGAAAAGCCATACAGGTGCTGCTCGACCTCGGGCCTACGGAACAGCGTAACTACCACACCCTGACCACCGCCTTGGAGAGACGGTTCGGACAGCACCGATTCGCCGACCAGAGCCGAGAGGAACTGGCCAACCGCCGCCGACAAGAGGGAGAGAGCCTGGGCACCTTCGCCGCCGACGTACAGCTGCACGCCCAACGGGGCTACCCGCAGTTCCACGCAACGGCTCAAGAAGAGCTAGCCCTCCACGCCTTCCTACAGGCACTCACGCCAGAGCGACTGCGCCAGCACGTCCGCCTCACCACACCCCGCACGCTCAGCGAAGCCATTCAGGAAGCCGAACGAGCCGAGGCAATACTCGCCACCCGGGCCGACCCACAGAGAACCTCCTCCCCAGGGCCACGCATCAGGCTGGCCGACTACAACGAGGAGGACGACACAGCAGAGGTCCGCCGAGCCCGATCACCACCCCCACGGTCTGCAAACTGGCCCTCAGCGACTCGACGATGGCAACCAGGGCTGACCAACCGCTGTTACCGCTGCGACGAGCCGGGGCACATCGCTCGTGACTGCCCGGCCCCAGCACCAAAAGTGAGAACCAGACAGCCGGCGGGAAACGACAGCGGAGTGGCCCAGTGAGGGGACCGCCACTCCAGCCTTCAGCCCCTCTCTACGGCCGATGCACGCCCGTAGGCCGCCTAGGCTACACCCAAGGGCTATACCTGAACTGCCAGCTCGACGGCCACACTTGCCGGGCCCTAGTGGACACGGGGTCCACCATCTCCCTGGTACGGCCGGGGCTCCTTCCGGGTACCACCGGACCACTACCTACGGCATGGTCACCAACCAACACCCGGCTGACAACGGTGACGGGAGAGACGTCGGCCATGAAAGGGAAGAAGGCGCTGCAGATCCGCGTTGGCGAACAAGGGCTCGTCCATGAGTTTTGGCTCGCCAACATCCAGGAGCCCTGCATCATTGGCCTGGACCTGTTGAAACGTTGGGGCGCGCGTGTTGACGTGTCGGGGGCAGCCATCACCCTCGGCACCGAAACCATAGCACTCCAGCACCATCGTGAGGGGAAGAAGACCCGACAGGGCCCTCACCAAGCCGCAGCTGCTCAGCACGTCCCAGCCTCACTGCCACCGCTGCCCCGACCTCAGCCTGAACGAGCCGCCATCGCAACCAACCCACCGGTCACCAGTCAGCCTGCCCCCGGTCCCGCCGCCAAGACGTCTGAGGCCACTAGTGAGCTGTGGCACCGCAGCAGCGAGGGGCTCGACCTCCAGCAACGCCGCCAGTTGAAGCGCCTGCTCGAAGACTACGCCGACATCTTCGCCGCCCGTGACGAGGACTGCCGTCAGACCGGTCTGGTCCAGCACGACATAGAGACTGGGTCTGCCCAGCCCATCCGGCTGCGGCCACACCGCCTGGCACTCGCAAAACGACAGGCAGCAGAGGAAAAGATTAAAGAAATGGCAGCTGCAGGAGTAATCGAGCCCTCTGACAGCCCCTGGGCGGCCCCAGCCGTCTTGGTGGGGAAGAAGAACGGCGACTGGAGGTTCTGCGTTGACTACCGCCGCCTCAACGCTGTCACTAAGAAAGACTCCTACCCACTTCCCCGCATCGACGACGCTCTCGACCACATCGCGGGGTCCAGCTGGTTCAGCTCTCTCGACCTACGCAGCGGCTACTGGCAGGTGAAACTGGCCCCCGACGCAAAACCAAAGACTGCCTTCACGATTGGGCAGGGGCTATGGCAGTTCCGGGTAATGCCTTTCGGGCTCTGCAACGCACCGGCCACCTTCGAGCGCCTGATGGAGCGGGTACTGGCAGCCATTCCCCAAAGTCGCTGTATAGTCTACCTGGACGACCTGCTGGTGCATGGCAACGCCTTCGACCTAGCACTGGCTAACCTGCAGGAAGTCTTCGCGACTATCCGACGAGCCGAGCTGCGACTAAACCCCAAGAAGTGCCACCTGCTGCGCAGAGAGACGGCCTTCCTGGGTCACGTGGTCAGTGCCCAGGGCGTTGCTACCGACCCTGCTAAAGTGGCTGCCGTCAGGGACTGGCCAACCCCTGCTACTATCAACGAACTGCGGAGTTTCCTGGGCCTGGCCTCCTACTACCGTCGCTTCGTCCGAGGCTTTGCCACTACCGCCAGCCCGCTCCATCGCCTCACCGACAAAGGGCGGCCGTTCCAGTGGGACGACGCCTGTGCCACAGCCTTCGCCCAGCTCAGGGCAGCCCTGGTAGAAGCTCCGGTGCTGGCCTACCCCGACGTAAAAAGAACCTTCATTGTGGACACCGATGCCAGCAATGTGGGGGTCGGGGCAGTCCTCTCTCAGCCAGGAGAGGAGGGAGAACGGGCCGTGGCGTACTTCAGCCGCGCCTTGAGTCGAGCAGAGAGGAACTACTGTGTGACTCGGCGCGAGCTATTGGCAGTAGTCCTAGCCCTTCGCCACTTCCGGCCCTACCTGCACGGGAGCCGGTTCCTCGTCCGCACGGACCATGCCTCGCTCACCTGGCTGTTGAATTTCAAGAACCCCGAAGGCCAGGTGGCCCGCTGGCTGGAGGCCCTCCAAGGGTACGACTTCGACATCCAGCACCGAGCGGGGCGACACCATGGCAATGCCGACGCTCTCTCGCGGCGTCCCTGTGCGGCTATGGAATGTCGCTACTGCCGGCGACAGGAGGAACACGACCAGCCGGCGTTCACAGTGACAGCCGTGCAAGCGACCCGTCCAGAAGACGGGTGGCTCCAGCTAAACCCATCACAGCTGCAACAACAGCAGGAAGCTGATAACACAGTGGGCAAGGTGAGAGGCTGGCTGGAGGCGGGGCGACGTCCAGAGTGGGCGGAAGTGTCCGCCCTGGGACCGGAGGTGAAGGCCTTCCATTCCCAGTGGGGGAATTTCGAGCTGCACCACGGGGTGGCATACCGGAGGTGGCAGGCCCCTGGAGGAAGAAGCAACCTCCTCCAACTGCTGGTGCCCCATGTGCTCCGTTCCCAAGTGCTCCAACTCGTCCATGGGTCGGTGGGGACGGGGCACTACGGGAATTCCAAGACCCTGCACCGCCTCCGGGAGCGGTTCTACTGGCCTGGCTGTCGGCGGGACGTCGAACTACATGTCCACTGCTGTGACTCCTGCACCGCCCGGAAAGGGCCGACCCAACGCTCCCACGCCCCAATACAGCAGTATCTGGTGGGGGCCCCAATGGAACGAGTGGGGGTGGACATCCTCGGGCCCTTCCCCGTGACTGACTCCGGCAACCGCTACGTCCTCGTGGCCATGGACTATTTTACCAAATGGCCTGAGGCGTACGCGGTGCCAGACCAGAGTGCAGCTACCACTGCGGAGAGGCTGGTCGAGGAAATGTTTGCCCGCTTTGGGGTCCCCGCCGAACTACACAGCGACCAAGGGCGGAACTTTGAGGCGCAGGTGTTCGGCGAGGTCTGCCGGCGGCTGGGGGTGAGTAAAACCAGGACGACACCGCTCCATCCACAGAGCGACGGGCTGGTGGAGCGGTTCAACCGTACCCTGACCACCCAACTCGCCATCCTCACCAGCCAGCACCAGCGAGACTGGGACCGACACCTGCCCCTGGTCCTGTGGTCCTACCGCACTGCCGTGCAGGAGTCCAGCCAGTGTACCCCTGCTGCTCTCATGTTCGGGCGGGAGCTCCGGACACCGGTGGACTTGGTGTTCGGGGCCCCGCCCGAGCCTGAGATCGCTGGGGGAAAGGAAATGGAATACTTCCGCCAACTACGGGACCGTCTCCGGGTGGTCCACGACTACACCCGCCAGGCGCAGGCTAATTCTGGGGTGCGGCAGAAACGGGCGTACGACACCCGGTGTCGGGGACAGGCATTTTCGCCAAAGGATCAAGTTTGGATCTACTGCCCCGTCCGCAAGAAGGGGGTCTCCCCCAAACTGCGGAGTCACTGGCAAGGGCCGGGAGAAGTCCTGGAGAGACTGTCGGAGGTGGTGTACCGGGTGCGTATGCCCGGTCGGGGCCGCCTGGTGGTACTCCACCGGGACAGGCTGGCACCCTACCGCCCTCTCTCACCGCCTGTTGTGCTCACCCCGCCTGTTGTGCTCACCCCGCCTGTTGTGCTCGTACCGCCTGTTGAGGAGGGGGGGGCCAGCCCGGACACTGCCCGTACGGAGCCGGTTGGCTCCCCAACAGTTCCTGCACCCTCCAGGCGGCCGGGCCGCCTACGGCGACCACCGGCACGTTACCGGGACTTTGTATTGGGTGATGGGGTCGTTGGGGACAACTGACCCCTTAGAAGGGGGCTATGTAGCGACCCGGAAGCTGGGTCGCATGTAAATGCATACTTGTGGGCGCAATGCGCCATGGGAAATCGCGAATGTTAGCGATTTCTCGTAATAACTCATGTTTAACTATACCGTTTGGATCCAATGTTGTTTCCATATTGTTAATCGTTTACGTTATAATTGTTATCTGTATTAATCTAACTGTAGTTTGTGTGAATGAATGCGAATACCGTGAATGAATGTGTGTGCGTTAAATGTGTACCTCCGCGATTAGCGGATAGCTAATCGAGTTCCTTCATGCTTTGTTTGAAATAAACACGTGACCTGGAGTCGTGCGGTGTATGGGGCACAGGTCACTTAAGCGGCTGAGAACTTGTGTGGACCTTCCATTCTTGCTTGCACGCTCGCCACAATATTAATAGTTACATGTTAATAAATGTCTCAACGCAAACCGCAATAGGGCTTTTTCCATTAGAATTTGAATTTGCTAGAAATTGATGTGCATCAGAAAGTTACTCCGAGAAGGCTGGTGGAAAACGAGTTAAATCGATGTAGAATGAAATGTAAGGCGCTATATTAATACGCTCGCTAGAGCTGGATTAAGTGGTAAACTGATTCGACTGATGGTGATGGAAAAACGTTGAAGTGACGTAAGGATGTCGCGCATGCTCAGAACCCACGCCACAGAGCTCCAGTGCAGCGCGGGGATATCGACTTTCCTTATGGAACGCCAAATGAGTCACAATTCGCCACAAACTGGACGTGTTGTAGCTACCCTTGTTGTACCGTATTTTTGCTTATAAAAACGGCCTAAAAACCCCGCTTTTGTGCTACTACAACACGTTTAATGTGCTCCACAACAGTCTAATGAGCTCCGCCTGGTGTTTTTCATAGCCAATAAGATTGAAACTGCCTCACCCACTCAATGATGATCAAGGTTAGACCAGACCAGACCTCACCTGTTCACCACAGATCTTATGCTGCTGAACGATCGTGCCTATTAAATTATGCATATATGATGTACATTCACCACTGTCTACACATTTGTTTAGGTAACGTTATGTTAATCTAGGTCATGTAAAACCTAATTTACTGATATTCAGATTGCTGAGTGCTTTCTCCCTGTCACGCAGTCGGCTATGAGGAGTGGCACCGATGTAAGATCAATTTCCTGACTAGCCTACTATCTGCACCAAATGTGATTGAATGTTTGCCGTCTCGATTAAGCGCATAAACCTAGAACGCCATGCATATGAAATATGATTTTAAAATATGTTGCTGCTTTCTGATGATTTGCCAATTTTTGGGATTTTAAGCTCTTCAAACGTAATGATATAGGCTACCTGGCACAGTGGTAGAGGTTTACGAGGAGTAGTGTGGGCGTTGGTTTAGCGCTGAATTGGCCAATTGGTGATGCTATAACAATGCATTCACTTTGCAATGTTTAAACCTGCCATACCTCCTGAGCATGTAACAGACATAGATCGCCTGCCTTTACATTCCTCTCCTCGCAAAGAACAAGCGCGCGTTTTGGAACTTAACTCTACAGCGTGCTTTATTTCATCTTTACAGTTTTGCATTAATGTAAAACACCTAAAGCAGATCTTCTACTCCAGGCTTTGACCTTAGCCTATTGCATGCAATTTGGCCTATAATACCAAACTTTTCCTCCAGCAGAATTATAGCTAGGCCTACCGTAGGCAAATTACGATACTGCAACCTCCTTTACAATTGCTCCATTTCAGTGGTGCAGTGCTTAGCTCTATACAGTTGAGTTAAAAAAAATTAGCAGTACAACATCAGTAACCTGATAAACCACTGTTATTAGTAGTAGTGATATTTCTGCATGGCAAATAATTTACTTGTAGACGTAGTAGTGTAATAGAAAAACAACAGACCCAACTGTCATGACATGCACGCTGCTTGTTCTGAGTGATTGACTCATTCATTGAAAGGGACGTGTTCAAAATAATAGCAGTGTGGAGTTTAATTAGAGAATTCATTAATTCTGTGAAAAAACAGGTGTCATTAATTGTCCTTTATTAAGGAAGAAGGAAAGCAAATGTTTCACACATTGTTATAAAATATATTTCCTTCTGAATTGCTAAGTAAAATGGGCCGTTCCACACATTGTTCGGAGGAACAACGTAATTTGATTAAAAAGTTGATTGGAGAGGGGAAAACGTATAAAGAAGTGCAGCAAATTATAGGATGCTCAGCTAAAAAGATCTCGAATGCTTTAAAATGGCAACAAAAACCCGAAACACGCGGAAGAAAACGAGCAACTACTGTTAAAACGGATCGAAGAATAGTCAGAATGGCAAAGATTCAGCCAATCATCACCTCCAGAAAGATCAAAGATGATCTGAAATTACCTGTAAGCGCTGTTGCAGTCAGCAGACGCTTGATCGAAGCAAGAAGCCCCCGTAAAGCACCATTGTTGAAAAAACGGAATGTGCAGAATCAGTTAAAATCTGCCACGGAACACATCGATTGGCCCAAAGAGAAATGGCATAACATTCTGTGGACTGATGAGAGTAAAATTGTTCTTTTCGGGGCTTGTGGTCATTGACAGTACGTCAGACGACCCCCGGGTACTGAATTCAAGCCACAGTACACTGTGAAGACAGTGAAGCATGGTGGCCCAAAAATCACGGTATGGGGACACTACGTTGGGCCTATTTATCATATACCAGGGATCATGGATCAGTTTGAATACATCAAAATGCTTGAAGAGATTATGTTAACGTATGCCGACGAGGAAATGCCCCTGAAATGGGTGTTTCAACAAGACAACGACCCCAAACACACGAGTAAGCGAGCAACATCTTGGTTCCAGACAAAAATAATTGAGGTAATGGAGTGGCCAGCTCAATCCCCTGACCTCAACCCCATTGAAAACTTGTGGGGTGACATTAAAAATGCAGTTTCTGAAGCAAAACCCAAAAATTCACAGGAACTGTGGAATGTAGTTAGCTAATCCTGGGCTGAAATACCCGTTTCTAGGTGCCAGAAGTAGATGCTCAGCAGTTTTTAAAAAACAATGGTTATGCAACTAAATATTAGTTCAGTAATTTAAGGTGAAGTTAAATCTTGAAAAATTTCTTCAGTAAGTGTTTGAGTTTGAAGAGAAAAATGTCGATGCTGCTATTTTTTTGAACGGATTAATATTCACTTTCTTTGCTTCCTGTAAAATAATAATGCAGACTTGATAAAATTTGTTAATGTTTTGATTTGGAATTGAATGTGTAATGTGTTTCCACTACATTTGTATATGGAACTAAAAGCTATTAAAGAAATATTTGCACTTTATTCACTTTTTTTAACGCACTGCTATTTATTTGAACACCACTGTACATCAGGATCGATTCTGCTCATAATACATTTTCAATTCACAATAGATTTATTGCATTTTAAATATGTTCTGGACTGTGTGTGTTTTGTTCCATTACTTTTATTAACCAGTCCCTCTGGCTGGCTGAACAAAATTAATACTAATTGTGTTTCACCACATGTCCACTAGGTGGCATTCAGACATCAGTGGTTTGTATGCTATGTAACTTCTCTTCTTTTTGAATAAACCAATTCACAACATATCCAGATGCATTTTTGTTCTTATTTAAAATGTGAAATCCATAGAAATAACATTAACTATTAGCACAATAATAAAGTGCTCTTTTGCCTGTGTATAAAATATTTTAAATGCCTAAAAACACAACAGAAACACACAGATATTATCCCTATGCTGAATATAGTAAGCACTGATTTAATTTAAGTGATGATCCCATAAGTACAATACTGGCCAAGACAACACAGCTAATAGGCCAGCAAATCACTTCTGATTTGGCTCCTTTATTAATTATTTCTTTATTTCTTCAAGTTTATTTGCTGAAATTCAGGGAAACTTGTGAACTAGGAAACATGCCTAATGTCCATTATTAGTATACTTTCAATTTCAGAAGTGTGCTTTTGTACCTGTACTGTTTGTATATTAATATTTTACTTTGAGTGTATTCTAAGGATAATTAAAGTACATAAAAAGTTTGTGCAAGTATATTTTAACATACATTTTATGTATTCTGAAATAATACACTAAAATTGTGTTAGACCTGATACCGCTAATTTTATACTTGGTGTATTAAGTTATACTTAAGAAAGGCATTTTTGATTACTTTTGGCTACCAAAATAGTACACTATTTGTACAGCATACATTTATACCTGTACTTCTAGTATATCAATTTTTAACTATTAGTGCATTCTAAATGTAATTTAAATAGGCTACTGGCAGGTTCAAACTCAGTCTCCAAGGGTGGAGAGGTGGCTGCACCTTCCACAGATCTCACCTTCAAGCTCGCATGCCAATGACGCTACTTTTTAAAAGTTATTTTCACCCAATGTATTTTATGTGTTGCACTGTATTTCTGAAATGTATATTTTAGTAGACTTACTATTATGTGTATTTTTATTATGTGTATTTTTGTATACTTATTAAAAGAGGACGGGCGAGTTCACCTGATTCGCTTGGAGATTTAAATCGATACATTGTTGATGGAAAATGATCTAGCAAACAAGGATCAACTCGTATTTGGGCTTCCTGAATCGACGTTACTTTGAGCAATATAAGTGTTGATTTGCACAAAATTCGAATGGAAAAAGGGCTAATGTCAGGTACATTGCATACTGCACATGCAAATACGTGTACTTGAAACGTACAGGCTAATTTGCATACTTCTTTGTAGGAGACTAGTGGAGAAAAGGAGGTGGGGAGTGAAGAATATTGGGACGCAGTCCCACACTCCCTCGTTTATCCTCCCTTCCACCAAGGGTATAAAATGCAAGCATCCAGAAGAATGGGAGAAAGTGGGCGATCGAGTTTAAACTCTGGGGCTGCACTTCCTATATCGGTTGTAAGGGCCGTTCAGTTGCGTTTTGGTTTGTTCCTCGTCTATCCTCCCTTGCAGAGCACCTGTTAAGTTTGCTTGCTGCACGTCACAGATTTTGTCGTAAAAGGGCTCACTCGAGGGAAGGGAATGCGTTAAATTGTATCTGAATGCAGCCTCTCTCTCCCAGGGTGTCCCCTGGTTTTCCAGTATCCAGCAGCTGGTTGAGTCGCGGGCTATGGGTGTAGGTGTGTGCACTGCAAACTAAGACGATAACCTTCTCGTGACCTGTTAACCGGGGTTGTCCATCTAATCTCTTCTTTCCCTGTTATTAAAGGGCAAGTACACCCTCGATCACTTTTTTTCCCCCACTGTAAATGTGTTTGTATGCCTACCTTATAATGAAACTTATTCATGCATTCCGTTATTTCAACAATTCTGAAATAAGGAAACTGGTAGAAAAGTGTCTTTGTGCTGCCCCTAACGGTTGAAATAGATTTTCTGCTCCCCACACTGCCCCCGGCCCAATCGTGATGTCAGAGTACCTCTTTGAAGGTACCTCTACGTCATACGGATAATTGTTGTCGCCCACAATGGAAACAACCGACGCCTGATTGGTTAGACCCACTACGTTATTTTCGTTTCGGCTTCACGTTTTTAAACCGGAACAACGTGGAATCCTGTTCAACTCTCGTATTCCAACAAAATAGTCCACTAAAATATGTTTCTGAAAATATTTGAGGTGAGAAATAGGCCATGCCGTTGCTGAATCTTGATTCATGTTTCATGTGCAACGTCTAGTTATACGAAATCATTTGTACAATGTAGTACGTTCATTTATGTAAATGACGATGGACACAGCTCCTCCGCCCCCACCCTTCTCCTTCGCTCAGCCCACAAAGTATTTTTCAAAATTGTGTAGTAGGCGGAGACAGTGGGTGTACTTACCCTTTAACAAAATGCATCTCTCTGTCACAAAAAGCATTACGCTTATTTTATTGTGCGTAACAAATTACCATAATTAAATTTCCCGTTTCATGCTAACCTTTATAGTTAACGTCGTCTGTATGTAGCCTATCACATCTACTGCTGGCTTCGCTTTTGTTTTGGTTGCTTCTTTTGATCACAAAAAATTGGCATTAATGACAGATGCATGAAAAACATGGGATATTTTTCAAACAGTAATCATCCAATTTAATCAAAAGTAGTAAACTAGCACTATATCCAGTTGGTGAGCAGCAGCACCTTTGAGGCTAATATTATCTGTTAGCCTTTACGGACGGGTTTTACGAGGCTATGGTGCGCTGCTGCGTTATATTGCATAATGTGTCATAGGGCTGCGCGATATATCGCAACGATAATTATCGAATGCAGTAACGACCGTCGTCACAATGTGGGGGTATTTACTTTTTTTTTGTCTTTGGGCGTGTTCGAGTAGACATCGGTGAGCAGTGGGCTTACCTGCCTCAGGCGGAAATGAAAATCGCCTGAGCAGATCCAACTGGGACAGTTTCAGACGTCTCTTGAAGAAATGGAGGAGAACGAATGAAGGTTGTTTTAATACTGACTTACATTATTTTATGACTTGTATTGTTCGGGTAGTCAGTATTTATCTTTTGCTACGCGACTTTGGCTATCACCCTGAATTGTGCCACAGTGAAACTCCAGTTAAAGTTCTTGAATAAATATAAATACGTATCATTTCCATTGGAATTAAAGCGCTGGGTGCCCTTTCATTGTCGAATAACTAAATTATTTAGCTAAGCTGTCATCTGTTATGGTAACATACCTGTAAACATTAGGCTGCTTATGTTCTATTGCTCATATTCAGCTGTTTCTTGTCTGTCAATTCATGAGATGGCCTAAACTACACCTGTCATCTCTGTTTAGACTTGCAAACATGGTAGACATGTCATTTTAGTTCATCTAAACCCAGTAGACATCGTAACCATCGGTAGTCATACATTGTAATGTGAGAATCTATGTAGCTATGTTAAGTATCATAACTTACATATGCATGTTTTGATAGACCTTTGAGTGGTGGTTCTAAAGCATATTTTATTGCAGAATATCTGTACCAATATAAATGAGAAATGTCTCTTTCATGGGACTTTAGAGTTGTACTGTTAATGCATTGAATATATTACTTGTGACATAAGGGGAAAGTGTATTAATCCTAATCATTAATTATGTTGCTATGAAAGAATAATACTTGGTGGTTGCATGTCCTTTGCATGCAAGGACTGCCTGAAGTCTGCGAGCTGTAGAAATCATCAGATGCTGGGTATCTTCACTGGTGATGCTATGCCAGGCCTGTACTCCAGCCTTCTTCAGTTACAATATGGATGAGAATGCCCTCAAATTAAAGCTTACAGTCTGTACTTTAGCCTCACAGTTGTTGTATCATTTCACATCAAAAGTGCTGGAGTACAGAGCCAAAACATAGGAAAAAATGAGGTGATTCAGCTACTCATAATGTCAGTGTTCATGATTTATTCAAATTACATGACAGCACGTGGTCCCTTTGGACCCTGACAATGAACGTATTGAATTGAATGCCATTCAATGTCTTTAACAAGATAAATTGAGTTTGTATGAATGAATAACTAATATAGTACATATAGGGACATTGGGATACTGGGAGTTGTTATGTGTTTTGAGGGAACAATGTCAAGAAAGATGACATTTTCCTTGCCAGTTATGGTAACGTATGGATAAATAGAATTGTATTTGCATAAGATGTATTCCAATATCAACATGTTGTCTTCCTTTTACCTGTCACCAATCATTGTTCGTATATTTCTGATTTGACAATAAACATACAAAATGACAGAAAGAACCTGGTGTCGTGGCTTGAATGGTGGTGGAGGGGAATAGTGCTACAGTTTATTTACCTTTTGTGAATGTCACCATATTGTGTGAAATAAATATTCTGAAAATGTGGTCTTAATTGCTAGTATAATTTATCGGTTTTGTTTTGGAGACCAGAACACCCACATCTAATGAACCCATAGCCATAATAACAGTGTTAGATCTTTAATCTCAATCATTAATCTTTCAACAATTTGCAAAGTGGATGTACAGCACAGTAGCGCCAGGATGTGTTACATAATATTGTTTAATTCGTCCTTCCCTTCATGTTATTATGGAATTGGCTTATTTGTATGTGGTCCCCTCTGCTGGAATGTGACAGGCAGAGGTCTGCCTATACACTGTCCCATCTGGAGATAGGGAAAACTCCACTTCTCAACAGAAGAAAATCAGCAGAACATCCCTTCAGATCCGAATGAGTTGTCTTACTGATAACAAGGATGGTGAAGAGAAATATAAATTAGGTAACTTCCCAAATACTTTGACAAAAATTAATGTGTTATCATTTGGTGGTCCTACCTTAATGTTCTATATGCTCACACCAAATGTTCTGAAGAGGACAATTTTTTGGACAACAGTCCAATTAGGATTTTACTCTTAAACCAGCTGTTATACAAATGCAAAATACAAAACACTCATAACAAAGTTGCATCTTTAATTTTATATAAAATATGTTAATCCAATATAGTTACATTATTGAACAAAACATTAAGTATATTTGGCCAGGCCTTTTTTTTGGTTATTTCTTGACACTTCTAGGTTCAGACAACATATTTTATAAAGTTAGAGGTAGGCCTACAGTTGGATTACAGAAGCAGTCAAGAATGAGAATTGGCATTTGTTAATGTAACATTACCAATATTGTACTTTTCACATCCATTTTGGTTTATCTCAAGAAAGTACATGTAAGATACAGTATATAATAACCACAGTAGTGACCGTATATGCTACAATCCCAAACTCCCAAAACGCATATTTATTTATGTATTATTTGTATGAATAAAAAATAAATTCAAGTACACAAAAGTAATGTACAGAAATGTGTTCGATAGGTTGGGCTTATACTAGATCCTCACATTATGAAACAAAATCACATTAATTGAAGTACAAAAAAGGATTGTATTAAAAAAAACATTTTTTAAATAAGAGCAATAAGAAAAACAACAAAATAAATATTAATTGTGAAATTAGATAAGAGACCAGAAAGAGGGGGGAAATAGACTATTGCTGTTACATTGTAAGATTGACTAAATAACTCTTATAGCCTAACTGTGTTTGAACACTATTAGGGAGGGGTATATTTCATTTAGATTTTTTTTTGAGAGTAGAATCAATACGCCGAGATAGGTGGCGATATTGTGAAATTATCCGCGTTTGTCGTGAGGAAACACCACTCTCTCCTCGCTCTCTAACCAATTCTGTCGTTGGTTAGTTTGAAGGCGCGGCGATGTTGTTGAAGGCGCCCGAGAGCAACTGCACCGCTGCTAAGGCGCCTGGAAAGGCGCCTGCTTAACCTTATGTTATAATTTCCGCCTTAGTTCACGCAGCACCGACTTTTCGGCCATCTCGGACAGTTTCCGATGCAGGCCGACGCAGATATGACGTAAATCGGCTCTAGCCGAACACGCCCATAGGTTAAGGAACTGGACCGAAAGGTTGTAGGTTCGATTCCCAGGTAGGACACTGCCGTTGTACCCTTGAGCAAGATACTTCACCTGCATTGCTTCAGTATATATCCAGCTGTATCAATGGATAAATGTAATAAGAAGTTGTGTAAGTCGCTCTGGATAAGAGCATCTGCTAAATGCCTGTAATGTAAATGGAATTTGTTTTTTTCAATCACATGGAAACTGCAAGGCCTTGCTGCCGATTGGTCGTCTTATCAGCACCAATAGATAAGTGGTGACGTTTTCCCCTGGAAGTATTTCAGCTGGCCTCTGAAGTTTAGATGTTTACGATCAGGTATAACTAAAAAACCAAACAGTGAAACGAAAGGCAATGCAGTATATCTCCCAGCCCTAATGCAGTATATCCCTAATGCAGTATATCTCCCAGCCCTAATGCAGTATATCTCCCAGCCCTAATGCAGTATATCTCCCAGCCCTATTGCAGTATATCTCCCAGCCCCATTGCAGTATATCTCCCAGCCCCATTGCAGTATATCTCCCAGCCCCATTGCAGTATATCTCCCAGCCCCAATGCAGTATATCTCCCAGCCCTATTGAAGTATATCTCCCAGCCCTATTGCAGTATATCTCCCAGCCCCATTGCAGTATATCTCCCAGCCCCATTGCAGTATATCTCCCAGCCCCATTGCAGTATATCTCCCAGCCCTATTGCAGTATATCTCCCAGCCCCATTGCAGTATATCTCCCAGCCCCATTGCAGTATATCTCCCAGCCCCATTGCAGTATATCTCCCAGCCCCAATGCAGTATATCTCCCAGCCCTATTGAAGTATATCTCCCAGCCCTATTGCAGTATATCTCCCAGCCCTATTGCAGTATATCTCCCAGCCCCATTGCAGTATATCTCCCAGCCCCATTGCAGTATATCTCCCAGCCCTATTGCAGTATATCTCCCAGCCCCATTGCAGTATATCTCCCAGCCCCATTGCAGTATATCTCCCAGCCCCATTGCAGTATATCTCCCAGCCCCAATGCAGTATATCTCCCAGCCCTATTGCAGTATATCTCCCAGCCCCATTGCAGTATATCTCCCAGCCCCATTGCAGTATATCTCCCAGCCCCATTGCAGTATATCTCCCAGCCCTATTGCAGTATATCTCCCAGCCCTATTGCAGTATATCTCCCAGCCCTAATGCAGTATATCTCCCAGCCCTATTGCAGTATATCTCCCAGCCCTAATGCAGTATATCTCCCAGCCCTAATGCAGTATATCTCCTAGCCCTAATTTGTCATTAATGCTGTAAATAAAACGGTCAACTTACCCATGATTAAAAATGATTGCAGCAGTTGGAAACTGCAGCCAAAGAAGGCAAGCTCTCTACGCCTCGAGGAACGGGGGAAACCGGCAGCGAGGTGAGTATCGATGGCTGAAGTAAAATTCCAAGTAGGATTCCGAAAGTTTCGACTGAAGTATGCATTGGAATTATAACCATGACAACACGCGGGCACTAGTCAGCAAGTTTTATGTGTATTATAATAATTGTGGGATAAAAGTATGTGACTAGTCTGGTCAAATCTGTAAACAAAGGTAACCGAAGCTTTGGAAACCCCTTACTCTCCTGTTTGCAGTCGCACGTAACACGGGAAGTTGAACTTGCCGCACAGAAAGATGAAGGAGAGGAAGGGTCGGAATCGCCGTCCGTGGAGGATGAGGGGGGTGAAACCGACACATGCACGGTTTACATCCAGGAAGCGCTGGACACTGGAAAAGGTTTGTTTGTTTTACGAGAGCAGCCCTTGCGTTCAACCGAGCCACACATAGATAATTAAGCTTTAAGGGGGAAACTCCGCTGGATAAAGAAAATTCACATAATGTGAAATTAGGAATATTTAGCTTGGTTCCCGTTTTGAAAATGGCTGCTGACTGTGTGTGTGTGTGTGTGTGTGTGTGTTTGGTTGATAGTTATTGATTTGAAACAAGGGCATTCAGTAAATGCGTTACAAACAGTGGTTCGCCAGATCGGTTCTGGGGACCGCTGTGTGTGTACGTCAAGAGTGTAATTATCTAACTCGGATTCTTTGGCTGTTCTAGGACCTTCCACCACAGACAACACATAGACAGGTAAGCAGACCTCACACTGCGCACACATGCCAATAACACGCTAAAGAACATACTGCTCTGCATAAGGGCCCCTCACCGCACACACGCCAATAATTTTTCCCACTTTTTATGTAATTATTTGCAATGTAAATGATCCCTCAAATCACGAAAAGCATAATAAAGAAAAAATTAAAATTAACTAAATTAATTAACTTAAAAAAATTAAAATTCTGGGATTGCAAATGTGGCTGGAACAAAAACCAGCATACACAGGGGTCCCCAGGACCGAGTTTGGGAACCACTGCATTTCCCCACAATTCAGTGCTCTATCGTGCTTCAGCCTTGGAAATGCAGTTAAAATATTAAAATAATTTCGCCATTTTGAAACGTGAACCAAAATGGATGTTGTCCTGCGTGCACCCTCTGCATTTGAGCCGATGTTTCCTCCCCGGCTGAGGTTTAAACCATCTCTTGAGTATGATCCAGACATCATGGCGCTGAAAGGATTTTAATTTATTTCTCTTTCTCAGCCGGCGAGGCCCCTGAATCGGAGGCATGCGTGCCCCTCTCTGAGGAAGAGTGGTACGCCCCGATAACCGAGGACCTGCTGTCCTCCTCTGCCGAAGACTCTGACGGCAGCCTGGAAGGATCCAACGCTGAGGAGAAACGGGGGGGAATGTTGCGCTCACTGAGGAGCAGGAAGCAACCCTCCATTGCGTTGGAACGTGGGGCACTCCAGCCGGGAGAGGGGTGCTGCCACGTCTGCTCACTGTGCGGGAAGGTTTTTGGGTCTTTGACCAAGTTAACGGCCCACTTCCAGGAGGTCCACAAAGGGGAGAAGCCGTACTCCTGCAACGTTTGCGGAAAACGTTACAAATCGGCGTACGGACTGGAGGGGCACCGGCGGCTTCACAAGGGCGAGACGCCGTACGCTTGCACCCGCTGCGGCCGGCGTTTCCGGCTGCTGTTCCAGCTGCGGACGCACGAGGCGGGTCACTGCGGTGAATACGGACTCGTCTGCGCTGTCTGCTGCAAGGTTCTGGCCACGGTGGCGTCACTGGACACGCACTGGCGTATCCACACGGACGAGAGGCCACACGCGTGTGCATCCTGCGGCAAGCGCTTCAGGACGCAGGGCAACCTCAGGCGGCACCTGCCCGTCCACTTCAAGAGCAAGCCGCTCTGCTGCACCGTGTGCGGGAAGAAGCTGAAGAACCTGATCACGCTGCGCTCGCACGAGCAGATCCACACGGGTTCCACGCCGCACACCTGCACCAGGTGCGGCGAGAGCTTCAGGTGGCATGTTCAGCTCAAACGCCACCTGCAGAGCCACATGGTGGGCTGAGCAATCCCCGCGTCTGGGAGGAGCTTCACGAGTCACAGAATCTAAGCCACACCCCTCAAGATGAGTGACGGGGAGGAGTTTTGGATCATGAGAAAGTGAACCAATCAGGATCCCCCTCGAAAAGGGGGGAGGAGTCCTGTTTGATCTTTTGCACAGTGTTTGGAGTGAGTTGTGTGACTGCAAACGACCTAAGATCACCCCTAAAACACAGGTTTTTCTGAGAAGTTGTAGGTCTGCATCGAATGTAACGCTGGGAGCTGAGGAAATGGTAACGACGGATAAAGGTGGAATATTCCGCCACCAGCGGAACTGGTTTTGACCGGTTTCTGTAGCACCAGCGAGTCCCGCTATTGACGCTGCCTGTGGGAGATTAATTGAAATGGTTCAGAGACTGCGATCTTCATCGTCTTGATGAAGGAGCTTCCGAAATGACTCTAAAAGTAACATATTTATTGAGTTAAACAGCAGCCTGGTGAGAGTTGTAGAGGCTGTCGCTAAGAAAATGGCTGCTGTGCCCTCATGCTAACGGGTGTGGGAGAGCGCTTTCCTGTCCAGTAAAAAGTAGGGCTGGGCGATATATCGCAACCGTAATTATCGAGCGCAATAACTGCTATCGCTAACAAGTGGTGTACTGTAATTATACCTGACGTGGTAGTGAATATCCAAACTTCAGAGGCCGTTTGAAATACTTTCAGGTAAAAAAAAGTTTTAAAGTTAAGACAGCCAATCAGCAGCAAGGTTGTACAGCTTCAATGCGATCATGTGATGTGTTTTTGCCAATCAGATGGAAGCAGCAAGGCCCAGCTGCTGATAATGGATGATTATCGCTGCGGTATAACGCCCAGCCCTAGCTGAGAAACCATCCTGCAGTCGAGTCCACACAGGTGGGAGACCACACCTCTGCACTCACCTGTGGGGGCGGAGCCACGCTCCCAACCAGGTCAAATCCTCAGTGGACACGCGGGCAACACGTGTGTGACAAGCGTGTAAACCCCCCCAACATTGGGAAACTTAATCAGGAAACCATGCAGGAAATGGCACGAATTGTGCCGCGATTTTAATTAATTCATAGGCAGAATATTATTTAATAGTAACAATCCTTTGTGATATTTGGGATGTTTTTCTGTACAATATTTGTTTTTATTGACCTGTATTATTCCTAAATTTCTTATCCCAAGGGGAAAGTCATATTTCTTTTCCACGCCCTGGTGCTGGTAGCTAAATTTTTAATAAAATGTGAAGCATGTGATACAGCCTGTGAATGGAAATGTTCAAATTAGCTCAGCTGTTTCCCCTGTTCTGGCCAATCAGATGCCACTTGGGGGGATGGGGAGATGGCTGGGGGGGTGGGGCTTGGTGATACTCAAGAAAAGCACTCAAACTGGAATTGTGAATCATTTTTGCTTCGGTGCCTTATACAAAAGTGTGCGTGCTGTGAAACGAAATGGTAGCAGTGGTTCTTCAGCTTCCAGAGGTCTGGAGGGATTGAGGTTCATGCAGTCCAGCAATATAAAGTAATGTTGCATGGAATTCATCTTTACAATGAGCCATATTCCATGTCATTCACTCCAGGTACACTAGGTGGCGACAGAGTCCTGACTGACACAGTTGTTGCTATCGAGCAGGGACAGGCAAATCCAGGCCTCGCGGGCCGGTGTGCATGAAGGTTTTTGTTGCCACCAGTTAACAATGATTTAATTAGCCCAATCGTTTACATGATCTGATATTTTAATCTACATATCCGTGATATGAACAGCAGCTAATGAATGTTCTTGTGCCAGTATGCATGCATTGTAGCGTTTTATCGTTCTGTAATTTACGAGTGAATCGGTGATTGTGTATATGACGAATTAGCTGATTGAGCCGTGGTAACTGGTGGCAGTAAAAACCTGCATACACACGGCCCGCGAGGCCTGGAGTTAAACCTGCATACACACCGGCCCGCGAGGCCTGGAGTTAAACCTGCATACACACCGGCCCGCGAGGCCTGGAGTTAAACCTGCATACACACCGGCCCGCGAGGCCTGGAGTTAAACCTGCATACACACCGGCCCGCGAGGCCTGGAGTTAAACCTGCATACACACCGGCCCGCGAGGCCTGGAGTTAAACCTGCATACACACCGGCCCGCGAGGCCTGGAGTTAAACCTGCGTACACACCGGCCCGCGAGGCCTGGAGTTAAACCTGCGTACACACCGGCCCGCGAGGCCTGGAGTTAAACCTGCATACACACCGGCCCGCGAGGCCTGGAGTTAAGCCTGGAGTTAAACCTGCATACACATCGGCCCGCGAGGCCTGGAGTTAAGCCTGGAGTTAAACCTGCATACACATCGGCCCGCGAGGCCTGGAGTTAAACCTGCATACACACCGGCCCGCGAGGCCTGGAGTTTAACCTGCATACACACCGGCCCGCCAGGCTTGGAGTTGCCCACCCCTGCTATAGAGGGTACCAGAGGTGATCTCCCCCCGACACACCATTCAATGGAAGTTTTCCTCAAGTCTATGTATCAGACAGAGGGAAGAGGCGAGGCTTGGATCATGTGCTTATATTTCATATTTTACAGTAATGGAAGGTTTTGTGTGTGCATTTTGGGAATGTTTGGGCAAAGGATAAACATGCTGCCCTGTCGGGGCAGAATTCCCCGGGGCATTGAGAGGGATTGTAAACTGACCTGCCTTTCACGTACCCCTAAGCCTGACGTTCTCAGCGATTGGCTCTTCAACCTGGAGGCTGGACTACATCCTAACTGTGGCCCAAACTCGTCACGGAATCCCCCAGAAAGGGAGGATTTAGTCAGAGAGCAGGAGACACTGAATTTGGGTTTTCATTAGCTGTAAGCCATAATCATCAAAATTACAAGAAATAAAGGCTTGAAATATTTCACTCTATGTGTAATGAATCTATATAATATATGAGTTTCACTTTCTGAAATGAGTGACAAAAAATATTGAACTTTTTCACGATATTCTAATTTTTTGAGCTGCACCTGTATATGCAGTTAACCTAGAAGTAAATAAGTCAAAAGACTACTAGCTCAATAAAAAGTGAAATAATGAATGAATTATCCAACTCTTATAGTAAGGACAAAAGTGACATTGGTCAGTTAGCCAGAAACACTCAATTCTTCTCAAATATTGAAGTCACCCAATGGAAATAAACACATTTAAAACGTGACGTCTGTGTCTCCTCCCCCATGTTTATTATTGCGAGTTAATTTGAATTTTTTTTCTATCTTTCCCACCCTTTGATGATGTAGGCCATTTTAATTCCGTTACCCAATTTTCGTCTTTCCCTCTCCCTCTTTTTAAAGTACATTTTCACCTCATATCCTTATTTTTTCCAATTCTAAACTGAAAATTTAATTTGTTTTGAATGTAAGACCTTTTTCTTTTTTTTTGAAGACTTTTGGTAGAATGAACCAGGAAGTAGCCTACATAAATTGCTTGCCAGTAGGCTACTATAAAATAACAGAATAATAATTAACCAATATAAAAATAAAATAAACAACAGTAAATACCTGTTTCGACCATTCTGTCTACGATGCTTTAAATATATTTTTAAATATAACCGACTACGCCTATCATAATTTGCCTCGCGCTATTTTCTGTTGCACGGTTTAACGCTCGGACGCGTCCCCCCCCCTTTTTTTTTTTTTTTAAAGCGCACCCAGATGTCGCTATAGCGGCTTTGGCAGGGTAGTTGTGACAGTACAGTGCTCGCTCTTCCCTTTTTCTGCCGCGTGCTCCATGCTTTTTTTATCCCGAGTTTGACCCTCGTTACTGTTTCCTCTCTGGACAGTGTATAAAGTCCCCATGCGTTTCACATGCAGTCTCTTTTCCTTACCGCAAAACAGCAGTGAGTGCTTCACTCACCGTCCTTTTTTCAACTCAAAAAAAAGAAAAAATAAATAAAAAAACACAAAATATACAAAAAATCTTTATAAAAATAATGAAGTAGCGGAACATCAACACGAGAAAACTACAAATTAAAAAAATATAATAAAATCGTAAATACTTAATTTTTTATTTTAATTTTTCTTTTCTTTTTATGAAACGGGAGGCCTCGGGTTCATCTAGCCTGAAGTTTTTAAGACTTAATAGTAAAAACAAATATTTTTTAAAAGAAGAAGAAAACTTGGAGTTTTGAAGGGATTTCACATCACTTCCACGCTGTTACAGGGACTGTCAGTTATCCTGCCATTTTAAATTGACGAGTCCTGTAAAAGTTTTACAGAATAACCTACCGGGCCGTGTAGGCAGAAACGAATTACCTCTGTAATAACAGAGCGACATACGTTACGTTGTCTAAATACTCCATAAATTCGGAACCAAGGTGATTGCGCTACTGGACATTTCGCTGCTCGTCTCTCACAACACGTTTCGCCCATACGTTTTCACTCCCGAGAAATGAACACAGCGACAGCTGGGAGTTATCCGATGGCTTCTCTTTACGTTGGCGACCTGCACCCCGATATAACCGAGGCAATGCTCTACGAGAAATTCAGCCCGGCCGGACCCGTTCTGTCCATTCGGGTCTGTCGCGACATGATCACCCGACGTTCCTTGGGTTACGCCTATGTGAACTTTCAGCAGCCCGCAGACGGTGAGTCCAAAAACGAATTCCCGTTATGTGTGTGCGCGCGCGTCTGTGTGTATCAACGAGATTATTTAAATGCCATTGCCGTGTCCGTGAACAGCGTTTTTCCAAATGTGTCGTTGCAGTGCTTTGCGATGTTAAGCCAGAGAGGAAGCTACACACCGGCTTTTTTCTCTCCATAAGACCATGTGTCTCGCGCAGGCTGTAGGTAACGTTTTTTTTTTTCTTCTTGCACTGGACTGTTTCTAATGCCTATCGCCCCCTGGGTCACGTTGATGAATCGGCAAGCAGGCTGGTGGAATAGATTTTTAAAGGAAAATGCACCTCACTTTCTGATAGTACACCTTTGGTGCAACAGCAACACCCCAGCAAATTATAATGACCTCATTCTGTAGTAGGCAGAATATAACTGACCTAACAGTGCTTGCATCAGAGATAGTGTGGAGAAAGTGGCCTGTGTTTTGAGAAGGGGACACTTTTGTTGGAATCGTACAGTATTCTTCCTGTTCATTGCGTTGCTTCTAATTTTCAGGTTTGATTCTTTTCTCTTTTAGTACAAAAATCCAATTCCCCTGTTGAGGTACCACTCTCTCACCCTTAACCCTTAAAGTATAGGATTACATGACACCATGACAGGTGTAAAGTTGTGTCTTTATCAGCTTAAACTGATATTCTCTAGCATGGAAACATATTCTCTCTGTCTCTCTCTCTCTCACTCACTCACTCACTCACACACTTACGTCATACATACACACACAAACACATACTCTCAGCCACAAACAGAACACGCACATATGTAAACTCACACTTGCACGCATAGTCTTGAACACACATGCGGACACCTACACACACACACACACACACACACACACACACACACACACACACACAATGGACAAGGCAGTGAACCTGCTCCAGCATCACATATTATCAAAAGGCAACAACAATTAAATACAAATAGCTTTATGATTTGAAACAGCCATTGTGAGCCAATATGGCCGCCTGTCCTCCTCCATGTTCTCCCAGTCAGTTGAACATTGTGTGTAGTTCTGTGAAACTGTGGCGGGTCTTTTGCTGTGTGTTTGCACCCCGTTTTTTCTTCCTCTTATACGGAGGACTCCCCTCATTCGGATCCTCCCTGATACAGTGCGATGGGTTCTGCTCCACATTACTAACCCATAACCCAAACTGACCCATTTTTTGCCTCTATTTTAAGGGGTACCAGGGGGACAGAGTTTCAGCTTATTTCAGTCTCTCTCCTCCTTTATCTCTTTCTGCCTTTCTCTCTTTCCACCTCTCTCTCTCTCTCTCTCTCTCTGTCATTTTGCTGACCCAAGCATAACCAGAGAGGCACTAACTAGTCAGAGCAGGGCTTGGTTCTTGCTGCTCTTTGTCCTGGTCCTTGTGTTGGTTGCTCCTCGGTTGTTTGGCCTACAGACGTGATGGTGATGACGTCCTGGTATTGTAATGGCTGACTCCTGCATAATCACATCTTCAATGCTCTTATCTCTCCCTATATAGAATTAATTGAAAAAAGCACAAAGAAGGGCAACTAAATGGGTTCTTTGTGGGAAATGTAAAAGTTAAGTAGAAAGACTTGAACAATATTTTATGCAAAAAAACTTGGGGGGGCGGGGGCGGGTGTATGTATGGGGGAGGGAGGTTTATACACTGCCTGGCCAAAAATGTGCCTGGCACATTCGTCGTGGCATTGTTTCGACAACATTATGCAACGTCACAACATTAATTTCCATCCAGAGTTTATTCATTTTCGGTCGAGATCTTGTATTGATGACGGGAGAGTCTAACCACTCCGTAAAGTCTTCTCCAGCACATCCCAAAGACTTTCAATGGGGTTAAGGGTCAGGACTCTGGTGGACAATTCATGTGTGAAAATTATTCCTCATTCTCCCTGAACCACTCTTTCACAATTTGAGCCCGATGAATCTTGGCATTGTCGCCCTGGAATATGCCCATTGATGGGATAACCTGGTCATTCAGTACATTCAGGTACTCAGCTGACTTCATTGTATTGCTGCATAATGTTGCTGAGCCTAGACCTGACCAATTGAAGCAACGCCAGATCATAACACTGTCTCCAGAGGCTTGTACAGTGGGCACTATGCATGACGGGTGCAACGGTGACTTTTTTTTGGGCCAGGCAGTGTATTAGTAAAATGGATAAACAAAATGAACAACAATGTATATTTATGGAATAGGGGGGTATAGGTGTATATTAATCGAAATGTAACTGGTTAAAGGTAAATTCCACACCAATGTCAGGAAGAGTTGCAATGTGTGCAACAGTTTGTCAAGTCATGTACTAGAGGCAGAAACACTGGGGATCTTAATGCAGGACTGAATACTCGATAGTTTGTAGGTAAATCACAAGCTGGGCTGAATGGCCTGTTCTACTCATTATGTATTCTTGTGTTGTTATGTTCCTTTTAGTTACAAACAGACCAAGATATACTACTGTCAACAAAATCAGCATAACTCCACTGGACCACAAACCAGCTGAACTATGTACACGCAAAGGGCACAAAGACACTTTTGTCCATGTTGGTAACAAGCGACAACAGGTGTTAAAACACCAGCGTGGCTGTTTCACCCAGCATGTGGCAAGCGGTCTCGTGCTAGGCTAGCGGGATAGGCTAACAATTTCACACAACTGTTGGGGGTCCTGCCAGGGTAATGGTGATACTGCAGCAGAGTGTAGTCATGTATGACATCACAGCACAGGGCTGTCATAGCGACTGGACTGGCAGTATCAGGTGATTGCGATGTCACCTCAGCTTGAGCCTAATGGCGGCGATTCTCCTGCGCACATCGTTCTCCGAACATTCCGGAATGTATTCTGCTTTTCAGTGAAATTCCGTGAGTGTTCAGAGAGTGGTCTTGTGTTCCCAGGTTGGTATCAGATTCATTAAATTAACCATAAAAGTGGCCAATAATGTTGGGATGTGGATGGTCTTCTTTTTTTTCAATTTCTTACACCATTTCACTGAATTGAAATGGAATTCACCCCATCTGTGGTATCTTTTGGACAAGATTTTGTAAAAAAAATATATATATATATATTCAATACTGCTCGAAAGTTTATGAACCCTTTAGATTTTTTTGTATATCTGCATAAATTAGATCTAAAATGTGATCACATCATTATCTAAGTCCTAAAATGAACCCAGCTCAACAAAAAACATTATTCTTTTATCATTTATTTATTGAGCAAAATTATCCAACATTAAATGCTTTGTTGGCAAAAGTATGTGAACCCTTGTATCATACGTATTTTTAAAGTATCATAATTAATATTTGGTTGCATATCCTTTGCATGCTGTTACTTCCTGAAGTCTGTGACCCATCAATATCAAAAGACTCTCAATATCTTATTTTCAGGTACTGTTAAATGCAACACTAAAACCTCTCTGCATTTGAATGAATCTCTATGGGAATTGAGAGGTGAGACTAGATTCAGCCGGAAATTACACTGATACAGTATGGAACACATGACTGGCTAAATGGCTGTAAGTCATCCAGGGTCTAAGGTATCAAACGAGCCTCAAACCATCACTCTGCTGCCAGGTATGCAGTAGATATGGATAGATCACTGCAAGGGTTATTTCTCCTGACTCATTTTCCTATAGAACTATATGGGGGGAAAAAGTCAGGAGAAGAAACCCTTGAAGTTATCCATCCGTAAATGATCAGCTGTAAATTACACTGGAACAGTATGGAACACATGGTTGGCTAAGTGGCTCTAAGTCATCAAGGGTCTGATGTATTAAACAAGCCTTTAACCATCACTCTGCTGCCAGAAATACAGTAGATATGGATGGATAACTTGAAGGGTTTCTTCTCTTGACTTACTTCTCTTGAGTACAATAGGAAAATCTGTCAGGAGAAACAACCCTTAAAGTGATCAAGTGTTGTATGGGTGTGTTTATGGATGTGTATGTGTGCATGTGGGTGGGTGGGTGTGGGAGTGTGTGTGCGCGTGCGTGTGTGGGAGTGTGTATGGGTGTGTGTGTGCGTGCATGTGTGTGTATGGGGGTGTGTTCGTGCGTGCGTGTGGGAGCGTGTGCATGGGTGTGTGCGTGCGTGCGTGTGTGCATTGGGGTGTGTGTGCGTGCGTGTTTGGGAGTGTGTATTGGTGTGTGTGTGTGTGTGTGTGCGCGTAAGTGTGTGTGTGTGCGTGCGTGTTTGTGAGTGTGTATGGGTGTGTGTGTATGCGTGTGTGTACGCGCGTGTGTGTGTGTGTGTGTATGGGTGTGTGTGTGTACGCGTGCGTGTGTGTGTGTGTGTATGTGAGTGTGTGTGTGTCACGCAGCCCTGCGCATCACAGCTGCACATTTGTAAACAGCTGCGGTGCTCACCCCCCCACACAGGACCCCCCCCACACACACACACACACAGGCAGCACATACCTTTCAGGACCCTGTCTGCTAAATATAGAACCCCGTCCAGGGCTGTCCAGAGGCCTGCCTGTACATAAAAATTCAGCCTGCAGTTTTAGTGCAGGTCAGTTTTTGGATGGGCAGGGAGGACTATGGTGTATACACAAATCTCCTTGATGGAGTTACGTCCCAATGTTTCACACAACCTGTTTTGTGGTGTTATCTTTGTGTGCTGTGTGTTTGGAGAGAGGTCTGGTTTGTAAAACTGTCAGAGCTGGGAGACAAACTGCCTTTCCCAGCTGAGATAAATCCTACTTTTTCTCTCTTTCTGACTGGGAATGAACCCAGCGGCCCTCTGTTAAAACTTGTGAGGACCGTACGAACCCAGCGGCCCTCTGTTAAAATTTGTGAGGACCGTACGAACCCAGCGGCCCTCTGTTAAAACTTGTGAGGACCATCATTACTGTGTTGTTGCTGCTTTCTCTCCCTTTTTCTTCTCCCTGGCATGTTTTAAATCCCGCCAGATCCTGACATGACTTAAGCCTGTTCATAATAATCCGCTGGTTCCCCTCGGAACATTCTGGAAGGGGCCATGGGGGGTGACGGGGCTCCCATTGTGGGCCCGTTTCTGAAGCACAATCGCCAGCCGCGAACATGCTGATGGCAGCAGACCCACAGCCCCACTAACTGTTCTGCTTACTGTTCCCTTTGTGTGTGTGTGTGTGTGTGTGTGTTTGTTTGAGCGTGTGTGTGTTCTTGAGCATTTGTGTGACTGTGTGTGTGTTTGTGTGTGTGAGCATGTGTGTGTGTGTGTGTGTGTTTGACCATGTGTGTGTGTGTGTGTGTGTGTGTGTGAGCGAGTGTGTGTGAGCGTGCGTGCGTTTGCGTGTGTGTGTGTGTGTTTGACCATATGTGTGTATGTGTGTGAGCGGGTGTGTGTGAGCGTGCGTTTGCGTGTGTGTGTGTGTGTTCGTGTGTGTGTGCCTGAACAGCATCTAAATGCTGGTTAGAATCAGTGAGTAATTCGCTGCTTACGGAAAACCCACCAATATTTTGGTTTTATAAAACGTGAATTTCTCATCACTAATTGTGTCCCCCAGCTGAAAGAGCTCTGGACACCATGAATTTCGACGTGGTGAAGGGCAAGCCCATCCGCATCATGTGGTCCCAGAGAGACCCCTCACTCAGGAAATCCGGGGTGGGGAACGTCTTCATTAAAAACTTGGACAAGTCCATCGACAACAAGGCCCTCTATGATACCTTCTCAGCTTTCGGCAACATCCTGTCCTGCAAGGTACGGCTTTGAGCGTGTGTGTGTGTGTGTGTGTGTGTGTGTGTCTGTGTCTGTGTGTGTGTGTGTGGGCATGCATGTGTGTGTATGTGTGTGTGTCTGTGTCTGTGTGTGTGTGTGGGCATGCATGTGTGTGTGTGTATGTGTGTATGTGTGTGTGTGTGTGTGTGTGTGGGCATGCGTGTGTGTGTGTGTGTGTGTGTGTGTGTGTGTGTGTGTGTGTGTGTGTGTGTGTGTGTGTGTGTGTGTGTGTGTGTGTGTGTGGGCATGCATGTGTCTGTGTGTGTATGTGTGTGTGTGTGTGTGTGTGGGCATGCTTGTGTATGTGTGTGTGTGTGTGTGTGGGCATGCGTGTGTGTGTGTGTGTGTGTGTCTGGGCATGTGTGTGTATGTGTGTGTGTGTGTGAGTGTGTGTGTCTGGGCATGTGTGTGTGTGTGTGTATGTGTGTGTGTGTCTGGGCATGCATCTGTATGTGTGTGTGTGTGTGTGTGTGTGTGTGTATGTCTGGGCATGCGTCTGTATGTGCATTTGTGTGTGTGTGTGTTTCAGGTACAGGAGCAATAGGGGTGTGTGGTGACTGCAGTTTAGCAGAGAGAGAAGGCGGGGGAGTGTCAAATAATTTTTAAGGGTTTTCTAACTTCCTTCGTTCCAACACAGGACATTCATAACATTTTCACCTTCAGACGGATCAGTCAGGATGCCCTCCCCTAATCCCCCCACCCCCCTTGGACAGGTGTGTGTGTGTGTGTGGATGCCCTCCCCTAATCTCTTTCCCCTCTTGGACAGGTGGTCTGTGATGAGAACGGGTCTAAAGGTTACGCCTTCGTGCACTTCGAGACTCAGGACGCAGCCGACCGTGCAATTGAGAAGATGAACGGCATGCTGCTGAACGACCGCAAAGTGTGAGTGTCCCGGCACAGAGAAGGCCAGAGTCTGTGGTACTACAGCTAACATGTTCGCTAAGCGCTAAGGCAGGCTAACATGTTCGCTAAGCGCTAAGGCAGGCCAGAGTCTGCTGTAGTACAACTAACATGTTCGCTAAGCGCTAAGGCAGGCCAGAGTCTGCTGTACTACAGCTAACATGTTCGCTAAGCGCTAAGGCAGGCTAACATGTTCGCTAAGCGCTAAGGCAGGCTAACATGTTCGCTAAGTGCTAAGGCAGGCCAGAGTCTGTAGTACTACAACTAGCATGTTCGCTAAGGCAGGCCAGAGTCTGCTGTACTACAACTAACATGTTCGCTAAGCGCTAAGGCAGGCCAGAGTCTGCTGTACTACAACTAACATGTTCGCTAAGCGCTAAGGCAGGCCAGAGTCTGCTGTACTACAGCTAACATGTTTGCTTAGCGCTAAGGCAAGCTAACATGTTCGCTAAGCGCTAAAGCAGGCTAACATGTTCGCTAAGCGCTAAGGCTGGCCAGAGTCTGCTGTACTACAGCTAATATGTCCGCTAGGCGCTAAGGCAAGCCAGAGTTTGTGGTACTTCAGCTAACATGTTCGCTAAGCGCTAAGTTGGACCTGAGTCTGTGGTACTACAGCTAAATGTCGGTT
>CM040406.1:61956862-62106862 GCA_022702515.1 Ilyophis sp. 1 JC-2022
TCTTTTATTTTGAAATTTCTGCCGGAGGGAGGCATGTCTATTGAGTACCAGGCGTGAGGTATGCTTGAGGAATACTGGACAACGGGCTGCAGCCATACAGTGTTGAAAAATATTGGAAGATAGATTTCATATCCACCCAAAATACTAGGCTTATGTATGAAATAAATTGACAAAAACGAAAACTAAAGACATTTTCTCTATAATTTTTGTTTATTTTAGCTAGTTTTGTAAACACACAATACAGTTTCAGTTAGTTATAGTTTTTTTGTAAAGCCTCGTTTTTATTTTTATTTCAGTTAACGAAAATGTTTTTTCACACCTAGTTTTTGTTATTTCGTTAGTTTTCGTTAACGATAATAACCTTGGTGTGTGTCAGAGTCAGGATGGTTCTGTCGTTACGACAGCACTTGTACACCTTACTGAAAACTCTGTACTTTGTTGTGACAGTGGCTATGGAGGAGAGTGCTAGCTGAATGAATGCTAATTGATGTAATGCATTGTGGGTACCTGTGGGAAAAACGGGATTCTCATCTTTTTCTGACTCCGCCCCCTCTCTGACTCCGCCCCCGACAGGAAAAATCCTCAGTGTGAAAGTGATGACGGATCCCACGGGGAAGTCACGAGGCTTCGGCTTCGTCAGCTATGAGAAACACGAAGACGCCAACAAGGTATGGGCTATTTTTAACTGGGCCGTTAGTACCCCAGAATGCATGAGGAAACTATGTGGCACCTGTGATTGGACAATGCGGCTGTCAATCACTGACATATAAACCAAACAGGTTGATCAAAACTGTGTGGTTGCTGTTCAAAGAAATATAAATTGTGATTGGTCAAAATTAGCAGGTCACTGATGACACACAGCTAGCTAACTCCACCCATGTTTGGGCAAGTAGGGCTTACTGAGCATTAGTAAGTAAGACATTAGAAGGCCTGATCCAGGTGTGTTTGTGTGTAATATGAGCTGATCCAGGTGTGTTTGTGTGTAATGAGAGCTGACCCAGGTGTGTTTGTGTGTAATGAGAGCTGACCCAGGTGTGTTTGTGTGTAATATGAGCTGACCCAGGTGTGTTTGTGTGTAATGAGAGCTGACCCAGGTGTGTTTGTGTGTAATGAGAGCTCACCCAGGTGTGTTAGTGTGTAATGAGACCTGACCCAGGTGTGTTTGTGTGTAATGAGAGCTGACCCAGGTGTGTTTGTGTGTAATGAGAGCTGACCCAGGTGTGTTAGTGTGTAATGAGAGCTGACCCAGGTGTGTTAGTGTGTAATATGAGCTGATCCAGGTGTGTTAGTGTGTAATGAGACCTGACCCAGGTGTGTTAGTGTGTAATGAGAGCTGACCCAGGTGTGTTAGTGTGTAATGAGAGCTGACCCAGGTGTGTTTGTGTGTAATATGAGCTGATCCAGGTGTGTTAGTGTGTAATGAGACCTGACCCAGGTGTGTTAGTGTGTAATGAGAGCTGACCCAGGTGTGTTAGTGTTTAATGAGAGCTCACCCAGGTGTGTTAGTTTGTAATGAGAGCTGACCAAGGTGTGTTTGTGTGTAATGAGAGCTGACCCAGGTGTGTTGCTGATCCAGGTGTGTTTGTTATGTTGAGAATGCAGGCGGTAGAGGAGATGAACGGTACAGAGCTGAACGGGAAGGCGGTGTTCGTGGGGCGGGCCCAGAAGCGGATGGAACGGCAGGCAGAGCTCAAGAGGAAGTTTGAGCAGCTGAAGCAGGAGCGAATAAGCAGATACCAGGTCCGCAAGACCCGCCCCCTCCCCTCCCTGTCTCCGCCTACATTTCCACACCGCCGCCCGTCATTGGTCCACATAAACTCACATTACATACAGTTTGGCGCACAAAACCTTTCGGTCATTACTAAATAAATGAGGGTGGTGGGGGTGTACACAGAGGGGTACGATTTTAGAGCAGGTGTTCCCAACCTGAGGTGCAGAGAGAGTCCAATGGCTGTGATTGCTAAAGCAGAAATAGAATGAAATAGAAATAGTAGTTTGTAACATTATCAATATCTTGACTGTATTTTTTGATCAATTTAATGCTACCTTGGTGAATAAAAGCATCGATTTCTTTCAAAGACAGAAAAATGTCTCAGTGATTCCAAACTTTTGAACGGTAGTGTATGTATGTGTTACGGTCTGGTATGTATGTGTAACGGTCTGTTTCGTTTGATCATGCTCGTGTACTCTGGCCTCAGGGTGTGAACCTCTACATCAAGAACCTGGATGACACCATCGATGACGAAAAACTGCGCAAGGAATTCTCTCCCTTTGGCTCCATAACCAGTGCCAAAGTAAGGACATCACACCAATTCACCAACTCTTCAACTCACTCACTCACCAAGTCACCAACTCTCTAATTTTCTAACTCTTCAGCTCAAAGACTCATAAACTCACCAGTTAACCAGGTCACCCTTAGAAATCTGATGCAGTGTCTCACGTGCTGCTGTGTAGCAACAGGGCCTGTGCCCACTGCGGGATAAATGCTCTGATTGTAATGGGTGTGGCGCTGTGTGGTTTCCATGGTAACAGGTGATGCTGGAGGAGGGCCGCTCGAAGGGTTTCGGGTTTGTGTGCTTCTCATCACCGGAGGAGGCCACCAAGGCGGTGACGGAGATGAACGGGCGGATCGTGGGCTCCAAGCCGCTGTACGTGGCGCTGGCCCAGCGCAAGGAGGAACGCAAGGCCCACCTCACCAACCAGTATATGCAGCGCATCGCCGGCATGCGCGCCGTTCCCGCTAACGCCATCATGAACCAGTTCCAGCCGCCGGGCGGCTACTTCATGCCCGCCGTGCCGCAGGTGAGCCGCAGGAGAGGAGCCGAACATACAGCGATGCGCTAAGTCAACTCTGCCAACACTCACACAGTTCTCTCACCAGCATGTGTCACTGTTAGCGATGCTAATGCGTATGTTTCTCTCCAGCTGAGTCACTGTTAGCAATGCTAATGCATCTGTTAGCGATGCTAATGCATATGTTTCTCTCCAGCTGAGTCACTGTTAGCAATGCTAATGCATGTCTCTTTCAGCCTGAGTCATGGTTAGCAATGCTAATGAATATGTTTCTCTCTAGCTGAGTCACCGTTAGCTATGCTAATGCATCTGTTAGCGATGCTAATGCATATGTTTCTCTCTAGCTGAGTCACCGTTAGCTATGCTAATGCATCTGTTAGCGATGCTAATGCATATGTTTCTCTCCAGCTGAGTCACTGGTAGCAATGCGAATGTGTATATCTCTCTAGCTGAGTCACCGTTAGCAATGCTAATGCATATCTCTTTCCAGCTGAATCACGGTTAGCAATGCTAACGGGTCTCATTGACTGAGCCACTGTTCAGGATGCTAACCCGTGTTTCTCTTTGGTAGGCCCAGAACAGAACGACCTACTACGCACCAAACCAGCTGGCCCAGATGCGGCCGAACCCTCGTTGGCAGCAACAAGGGGGAAGAAGCCAAGGTGAGGGCTCATTCTAACATGCCAACTGAAAAATATAAAATAATTTTTCAACCTGGAAAATCCTGTAAAGTGGTCCAATGTCTTTACAAAGTCATGGGAAATATCCCAGAAAATGGCCTGTATTCAGTCAACATTTGTCCATAACTTACAAGAGTTTTCTTCACAGACTGACTTTGGTGCGTTAGTTTGATTACTGAACTGTTAAGTTTTTCTGGAAACAAAATTTTGCTTTCAATTGGCGGTCGAAGTTAAGGACAAATTTGATTGAGTTCCAGCCAATAATTTTTACTTAATTCTGTTATAGCCAGAAAACAATGTCCGTTTGTCCATCTAACTCCCTCTATTAATGTTGTGTTTTATCCAGCATAGCAATGTCAGTGTGGTGATATTAATAACGATGGTTAGCTCACTGGCATGTACATTAATGCCCCCTGAGAGAGGTCTCTGGTGACTGGTATTCTCTGCCATTGTGTGTCCATGCAGATGCAAAATACATTCTCAAAAAGCATTTCCCCCAAAAAAGTAATTTTCAGAATAGCCCAAAATGAACAGGATTAACATTAACATTTAATTAACTCATTAACAGCCGCCTTATTTACATAATATATGTATAAAATAACTATGGAAGTTCTTGGAAAATGTGCATCTGATTGAATGGGAACGCTGTCTGTAAACGAGGAAGTTCTTCAGTTCTTAAGAGCTATGGCTTGTACACCATTTTTCATCTTGTACCACTCCCTCCACAGGTGGGTTCCAGGGGATGCCCAACTCCCTGCGCCAGCCTGGTCCCCGTGCCAACCTGAGACACCTCGCCCCCAACGCCAACACGCAGGGGCCCCGGGGTATGGGCTCCGGAGCACAGAGAGTGGGTAAGAAAGTGGGGTACAGAGAGTGGGTAAGAAAGTGGGGTACAGAGAGTGGGTAAGAAAGTGGGGTACAGAGACAGAGAGTGGGTAAGAAAGTGGGGTACAGAGAGTGGGTAAGAAAGTGGGGTACAGAGACAGAGAGTGGGTAAGAAAGTGGGGTACAGAGACAGAGAGTGGGTAAGAAAGTGGGGTACAGAGAGTGGGTAAGAAAGTGGGGTACAGAGAGTGGGTAAGAAAGTGGGGTACGGAGACAGAGAGTGGGTAAGAAAGTGGGGTACAGAGAGTGGGTAAGAAAGTGGGGTACAGAGAATGGGTAAGAAAGTGGGGTGCAGAGACAGAGAGTGGGTAAGAAAGTGGGGTACAGAGACAGAGAGTGGGTAAGAAAGTGGGGTACAGAGACAGAGAGTGGGTAAGAAAGTGGGGTACAGAGAGTGGGTAAGAAAGTGGGGTACAGAGACAGAGAGTGGGTAAGAAAGTGGGGTACAGAGAGTGGGTAAGAAAGTGGGGTACAGAGACAGAGAGTGGGTAAGAAAGTGGGGTACAGAGAGTGGGTAAGAAAGTGGGGTACAGAGACAGAGAGTGGGTAAGAAAGTGGGGTACAGAGACAGAGAGTGGGTAAGAAAGTGGGGTACAGAGACAGAGAGTGGGTAAGAAAGTGGGGTACAGAGACAGAGAGTGGGTAAGAAAGTGGGGTACAGAGAGTGGGTAAGAAAGTGGGGTACAGAGAGTGGGTAAGAAAGTGGGGTGCAGAGACAGAGAGTGGGTAAGAAAGTGGGGTACAGAGACAGAGAGTGGGTAAGAAAGTGGGATACAGAGAGTGGGTAAGAAAGTGGGGTACAGAGACAGAGAGTGGGTAAGAAAGTGGGGTACGGAGACAGAGAGTGGGTAAGAAAGTGGGGTACAGAGAAAAAAAGATGGGTGCAGGGTAATCTACTTTTAAAAATCCAGTTGTGTATAAGGATGATACATAAATGTGTTTTCACCTGTATTTGGAAATTAATAATGCCATGTACTATGTTTATAGTCAGAGAACATTATGTTACTTTTTATTTAAGTATTAAATAAAGGTGAGTGTTACAACAAGTAGAATAATTAATTGCATTTAGGGAAGTACTCAATGCAGGTGGATGTTGTTAGTATAGACTGTTCTATCAGCAGGTGGATGTTGTAAGTATAGACTGTTCTATCAGCAGGTGGATGTTGTAAGTATAGACTGTTCTATCAGCAGGTGGAGGTTGTAAGTATAGACTGTTCTATCAGCAGGTGGATGTTGTAAGTATAGACTGTTCTATCAGCAGGTGGATGTTGTAAGTATAGACTGTTCTATCAGCAGGTGGAGGTTGTAAGTATAGACTGTTCTATCAGCAGGTGGATGTTGTAAGTATAGACTGTTCTATCAGCAGGTGGATGTTGTATGTATAGACTGTTCTATCAGCAGGTGGATGTTGTAAGTATAGACTGTTCTATCAGCAGGTGGATGTTGTAAGTATAGACTGTTCTATCAGCAGGTGGATGTTGTAAGTATAGACTGTTCTATCAGCAGGTGGATGTTGTAAGTATAGACTGTTCTATCAGCAGGTGGATGTTGTAAGTATAGACTGTTCTATCAGCAGGTAGATGTTGTAAGTATAGACTGTTCTATCAGCAGGTGGATGTTGTAAGTATAGACTGTTCTATCAGCAGGTGGATGTTGTAAGTATAAACTGTTCTATCAGCAGGTGGATGTTGTAAGTATAGACTGTTCTATCAGCAGGTAGATGTTGTAAGTATAGACTGTTCTATCAGCAGGTGGATGTTGTAAGTATAGACTGTTCTATCAGCAGGTGGATGTTGTAAGTATAAACTGTTCTATCAGCAGGTGGATGTTGTAAGTATAGACTGTTCTATCAGCAGGTGGATGTTGTAAGTATAGACTGTTCTATCAGCAGGTAGATGTTGTAAGTATAGACTGTTCTATCAGCAGGTGGATGTTGTAAGTATAGACTGTTCTATCAGCAGGTGGATGTTGTAAGTATAGACTGTTCTATCAGCAGGTGGATGTTGTAAGTATAAACTGTTCTTTCTATCAACAGGTGGTGGTCAGGCCCTTGGGCCACGCCCCTCCATGGGTGTCCCCACCCCCCGCGCTATGCCCCCCTACAAATACGCCACCACCGTGCGCAACACTCAGCCTCAGGTGGTGCAGCCCATAGCCCTACAGCAGGTAAACACGCCCAAAAACACTGCCAATATATCCATCACTGGCAGTATACGCCATGTAAACAGACCTCAAATTACCGCTAATATATCCACCACTTAAAGTATGCGGAAGTGTAGTATAATTATGGAACTGGGCTTGTAAACCGAGGTTATAGGTTTGATTCCCAGGTCGGTCACTTCCATTGTATCCTTGACTAATTTGCTTCAGTAAATATACAACTGTACATAAATGGATTGTATGTAAAAGAATGTATGCTTTGTAAATTGTGTGATTTGGGGGGTTTAATGCAGTATAGCACCATGTACAACCAGACAGTCACCGTTTTTTAGTATTATATCAAAGAAACTGATAAATGAAGTTATGGGGATAAATTCCTGGAAAATAGTGGGATACTAACAATTTGCAAACATAACTATAATTTATTATCAGCCTTAAGGTACATATATCATATATGATTAAAGTGAATGTTAAACTTTAAGTGAAGTGTTTAAGCTTTTAATATTAACTCTGTCAGTGTTAATATTAACTCTCTCAGTGTCAGTGTTAAAATGAACTTTATTTCCATCTCTCAGACTCAGCCTGCCGTTCACGTGCAGGGACAGGAGCCCCTCACCGCCTCCATGCTGGCTGCGGCCCCGCCCCAGGAACAGAAACAGATGCTCGGTGAGTGGAGGGACAGCCACTGACAGACAGGCGGAACAGCCAATCACAGATAGATGGGTGGAGCATATAATTTATTAATGGATGGATTCCACCAGTGAGAGATTTTTAGAATGGATAAAGGGAGATGTGTTAATGTGCAGTTATTTACCTGTTATTTACCTGTCACACCTTTTAACACAAAAGTGGTTTCCTCGCTTGGTTCTGGTTTCGACAGCCAAAGGGTAAAGTAAAATATCCAAACAGGGGGGCTTAGAAGCCTGAGATGGGATATAAGTTCTGATCAGGCCCGCAGAACCATGAAATAAAAGGAGCAGACGGACTGCACGCAGTACCGATCATAAACGCGGCCGTACCCAATAGGCCACGACTCCATACATGGAGAACTGTTAAAAATAAATACAGGCCCTGCTGTTGTTGCCAGGGACGACAGACAGTTGGTCTCTGCCAAGTTACACAGCCATGACTGACGCCTGTGGTGAAGTGAATGGAGAAAGGCAAAACCAAAAACTACAACTACAGGTCCCCTGCTTGGACAAAAAGAGCAGACCTGGGGTGCTTTATTTGAAATGCTTTTTTAACCGTTTTATAGACACCAGTATAATGCCTGCAGATTTCAAGGTGTTTTATTTGCACAATCTTACAGGGCAACCAAAACAAAAGTGAAAAAAATAATCTCTCTCTTTCCTCTACCTCTGTCCCTCTTTCTGTCTTTCACCCTCTACCCTTCTCTCTCTCTCCCTCTCCCCTCTCTCTCTTTCTCCCCTCCACCTCTCCCCCCCCCTCTTTTTCTCTCTCTCTCTCTCTCTCTCTCTCTCTCTCTCTCTCTCTCTCTCTCTCTCTCTCTCTCCCTCCCTCCCTCCCTCCCTCCCCCAGGAGAGCGTCTCTTCCCCCTGATCCAGGCCATGCACCCCAGCCTTGCGGGGAAGATTACCGGGATGCTGCTGGAGATCGATAACTCAGAGCTGCTACACATGCTGGAGTCCCACGAGTCTCTGCGCTCCAAGGTTCCTGCGGACGCCGCGTAACACCGCCGCGTAACACCACCCCGTAACACCGCCCCGTAACACCACCCCGTAACACCGCCGCGTAACACAGCCCCATAACACCACCCCGTAACACCACCGCGTGACACCACCACGTGACACCACCCAGTAACACCACCCCGCAACACCACCGCATAACACCACCCCGTAACACCACCCCGCAACACCACCGCGCAACACCACCGCGTAACACCACCGCGTAACACCACCCCGTAACACCACCGCGCAACACCACCCCGCAACACCACCGCTTGACACCACCGCGCAACACCACCCCGTAACACCACCGCTTGACACCACCCCGCAACACCACCGCGTAACACCACCGCGCAACACCACCGCGTAACACCACCCCGCAACACCACCGCGTAACACCACCCCGCAACACCACCGCGTAACACCACCCCGTAACACCACCGCGTAATACCACCGCGTAACACCACCCCGTAACACCACCGCGCAACACCACCGCGTAACACCACCGCGTAACACCACCCCATAACACCACCGCGCAACACCACCGTGTAACACCACCCCGCAACACCACCGCGTAACACCACCCCGCAACACCACCGTGTAACACCACCCCGCAACACCACCCCGTAACACCGCCACGTGACACCACCACGTGACACCACCCCGTAACACCACCGTGTAACACCTATACGTAATTGATGTTATTCACTGGCTGATCAAGCTCCCTGACCTTTGACCCTGCCTTTGCGTGTGGTTTCCAGGTTGAGGAGGCTGTTGCCGTACTCCAGGCCCACCAGGCCAAGAAAGACGCCACTCAGAAAGTGGGGGTCATCGCCACGGCCACAGCGGCTGCCACGTCTTGACCTGAGCAGTGACCCTGACCACTGGACAAACCCAACCAATCACAAGTAGGTCAGCTCGGATTCTGCTTACAATAACCAATCAGAAGTAGGGCCCTGTATCAGCTCGGATTTTGCTTATAATAACCAATCAGAAGGAGGGCCCTGTATCAGCTCGGATTCTGCTTATAATAACCAATCAGAAGGAGGGCCCTGTATCAGCTCGGATTCTGCTTATAATAACCACAACTAGTATTTTCTTTTACATTCACTGTGATTATAATTGTGTTTGTTTTTTAGTCGGTGCTCCAGGCTAAAGTGCTAAATTCTGTTGTTTCAGGGATTAAAAGATGTTTTATTCTTGTGGGTTTTATAGGCTTTCAGGAGCTTTCAGGAGCAAGAGTCTGCAGAAAACCACTGAACCTGGGCTAGTGCCCATCAGAGCAACCCACTGACACAAGCACACACACACGCACACACGCACACACATATACACACACACATATACACACACTCACACACACACTCACACACACACACGCACACACGTATACACACACTCACACGCACACGCACACACACATATACACACACTCACACACACACATATACACTCACACACACACCCACACACATATTCACACACGCACACACATATACACACTCACACACACACACACGCAAACACACACACGCACATATACACACACTCACACGCACACACACACGCAAACACATATACACACACTCACGCACACACACACGCACACACATATACACACGCACACACATATACACACTCACACACACACACACGCAAACACACACACGCACATATACACACACTCACACACACACATATACACACTCACACGCACACACACACACACGCAAACACATATACACACACTCACACACACACACACGCACACACATATACACACGCACACACATATACACACTCACACGCACACACATATACACACACGCACACACACACACACACACACACACACACACACACACACACGCACACACATATACACAAAGCATACTTGAAAATAATTTTTTTTTAAAGTATAATTACAGTTCTTTGAAATTATATTTTAGTACTGTAATAATTTATCAAAAATAATATATTAAAAACACACAGAGAGAGGGGGTTATTTCAAAATTTAAAACCCTCCACTTGTGGCCAGGACAGATCCTTGTTTTCTATTAGAAAATATATCTCTTTTTCCTTTATTTTGTTTGGAAGTTGTGAGTGACTGGTGCTTTGATTGGGACTGTTGGATTTCTCCATCCCACAATATAACTTTGGGTGATGTGGCTCTCAATAAAAGGGATGAAATATTCACCAAAATATCAGTGTCTTTATTTCTATCTAAATGTCACTTAAGCACCGAACAAGCAGCAGTGTGGAGCAGTGATCAGAGCGGCAGTGTGGAGCAGTGGTCAGAGCAGCAGTGTGGAGCAGTGGTCAGAGCAGCAGTGTGGAGCAGTGGTCAGTAGAGCAGTGGTCAGAGCAACAGTGTGGAGCAGTGGTTAGAGCAGCAGTGTGGTGCAGTGGTCAGAGCAGCAGTGTGGAGCAGTGGTCAGAGCAGCAGTGTGGAGAAGTGGTCAGAGCAGCAGTGTGGAGCAGTGATCAGAGCAGCAGTGTGGAGCAGTGGTCAGAGCAGCAGTGTAAAGCAGTTATGAGGTAGGAACATTGTACTGAGGTCAACATCATCTTAACTATACTAGACTTACAAGAAACTATGAATTATAACTAGGATACTCACTGCAAGAAGCTGTATACTGGCCACACCCAGTACATAATGTGATCCAAAGGAATTTATACATGTGTCAGTGGTTAGCCTGCAAGTAATTGCCACAGAGTGGCAAAGCAGCAATTATAACAGTGACAGGGTTGGATTTTATTTACTGTGCCTATAAAGGATGCATCTCTCAGGGATATCCAAGGGCTTTCCAGCTGGGATTACATGCAACGCTGATGTGTAGTGATGCAGAGAAGCCATTTTATGATAAAGCACTCACCAAAAACTTTAAAAAACGCCATTATGTTAAATATACAGCTCTGGAAAAAAATAAGAGACCACTGCAAAATGATCAGTTGTCTCATTGTTATTTTGGTTCTGTACTCTAGAAAATTTATTTTATTTTTATTATGGTATTTTCATCCATATCGGATGAACCGTTTAGAAATTTAGAACCTTTTATGCACAGTCTCCCCCATTTTTGGGCATCAAGAAATATTGGACAGTTTAACATCATATAGAATAAAGTAATCATATTTAATATTTGGTGGCATATCCTTTGCATGCCATGACTTCCTGATGTCTGTGACCAAACAACATCAAAAGACTCGATATCTTATTTTCTGGTACTCTTACAAGCGATACTATAACGTCTCTGCATTTGAATGGATCTCTATGGGAATTTGGGGGTGGGACTAGATTTAGCTGTAAATTATGCTGGAACAGTATGGAATACATGGTTGGTAAAATGGCTGTAAGTCATCAAGGGTCTGAGGTATCAAACGAGCCTCAAACCATCACTCTGCTGCCAGATGTACAGTAGATGTGGATAGATCACTTGAAGGGTTGTTTCTCCTGACAAATTTTCCTATTGAACTCTGGAAAAATAAAAGGTAATAAATCAATGCTGTATTTATCAGGAAGTCATGGCATGCAAAGGATATGCGACCAAATATTAAAAATGATAACTTTATTATACATTATGTTAAACTGTCTAATATTTTTTTATGCCCAAAAATGGGGTGGACTATGTACTTAAGGTTCTATAATTTCCAAACGGTTCATCCGACATGTATTTTTACAAATCCAAAATAACAACGAGACAACTGATAATTTTGCAGTGGTCTCTTCATTATTTCCAGAGCTGTATTAAGCTGGGCTGTGACTAGATGGCCAAAGATTGAACGAGTAAGAATTAATTAGGCAACAACCGCGGGTCAGGGTCTTGGTTTGAACTAGCAGGGTTCAAATAATGATTATGTGACGTAGCACATATTAATTACGCAATTAACCTGAATTCCCAAAGACATGCATTCTATTTTTTATTGTTATCATTTACATAAAATTCATCACCCATGTCGCTTCGTCCAGATTCTGTACCGTTACGAATGCAGACTGCAGAATCACTCTTCGCTAGTTATGGAACTGCTTTACAAGCTACCCACTTGTTATATTTATATTACTATGTTTATTTGTTATAGCCTGCATATCCACTCCATTCATATCCACGCGATCATGAGCTGTGTCTTGCAAGTTGAAATATATAGTCACCATCTGTCACTCCTGCAAGCTCACAGTTGCAACTCCACGTGTTTTGAGCGCAGTACCGGAGGCGGGTGCAGGGAAGGAAAGGGCGGATCGGACTAGGAAGAGTCAAACGCTAAAGGTTACGGGCAAAATGGCTGCGTCTACGACCGCGTTTCTTTATCGCGATAGCGATTGAAAATGTGTCTCTCAAACTGAAGTTGATAACGTCTGCTGTGGACACCGTTTTGCTTTTAGAGTAAAATTATTTATTTGTGCATCGCTGCTTAAGATCATATCGTACTTAAACCAAGAAGTAGCCTACATTGAAATGTAACGTAGCAGTTAAAGCTATTAGCTGGAGCAGCTAAGTAACATGGTAACGTTTTGCCATTATTTATGTACAGATGTGTTGGCTAGCAAATAAAGTGGCAGTTGAGAGGGAACATTTAAACCTCTGCTTTAAGGGAATATACACTACCATTTATTTTAGCTAATTGTTAGCGGTTTTTGCCGAGGTGCTAGCAAATATCAATAGCTAACGTTAGCTAGCCAGTCACCTGTAACTAAGCTAAACCTGTCTGACTGATGATCCGTTCTTTGGATAAAACTCTTGCTTCTTGTTTGAGTTTGAGTTTGGCGCTACCTAATGGTCGTGCTCGGGATCGCACGTGGTTATTTAATTATGACTTTAGCGATGAAGAGCTTGTTTCGCCATCTTAAGTATTAATGCATGGTTATTTTCCAAGTCTTCTCATCTAGTGACAAAATTGCACATGCCACCTCAGTGTCAGCCATAATTTCTCAAAAATTGTAACAACAGCAACGATTTTAATACAAATTATACGTATAGACCTACTGAAGAGCTTATTATGCCAATTTTATGCTTCAATCTTCAACAGTCAGCCAGTAACTAACGTTACCATGGGTAAACAGTGAGGATCATTTCTCTCACACTAGAGATTAGCACAGTTTCCCAGAGATTCAGTACTTCCTTCAAGAGGAGGATAGAGTTTACATTTATTGATAATTCAACCATGATGTCCAGGTGTACACAGTAATGAGAACACAAAAAGTTGCAGGGACACTGTGTCCATTGTGTGTGATAAATGTCCTCTTAACTCTCACGCCCACAAGAAACGAAGAAAAAAACTTAAGTTTCACTCCCTTTAAATCCTGTCCTGCAGGTTAATATCTCCCACAATACCCCACTTCATTCATCCAGGCCACAACCAATTTTTGTTCTGAATCTGTTCTGATAAATTAAGTTGTCAATGTAAGAAACGGTCAAAATAAACATTTTTAGCTGAGGTAGGGGGAGGGGAGGATAATCTTCACATCGGGGGGGTTTAAGGGAAATCTTCCTGCCTCTCCTGTTATTATTATAGTCAGAGTGCACTATATATAGGTTACTATTTAACAGTTGTCTATTGGGGTTACTATTATAAGTACATACAATTGCCTCCCTGCCACTAGGGGGCGCACCATATGAATCCCTGGTGTAATTGTCAGTTCCATGGTCTTCTTCCTGAAGCCCTCAGCACCACATCCTCCATTGACCAGCTTCATCTTCGTCCTTAAGTTGCCCAGCTCCGTCCCAGACGCCTCACTCCTCATCGGCTGCCTCCCTTTTCAGTTCGTCTGCCTTGTGATTGGCCAGGTGCTGGGCGGGGCTTGGTAGAGTCATCACCCCGACAGCCAGTGAGGATGCGTCTTGCTCACAGTCTTTCCTGGTCGACACTTCCTCCTGTTTGCAGTGTGGGGTGTCATCATACATCAGACACACACATTCACACAGACACACACACACATTCCTATGTGCTGGCCTGTTCATATGTTACACCCTAACATTTAGCCTGTTCATATGTTACACCCTAACATTTAGCCTGTTCATATATTACACCCTAACATTTAGCCTGTTCATATGTTACACCCTAACATTTAGCCTGTTCATATGTTACACCTTAACATTTAGCCTTTTCATATGTTAACGCAATCATTTTCCTCGTAGTTGTGATTAACACGAGAGGCGGCCAATGAAACGCAGCCGTGGGGGTCACCTGATACAACGTGGTCTGGCGCAGGTCTCCGCCCATCTGCTCTGTGAGCTCCTGAGGTTCTGCCTCCTCTCCGTTTGAGTGACAGCTGGGACTGTGCACCTCAATCCCGTGGCTCTCCAGGATAGCGGCCTCTGAAAAGAGAGACTGAATCTGCAAACGCTCCAATTATCCTCATCCCTCACTCCCCTCCTCCCTCTACTACACTCATCCAATTATCCTCATCCCTCACTTCTCATCCCTCTCTCCCCTCCTCCCTCTACTACACTCATCCCTTTCTCCCCTCCTCCCTCTACTACACTCATCCCTCTCTCCCCTCCTCCCTCTACTACACTCATCCAATTATCCTCACCTCCTCCCTCTACTACACTCATCCCTCTCTCCCCTCCTCCCTCTACTACACTCATCCAATTATCCTCATCCCTCACTTCGCATCCCTTTCTCCCCTCCTCCTTCTACACTGCTCCAATTATCCTCATCCCTCTCTCCCCATCCTCCCTCTACTACACTCATCCCTTTCTCCCCTCCTCCCTCTACTACACTCATCCCTTTCTCCCCTCCTCCCTCTACTATACTCATCCCTTTCTCCCCTCCTCCCTCTACTACACTCATCCCTTTCTCCCCTCCTCCCTCTACTACACTCATCCCTTTCTCCCCTCCTCCCTCTACTATACTCATCCCTTTCTCCCCTCCTCCCTCTCCCCTCATCCCTGTACACTCACCCCTCTCTCCTCTCCTCCCTGTACACTCATCCCTCTCTCCCCTCATCTATGTGCACTCATCCCTCTCTCCTCTCCTCCTCTTTTCTTTCACCCCTCCCTCCTGCTGGAAGGCACAAGGATGCTACAAGTCACTTTTTGACTTTTTGTATTTTTTTTCATCCCTTTATCATTTATCAAAACTACAATTTTATTTAGTTTGCCAACTTTTTATTTTATTTAGATTGAACCGTCCCTCCTCTCTCATCTCCATCCACACCCCATTCCAAACAGAGTCAGCAGGCTAAAATATCTCCGCCCCTGTTAATTCTGGTGGTTTCCTGTAAATGTGCTAAGCAGACGCCCTTGATTGAGTGCAGTGCAGTGCTTACTGTTAAGCTCCTCTAGCCGTAAGCGCTTCAGCGGCTAACAATCACGCCATTGTGCGTTCAGACCATCTGCTCTGTAGGTATGTCTACAGCAATAGCACACAGTTTGGGAGAGGACTGGGACTGTGATCCACACCCCTCCTAAAAATGCACAGTGTCCTGTGTGGAGGCGTCGCGGTCCGTGCCACGGACGGGATGGAGTTTGAGCTGCAGGTGAGGTCCCTAAGCACACCTGGGCCATAATATTTTATTTGAACAACTTTAACCACGTAAGACAATGTTAAAGTATAATATCTGCAGATCTGACATTTTCACCAATATTCTCAATAAAATTATTGTTTAATTATTCTTTTTTTTTACTCAGATTATACTGGCCAACTAAACATGTATTCGACCCAGATCTAATGCATGCATAAATATACATAAGTTTGGTATGTGTGCACTTGTGTGTGTGTTTGTACATGTGTGTTAGTGCATGTGTACATGTGTGTGGGTGCTCAAAAAACTGGGTTAGGGTTAGAGGTGTGGGTGCACATGAATGTGTGTGTGTGTGTGTGTGTGGGTGCTTACCGATGTTGGCTCGCCTTTTCATGTCCTTCCGGCGATTGGCGAACCAGTTGTACACCTTCAGTGCTGTGACTCGCTCAAACTCTGACAGCTTGCACCCTGGGACACAGCGCTCATCAGAGCGATTATACGATAACAAACACAAACTCTGACAGCTTGCACCCTGGGACACAGCGCTCATCAGAGCGATTATACGATAACAATCACAAACTGCTTCTACATAACTGACACACTTTCCAACAGCATAGTTCACATAGTACACATTTATACAAACACACATCATTCACCAATGGCCCGGCTGCACAATAGGCCAGGGAACTTCTCTGGTGAGGAAGCTGGCCTTGTAACTCAGAGATTGCAGGTTTGATTCCGAGGCGGGGCATTGCCATTCTACCCCTGAGAAAGGTACTCAACCTGAATGGCTTGAATAAATGGGCTTGTCTATCGCTGAACAATGCTACGTCTAATACTATACCCTCAAACCAATTTGTTTACGTACTGACTGATACTATCACCTGTCACACTGATAGCTTGGCACCCTGCTGTGCTTGATGTATAAACCTTTATGCACTTATGTAAGTCGCTCTAGATAAGAGTGTCTGCCTACTTGTGAATGTATAATATAAGCAACTTCTTCAAGTTTAATACACTGTAATCATACAACGCATCTCTTCTGCTGTAAGTATTTTTTTTATCTCAAAATCTTGTGTTTATATTCATGCTTTAATCGAAGCCTCTTGGCCAGGCCATCACTTGTAAACCAAAATTGGTTCTCAATTCACCTTCCCTGGTAAAAAGGAAGGTTTAATTAAAATATAAAAACACATTTCCAGAGTGGATCCAGTGTAAAACCACACCCCCTGCTGGTGGCAGAGGTCACTGACCTGGTTTCTGGATCACACAGTTGCAGGCGTTGGCGATCTCCTCCCTCTTGGCTTCATCCGGATACTGGTTCTCCATGAAGAAACTGAAAGACACGTTTGATGAGAAAAGCAGACCCTATAAGCCCAGCTAGGCCTCATTTATCCTGCTGTCTGGAGAGTATAAAACTCTGAGTAGACCCTATAAGTCCAGCTAGGCCTCTCATTTATCCTGCTGTCTGGAGAGTATAAAACTCTGAGTAAAAGGATGCATAAAAGAATGCTCAGGGAGAAAGTCGGAAATCTGCCTTTCTATCACGGTGTCGCCATATCACACTGACTCCCAACACTGCGTACGTATGGTTTCCAGCGTGTGCAGAAGTATGCAGATTTTCTTATCTGAATTTCTGTGTGAAAACTCGCTTATGCAGCTTTCTGAGGGCATTTTTCTGCTCAGCACTGTGTATACATGTGGCCCCTGCACTATGTATACATGTGGCCCCTGCACTGTGTATACATGTGGCCCCTGCACTGTGTATACATGTGGCCCCTCCACTGTGTATACATGTGGCCCCTGCACTGTGTATACGTGTGGCCCCTGCACTGTGTATACATGCGGCCGCTGCACTGTGTATACATGTGGCCCCTGCACTGTGTATACATGTGGCCCCTGCACTGTGTATACATGTGGCCCCTGCACTATGTATACATGTGGCCCCTGCACTGTGTATACATGTGGCCCCTGCACTGTGTATACGTGTGGCCCCTGCACTGTGTATACATGTGGCCCCTGCACTGTGTATACATGTGGCCCCTGCACTGTGTATACATGTGGCCCCTGCACTGTGTATACGTGTGGCCCCTGCACTGTGTATACGTGTGGCCCCTGCACTGTGTATACATGTGGCCCCTGCACTGTGTATACATGTGGCCCCTGCACTATGTATACATGCGGCCCCTGCACTATGTATACATGTGGCCCCTGCACTGTGTATACATGCGGCCCCTGCACTGTGTATACATGCGGCCCCTGCACTGTGTATACGTGTGGCCCCTGCACTGTGTATACATGCGGCCCCTGCACTGTGTATACATGTGGCCCCTGCACTGTGTATACGTGTGGCCCCTGCACTGTGTATACGTGTGGCCCCTGCACTGTGTATACGTGTGGCCCCTGCACTGTGTATACGTGTGGCCCCTGCACTGTGTATACATGCGGCCCCTGCACTGTGTATACGTGTGGCCCCTGCACTGTGTATACATGTAAAGCCTGGACTTTAACACCCAAAGGGCCTCAGCCTCTCCCTAGCAAACTTCTGCATTTATTAAACATCACTGCAAAATTTACCAGAGAATCAGTGCGCATTCATGCACAAGATCGTATAAATAAACCTCACTTAATGAGGTCCATGGTTTACGGTTAATACAATTCATGAATGTCTGTGACCTACATTGTTGCAGGGAGGGATGTGATATGCCTACACCATTGAGAGAGGGTTTTGATTGGCTACAGTGTTTCAGAGAGAGATGTGATTGGCTTACACTGTTGCAAAGATGGTTGTGATTGGACAGCACTGTTGCAGTGGGAGAAGTGATTAGCTCACCCCTCCATGATTGACAGGCACTCCTTCCTCCAGGTGAAGCGGCTCCCTCTGCGTAGCCTCATAGCTCCACCCACAGGTGCCACTCCTGCCCCGCCCACAGGCAACACGGCCCCTCCCCCACCGGGGCTGATGCTGGCCCTCCAGTCGGGTTCCTCTTTCACAAGAGGCCGAAATGACAAGGTTGCTCCTGCAGAGGGCAGTAGAGAGTAGGCTCTTTACACAGTACTCTCCTGCAGAGGGCAGTAGAGAGCATGCTCTTTACACAGTACTCTCCTGCAGAGCGCAGTAGAGAGCAGGCTCTTTACACAGTACTCTCCTGCAGAGGGCAGTAGAGAGCAGGCTCTTTACACAGTACTCTCCTGCAGAGGGCAGTAGAGAGCAGGCTCTTTACACAGTACTCTCCTGCAGAGGGCAGTAGAGAGCATGCTCTTTACACAGTACTCTCCTGCAGAGGGCAGTAGAGAGCAGGCTCTTTACACAGTACTCTCCTGCAGAGCGCAGTAGAGAGCAGGCTCTTTACACAGTACTCTCCTGCAGAGGGCAGTAGAGAGCATGCTCTTTACACAGTACTCTCCTGCAGAGCGCAGTAGAGAGCAGGCTCTTTACACAGTACTCTCCTGCAGAGCGTAGTAGAGAGCAGGCTCTTTACACAGTCCTCTCCTGCAGAGCACAGTAGAGAGCATGCTCTTTACACAGTACTCTCCTGCAGAGGGCAGTAGAGAGCAGGCTCACAGTGCTCTATTTACACAAAACTCCAAACGTCCCATGCATGGTCTTTGAGTGTTGCAGTTATTATTTTTTTGCACGCTTATACTTGATCTGATGAGAAACCACACATGAGTCAAATAATGATTCTGAATACATTTAACTCTTTAGCTACCAATAACAGACTTGCAGAGTACTGGCAATTTTAAATGAAGCATAATTTTTCACAAATGTTCAAAGCAAGATTCTTATTTCTGAAAAAAATGCTCATTTTGGTTTGCAACAAGCTTTGTTTAAAATGTTCAGGTATCTGCAGGACTGCTTTCAAATTGTACCAGCATCTGAAAGACTAAATATTTAATATTTAAGTCAGGTCTTAACATTAGACTTAAGTCTGGATTTATCTTAAGGAGCAGATTCCTTCTCGCTGGAGGTAGTGAGCACCACAGGTGTGTCTCAAAGGTAAGGGTTTCAGGTATGGGGGGTCCAGACTGCCTCACCTGTGTGGGCGTGGCCTGCGAGAGCTCACCTGGGCTACTGCGCTCCAGCAGGTACCAGCGGTAGAAAGCTCTACGCTTGGAGTCGCTCATCTCCAGCCCCTGCTGAAGGAGCCACTGGGAGATGTAGCTCTGGCTGATGCCTGGAGAGGTCAGGGGTCAGAGGTCAGGCACCCCATTCAAGGAAGAGAGGAAAAAGAGGAGGAGGTGGGAAGAGAGAGAGGACGTAGGAGGAGGTAAAACAAAAAAAATCCTAAGATTGAGGTGTGAGAATGTCCAGTTTATGATATTGGGAGATTTGGAGAAATACATTCTGATTACAGTACATTTCCATTAAAATGCATACCTTACTCAAGGTTCATACTGTGGAAGTTATGGAATTATAAAAAATGTAAGTTGTATGACCTGTATAATCTGAGGGCCTTGTGGCTTTGCTCTTGGTCTAGTTTGCGTGCTGCTGAGAGTGAGAAAAGCTGGACAAAATGTGCACTGAAACTCTACAGTGTCAAATGTGCACTATCTACCATATACGTATCCTTATGCGTCTACTTCAGCTCTTTTAAATATATGATAAAGGCTCGTACAAGATGTGCACTGAAACTCTACAGCAGACGGAGAGAGAGAGAGACTGCCCCTACATTCCATCTGTGGGTAGAGTCGACCTAGACAGGTGTATAAAAATACAGTACCTGTCACCTGTCCCACAATCGCCTGCGAGATCCTCCTGTTGTTGAGAAACACCTTGATTTCCTCCTTCACTATGTTGCTGTCCCGTCTGGAATCACAAACACACACACACACACAAGCAAACAGGAAGTTACACACAAAAACATTTGGGCATATACGAACACACAGACATGCACACACACATCCAAGCATGTAAGCTTGTGAGAACTTAATCATTGAAACTAAATGCTTTACATTTTGAGCTTTATGTCAGAACTGTGAAAACCCTGAGACCGCTCCCATTTCAATCACAGAAACACACCTGTACACACTGTACACACTGCACACACCTGTACACACTGCACACACCTGTACACACTGCACACACCTGTACACACCTGCACACACCTGTACACACCTGTACACACTGCACACACCTGTACACACTGCACACACCTGTACACACTGCACACACGCATATCCAGTCACTGAGTTCTGTGTTTCATTTTATTCCTTCTTGTTTTTATGAGCACTTTCTAAGAGGCTTCTGTGTGTCACAAACTCAAACGCTCTTTCTTCCTCTTTTGTGGTTTATACAGCTTTCATTGTTTTACTACACTTTCCAAACACCTGAGCTTGCCCGTAGATGTAGGCTTAATAAACCGGTCCACTATAGTGCTTAATAAACCGGACCACTATAGTGCTTAATAAACCGGACCACTACAGTGCTTTATATTTATTCAGTATTCCTACCTGAGTATTATTCCTACCACAGAGAGGAACCACTCTTAATCAGAGTGGCGTGTATCTGACTGGATTAAAAGTTGTTTTTTGTTGGATTGTCAAAATCATAACTGATTGTAAGCAGTAGTACTGGGTTCTGACAACCTAGGCATATATAATCTTAAAAGAAAAGGGAAGCTTTTGATTTTGTCTGTTTGGTAATGACCCGTTTAGTGAACTGTTTTGTAAAAACTCCATTGATCGCCAGTCATTCTGTGAGCGGCTGTTGTCTGTCTAAGTTCCACCTCGGACGTTCCAGCCCCAAAGTTGGACCTCTCGCTCTGCCTATTCCTCTCTGGATTGGACCATAAGGAAGAACCTCTCTAGTAATTAATATTTCTGTGGTATTACCACATTGATGAACCACAGAAAAGAACCACTCTAGTAATTCATATTTCTATGGTATTACCACATTGCTGAACCGCAGAGAAGAGCCACTCTGGTGAGCATTATTTCTATGGTATTACCTCATGTACTCTTCCACTTTCTCCTCCACATCCCAGTCCTCCTCCGCCAGGTCGTAACAGAACGACCTCTGACCTCCGCTCACAGGGTAGAGGGGCGGGGGGGAGGCCTCGTAGCTGTTGCTAGGCGACGGCGAGGCGTCCAAACTGGGAGTCTGAGTGGTGGCAGAGGTCAGGGAAGAGGAGGAGGAGAGGGAGGAGGAGGATTGGGCATTAGCAGGGTTGGGGGCGGGCCCAGTTGCAGGGGCGGGGCTTGGGATGGGGTCCAGCCTCTCCAGAGACTCGAGAGCGTGGACGATCTGCGGTTTGGACATCCCCGAGAGACGCAGCCTCTGCAGCAGGTCGATCTGCTCGATGGTGTAGCGTGGCTCCACGTCGCAGTACTCCATCCTGGCATCTGAAGGGTTAACGCAAGGGTCAGGGGTCAGGGGTGGCTTAAACCACAGATTCTATAGACCAGTGGTCCTGCAGAGCCACAGGTTTTGCTGGCTATGTGTTTTCACTAATGGGACCATATATTGGATTATTTTTTTTAAAAGGACAGGGGTGGACGGGCATTATGAACATAATATTAGGTTATTTGTTTGTTTATATACAGTCTACAAGAATGAACAAAACCTAACCGGACATTTTTAGGAATTTAGAAATCTCGCCTGGACGGATATTTTCAGTCCCGAAAAAAAGGAAAAATAGAATGTCTGGTCAGCCTCGTTTTCACCTGCAACCGCTTTCAGCTGAGACATTCTGATTGGATGCATCTTATAGATATTCGTGAGAGGGGGCGTGGCTAAGGATAATACCAGTGGAAATGGGCGGTCCATCCTTAGGCACGCCTTCATATCAGGCGTGAATGGTTCGCATATGTTCATTACTATCATTATTACAGGCTATATAAAATGATGGATTATGTCCTATTCAACATTGCTTGTATATTTTATACTGAGTAACCATGTGAGCCAGATACAAATATCTCACAGGCCAGATCAAATGCTTCTCAAATTAGGTGGTTGTACTGACACACACACATGCACGCACGCACACACACACACGCACGCACACACGCACACGCACACGCACACACAGCCTCTCTTAGAGGGCATAAAGGATGGCTGTAAATAAGGCTTTTTTAGTACGGTGTTGACTCTGTCAGCAGACGGCCCTTTCTGCAGAATTAAAAACTCTTATAATGGATCTGGTGTGAGTGTTTTTCCTCACTGGAAAGGATGGATTTTTCCTTCTGAACCCAGCAGGCTTCTGTTTAGCCCAGCGCTATGACACCTGATTCAAATAATTAACCAATCATGGTCTTCAGTCAAGACCTTGATAAGTATAATCAGGTGTTGTGGTACTTGGTTAAGAAAATAATCTGGACCCACACCGGCCTTTTCGGATAAGACTGGACACCCCTGCTCTATATGAATATTCATAAACTGTAGTTACACTGTAAACTCTAAGGCAAGCAGGCAGATGCTGAACCTGGTCACACATCCCATCAAATGGACCATATCCACATCACGTATGGTTGTCATGGGGACTTTCCTTAGCAGACCAGCCTCTGCTCAGGTGACCAGTACAATAAAGGGCCTGTAACATTTTAACCCTTTAAGGTGTGAGATCACAAATATGCTCAACCCAGAACCCACTTGATTATGTGCTGTGATAGACCCATCCATTCCACGTTTACTTTAAACCGGGCCGGCCAGCAGAGGTTGCCCCCCCCCCCCCCCCCTCTCTAGCCAGGTTCCTCCTGATATTTCATCCCATTTGGGGTTTGTTCTTCCCACTGGGGAGTTTTGACCTTGTTTACCTTTTGGGGGTTCAGGTCTGGTTTTGTTTGTCCAATTTTTCTTCTGTTTCTCTGTAAAGCGTCTTTGTGACAGTTTTCTGTAAAAGGCGCTATACAAATAAAATTTAATTGAATTGAAATATGTGATTGGAATGTTCTTAACTGAACATTCTAATGCTGGTGAAAGCAATGGAGTTCTAGAACTAGACTTAGAATTTTGAAGGAAATAAATCTACGCTTCAAAGAGTTAACTGAAGTCTTCCTCTGTTGCTGTGAGTGTTGGTGTGAGTATCACTCCTGAAAGCCCAAAGTTTTGAAGAGAATCTCCCTCTCTTTAACTTTTAACTGTGGCTCAGTCCATATGTGCTGTAAAGCTTGCTCTGCGTGTACAGGCTTGTTTCCCTTAGACTCGCCGGTTTGTCTGGGAATGTTGCGTATCCTCCTGTAGGGTGTATAATAGTCACTGGCTCTCCTGTAGTACTGTGTGTGGCCTGTAGGGTGTACAATAGTCACTATAGCTTTCCTGTAGTACTGTGTGTGGCCTGTAGGGTGTAAAATAGTCACTATAGCTTTCCTGTAGTACTGTGTGTGGCCTGTAGGGTGTAAAATAGTCACTACAGCTTTCCTGTAGTACTGTGTGTGGCCTGTAGGGTGTAAAATAGTCACTATAGCTTTCCTGTAGTACTGTATGTGGCCTGTAGGGTGTAAAATAGTCACTATAGCTTTCCTGTAGTACTGTGTGGCATGTAGGGTGTAAAATAGTCATGGTGTGTACAGTATCACGGTAATACCTGCCTAGAGCTGTGCTCTCTCAAGTGATGCTCTTGGTTCACCTGAAGGACGGACAGTTGTGGCACTCACTGTGAAATGTTGCATGTACGTGATGAGAATAATTTAATAAGCACCTGTGCGTTATGAATAATAATATGGTTTTGATTTGGTTTTGAGTCTTCATTCTCCCTCTGGGCTCTTTTAAGCAATGCATGCTGGGTATCCAGAAAAAACAGAGGCTTTTGGACGTAAATCACTGATGGGCAAACCATACATGACATGACAGAAATAAAACAATAACGAGAACCTTGTTGAATGCACAGGTGAGCAGGGAATACTGTAGATACTACATCTGCAGATTAATGTCCAAACGTCTTTTAAGGACAGACAACCTCTCACACACTCACTCTCTCACACACACACACGCACACACACAATACAAACAACGTGATAACCGCGTTCCAACGTTTCACTGTAGTGCTATTTCACAAAGCGGCTCAGTAGCCTACCTAACGGCGCGCCAGGCAGCCGCGGAGACTGTACACCCGTCAGAAGAGGTTCCGAGCTAGGAGCTATGGCCGGAAGGCACCACTGTCGCATGGCTCGCGCAGGCTGGGGAGTTTAACGACACACAGGGAGGGAGAGAGAGCATCCTCAGAAAAGCGCGCGCGGCAGCAAGTCTTCTGCAAATAATTCTGAAAATATCATTAAACACGAAATATAAAAAAAAACTGGCATAGCCTACTCAGCTAAATGCAATGTGTCAATGAACTGTACCATGCTAAAAAAAATAATAATAATAAAAAGTGCCGTGGTGAATGTTATCATAAGAACGGATTCACACATTTGGATTTTAATCAAATAGCCCTGCCTCCTACCCCCTCCCTTCTGCAGTGGCAACAATACAGAGCTGCTGCTGTTCGCACACGCGACCGCCCGCCGTAATGACAGCACATCTGTCCGTATGCTCGGCTCGCTTTACAGTCAGGCGGAACGAAATAACGGACTGTCGCCTTCGCTTACCTACCAGTGCGGTAGCCGCAGTTTGAGTGACGGAGTGCGGCAGACGAGCTGATGCGGGCGTCGCTCTGTCCCCTTTCAGCGATTGCGTCTCACCCGCCTGTGCACGGCGCTGTACCTCGCGTTGATACGGGCGTCGCCGCGGCCGTCCCCGGGCTTTCTCCCAGATAAGTGAAGGTGACAGCGGGGTCACTGTCTGCCGGGATGCTGGCGGGCGGCGGAAATTGTACCGAAACGGTACTGGAACCGAGCTCTTGCATCGACCTCTCACCCCATCGCATCCCGGGTTGATGCAGGAAGTAATCGCGATTAAACCGAGAGGGAAAATCAAACGCGGGACTCGAAACGGGTTACTGCTAAATAAAGTCCAAAGTCTCTATAGTAATATATCAATGATTCAGTGTGGAAATTAATTAATGATCATTAAATGCCTATAATGTAATGTAAAAATTAATAGTTATAATAATTTATAAATATTTATTTGTGTGAATAACACTACTACCACTACTTATGATAATTACAACAACAACAATACAATGATAACAATATAAAATAATAATACGAATAATAATAGTAAAATAATAATAATAATAATAATAATAATAATAATAATAATACTCACTAATAATAATTAAACACCTCACATTATTATTAGGCTATTATTATTAGTAGTAGTAGTATTCTTCTTATTATTATTAATAATAATTATTATTATAATAATGACAATTAGTCTAGATGGTTTTTTTTATTATTATTATTATTATTATTATTATTATTATTATTATCTAAACACATTCGCATAGGCCTATACATTTGTTTGAAGTAATATTACAAACTCTATCCCTGCTTAGCAATTCTATGGAAGTTTTTTCTACGGAGTGTGGTTAAGCAATTTTGATAAAAGGCTACTTGCGTGGTATTGTAACTATACGTACCTCCTCCCTGACACACCTTTCGGAAGGTTGCACAACTCTGATTCGCACAATTATCAAAACAGAGAGGCGTGCGAACGAGTCCCACCCTCCCCCTTCCCCGCGCTTCAGAAAAAAACAGCACTATTCACTAATCTGAAAAAAAGGAATGGAACTTTTCTCTCGCTCTCGGAACAGCGAGCACATTCGCTTCGGCCACTGCACCCTCGCGCCTTAACCTCTGTATTCGTAAGTGTTCTAATACAGTATTTATTTTTTAAATATGCTTTTGAAATATAATTGTGTCGTATCTTCTGCGTAATGTAGCATACTCTTAGAATAGCATTGTAGTAGAGATTATTTACCCAGTTCACTGTGAACTGCACTGTGTTCGTTACTAGGGATAGCTGATACTGTATGGGAAGAATGTGCTTTCTTATCTGTTGTGTAGTTACTTCGATGACCTTTCTATATGCACTTACTGTACGTCGCTTTGGATAAAAGCGTCTGCTAAATGACTGTAATGTAATGTAATGTAATACTCTCAAAAGTAATACATTTCAAGAAAGGAGTTCAAGATCTCTGAATGTTGATCTAGGTTGTGTGTGAATGTGGCGATCATGTCCGTATTCGCAAGTGAGCTATTCACGAATTTATACCATACCGTACGTATGTACTCATGAAATTCATGTATAATAAATGCATAGAAATGCGTACTGATTATAGAGAATCGGTAATTGCACATGTATAAGTAATTTTTTGCGGAGTGTAAAATATTTAAGGGGAATGGGACCGTGCTAGGAATGGGACCTCCATTTAAGAACAGCTCTTGATAGGGCAGCAAATGGCTACATAAAACACGTTTTGGAAACAAATACACACGTGCTGAATATAGATTTGCTTGTTATACAAAAAAGTATTGTTTAAAATCACTTATTTATATTTCAGTGTATTTAATGTTATTAAAAGTATTTTGAAATCATCTCAAAGTCCTTCGGCAAACTATAGCATTCAGCTGACCTTGTTAAATGAACATAATATACTTTTAAAATGTGAACACCTCTTATACCTTATCGTGGTAAGTTCGGCATCATTGTTGATTTCTTAGCTTGTAACATGATTACACAATGGCATTTTCAGACCATTGTGTACCTGTTGGGGTTTATTTAGAGCGAGAACGTTACATTTCCGCGATACCTGTGGCAGCAGAACCTCCCGGACCAGTTCAGATTGATAATCGTCTGTGTGTTGTTTTGTGATTGCGCATCTCCGCTGTCTGACTCACGCGTTCAGAAACGCCTTTAGTCAATGTGCGGTGTAACTGCCATTTTTAAAAAAATGTTATGAGCTTTGAACTGTTTTGGACTTGTGTGTTATTTAATAACTCAATTATTATAGCTATTAGTATCTCTTAGAATGTCATTCAACATCTGTCCACTATAATTCAAGCGAATGGCCTACTTGACTCATGTCTCTCATTGGTGACAGTTTAGTATATAAGTATGTGTGAATGTAACTCAGAAGTTGCACGTTTGATTCCCAGGAGGGGCATTGCATTTAACACATGACATCATCTTCAGAAAATATACAGCATTTAAGGCTCTCTGGAAAAGCTAAGCTAAGCAAACATTTTCCCAATGTACGCGATGGCCTGCCCTGCGATAGGTCCTCATCAGTGCTGTGGAAGGTTGCTTGTCAAAGGTGCTTTAGGATGAAAAGAAGTGATTGATAGAGCGCTGGATCCTTAATCTCAGAGTCCTTTCTCTCCCCCTGATAGATCACTGAAAATGCTCAAGACTTTTTTTCTTCTCCTGTTTCTGTTTCTTCCAGAGCTTCAGCCAGTGGATTTTACCGCCTAGAGGACAGAGGTACCTTTCCGTCGCCCGCTCAGGCGCTTTAGCTTGGCCGTGTTTTCGGGGCGTTCTCCAGGATGAACTGGGCGTTTCTCCAGGGCCTCCTCAGCGGGGTCAACAAGTACTCTACGGTGTTCGGGCGCATCTGGCTGTCCATCGTCTTCCTGTTCCGGGTCATGGTGTTCGTGGTGGCGGCCGAGAAGGTGTGGGGCGACGAGCAGAAGGACTTCAAGTGCAACACGGCGCAGCCGGGCTGCCACAACGTGTGCTACGACTTCTTCTTCCCCGTGTCCCACATCCGCCTGTGGGCGCTGCAGCTCATCTTCGTCACCTGCCCCTCACTGCTGGTGGTGATGCACGTGGCGTACCGCGAGGACCGCGAGAAGAAGAACCGGCTGAAGAACGGCGAGGATTGCCGCCGCCTCTACATCAACACGGGCAAGAAGCGCGGCGGCCTCTGGTGGACGTACGTCCTCACGCTCGTCTTCAAGATGGTGGTGGACGCCACCTTCGTCTACCTCCTCTACCACATCTACGAGGGCTACGATTTCCCCTCACTCATCAAGTGTTCCCAGAGGCCCTGCCCCAACACGGTGGACTGCTTCATCTCCCGCCCCACCGAGAAGCGAATCTTCACCATCTTCATGGTGGTGACCAGCCTCATCTGCATCCTGCTCACGTTCTTCGAGATCTTGTACCTGGTGGGCAAGCGTTGCCGGAAGTGCATCGTCAACCTGGGACACGCCCGCCAGCAGGTGCCCGTCCACACCTCATTGGTCAGCGGGAAAGACGGCTGCTCCTTATTGGAGTCGCACCCGGTGAAGATGAGTAGCCACAGCAATGGGAGGGGCAAGGCTCCGGCCTACAGCGAGGCCATGTCCTGAGAGAGAAAGAGAGAGAAAGAGAGAGAGAGAGAGAGAGAGAGAGAGAGGGACTGAGACTTTATAGACTCTTACTACAGAGGAGAAGGATAGAAAAGGGGGAGAGACGGAGGGAAATAACTCTTCTCGGTGGTTGCCATGGCCACTAACACACTCCACTTCTTGTGAATACGAACCCATCACAGGACTGAGCACTGAGCTGGCACAGTTATGGATCAGGTACCAGACTGTGGGACTCCCCTCCATGCAGTAGAGCAGCGCCTTAACGGGATGAGTCACCCAGCAGCCCCCAACAGGCGTTTAAACTCTTTAAGGTGTAAGATCACAAATATGTGTTTAGAATGTTCTTAACTGATGTAACAATCACTTCTGCTAATTGAAAGCCTAGAGTTCTAGAACATTGACTTGTAATTTAGAAAGAGAAAAAAAACATTCCAAAAAACCTACTTTTCAAAAGGGGTGAAATGTGTTTATTATTTTTGAACAGTAATATTGTTATGAGTGATTGTTGGGTGGCAGCTCTAAGTAGAGAACTCGTTCTCGGAGCGGGAAGGGCTCTGTGGTCTAACTGACACAAAACAACTGACCATTACAAAGTGAGAGAAAACATCAGACAGAAAGTAAAGATTCTAAAACCACAGCTGCTTAATGATTGCTGAAAATTCCCTTTTCTTTCAATTCACACAATTCAGGAAATTAAATGAATTAAATCAATTGGGAAAATGACAATAATATTTTGTGATGGTCATTCAATTAGTTCATTAGTTAATTCATTAATTAGTTAATTGAATTTCCATTCATTTTCTGAATTGAGTGAACTGAAGCTGAATGTACCTTTTTTTTTTACGCATGTTTTGTATGACGAGTAAGAAAAATGTGTGTTTAATTTTTTTTTTAGGACAGTGCAGAATGAAAGGCCAATTGTGGCTTACGTTCACGTCGTTTAGATTTACATTATTTCTGAGTATGCTCAGTCGAGCATCCCCCCCAGATGCAATCCCTCTTCAAAAACAAGGATTAACTCCAATTTACAACGTGCAATATGGCCATTTATCCTCCGTGTCTTACAGGAAGTATAAGACAGCAAACTGCAGTTTGCAAAAAAAAACAGTTTTCCACTGATCCAATCCTTCGCCTTCACTAGAAACACATACAAAGAGGGCCAGCTTTACCCCATAATTTCATCACTGTATTTTATTCTGAATGTATAATCAATGCAAATCATTATCGGGAATGTAACCATAAAGAGGTGTTGTTTCATGGCGTAGTTTTGCTCGTAATTAAGTGGCAGGCGGAAATGGGGGCGTTGTTGAGTTTCAGTTGATCGCATGCAAAACCAGAGCAGAACCGGCAGAGCTAGACGGGGAGAAGAGGACGGCTGTGTTTGGGTGTGGTCCCTCGCCTCCGGCAGACAGCCACAGGCTGCTGTCCTTGTTTCTTTCAGGGAGTGCCGTTTGTGTCTCATTAAACATTTTAACATTAGACAGCATGGCTGTGCTCTCTCCCCCGGACTCTTCAGCTCAGAATGCACTCAAACTATCTTTCATTTTGGCCAGATTTGGCCTGCTTTGATTTTTTGTTTTAAAGGGAAGACATTTTGTTAATTTAATGTTTTATGTACTACCTGACTGTTCAATGTCCACTACACGCTGTTTTCCTCCCATTTTGACGTTTAAAATTGTCTACTTGTGTTTAGAGTCTAATCGCGCTGCGATGAAGCTACTCTGTGAGCAAACACTGCCCTTACTTATTTAATGTTTACGTTTTTTAGTACAAAACTGTTTATTAATTATTGTGTTTACAGTGTTTCCCCGTCTGTACAATGTTAATTTTGTTTGCAGTTTTATACAAACAAACATCATGCATGGCATGATTTCAAATAAATGCAACAAATAAATAAATAAAAATGTATTTTTAATACTTCTGTTTGTATTGGTTGTTTGGTTTCTTCCGCCCACAGTACTCCCTTAGCTTTCTTCTTTTAACTCAGGTTATGGTATTAATGGTTTAAGGTTATATTTCTATGGTTTTATTTTTCTCTTCTCATGGCTTTTATGGATGTAATTTGAATATTAACGTTCAGGGTGTTAGTTAGTAAGTAAGTCAGTGGTTCCCAACCCTGTTCTTGGCGGGTGTCCTGTAGGTTTTACAAAACGGTAGATCTCCAGGAACAGGGTTGGAGATCACTGTCCTAGAGCACGGTAGATCTCCAGGAACAGGGTTGGGGATCACTGTCCTAGAGCACGGTAGATCTCCAGAAACAGGGTTGGGGATCACTGTCCTAGAGCATGGTAGTTCTCCAGGAACAGGGTTGGGGATCACTGTCCTAGAGCACGGTAGATCTCCAGGAACAGGGTTGGGGATCACTGTCCTAGAGCACGGTAGATCTCCAGGAACAGGGTTGGGGATCACTGTCCTAGAGCACGGTAGTTCTCCAGGAACAGGGTTGGGGATCACTGTCCTAGAGCACGGTAGATCTCCAGGAACAGGGTTGGGGATCACTGTCCTAGAGCACGGTAGATCTCCAGGAACAGGGTTGGGGATCACTGTCCTAGAGCACGGTAGTTCTCCAGGAGCAGGGTTGGGGATCACTGTCCTAGAGCACGGTAGTTCTCCAGAAACAGGGTTGGGGATCACTGTCCTAGAGCACGGTAGATCTCCAGGAGCAGGGTTGGGGATCACTGTCCTAGAGCACGGTAGATCTCCAGGAACAGGGTTGGGGATCACTGTCCTAGAGCACGGTAGATCTCCAGGAACAGGGTTGGGGATCACTGTCCTAGAGCACGGTAGTTCTCCAGGAACAGGGTTGGGGATCACTGTCCTAGAGCACGGTAGATCTCCAGGAACAGGGTTGGGGATCACTGTCCTAGAGCACGGTAGATCTCCAGGAACAGGGTTGGGGATCACTGTCCTAGAGCACGGTAGATCTCCAGAAACAGGGTTGGGGATCACTGTCCTAGAGCACGGTAGATCTCCAGGAACAGGGTTGGGGATCACTGTCCTAGAGCACGGTAGATCTCCAGGAACAGGGTTGGGGATCACTGTCCTAGAGCACGGTAGATCTCCAGGAGCAGGGTTGGGGATCACTGTCCAAGAGCACGGTAGATCTCCAGGAACAGGTTTGGGGATCACTGTTCAAGAGCATGGTACATCTCCAGGAGCAGGGTTGGGGATCACTGTTCTAGAGCACGGTAGATCTCCAGGAACAGAGTTGGGGATCACTGTAAGTAATACTGAAGGTACACTCACAGGTGAGGTGTAGCCAGGTGTGGCACTGACATATCCATGTTAATCAGGTGAAGGCACTTGTGTTTCTCCTGTATTGTAGCCCAGTTGTCTAATGACTTGGCACATTTATATTTACACACCATGACTGTGATTTAACTGCTTGCATTAAAAAAGCAGCACATTTTCTGAAGAATGCACCAACCACAAACCAGGATCCAGGAAGCTACAAAATCTGACAGGGTTTCAAGAGAATACTATGAAAGACGTGGTGACGGAGTTCCTCGTTTTCCCTTGGTAACAGTGCTTACATTACTCATTTAGACATTATTTATAAAACCACTGGCTGTTCAACAAAAAAGAAAAGAATGAAATAAGAAATTAAGTGACATATGTACAATAATTACCATGGAAACACTGCTAGATTTGGGGTAGCGCTGCCGTTGCCAGAAGAAATAAATGCAGTAAAACCACACTGGACACATTAATGAACAACACGGCACAGTCCCATTCACATTCACCTTAAAAATCTAATTCACAATCACCTTTACAATCACCTACAAAAATCTAATTCACAATCACCTTTACAACCACCTACAAAAATCTAATTCACAATCACCTTTACAATCACCTACAAAAATCTAATTCACAATCACCTTTACAATCACCTTCAAAGATCTAATTCCCAATAACCTTTACAATCACCTACAAAAATCACATTGAACTTTTTGCTTGTTTTCTATCTTTCTTGCATCCATGTTCTTTCTTTTTTTCTGTGTTTATGTACTCCCTGGGTCTAAGGCAGGGGTGGAGAACCTCATCTGTGTTTATGTACTCCCTGGGTCTAAGGCAGGGGTGGAGAACCTCATCTGTGTTTATGTACTCCCTGGGTCTAAGGCAGGGGTGGAGAACCTCATCTGTGTTTATGTACTCCCTGGGTCTAAGGCAGGGGTGGAGAACCTTATCTGTGTTTATGTACTCCCTGGGTCTAAGGCAGGGGTGGAGAACCTCATCTGTGTTTATGTACTCCCTGGGTCTAAGGCAGGGGTGGAGAACCTCATCTGTGTTTATGTACTCCCTGGGTCTAAGGCAGGGGTGGAGAACCTCATCTGTGTTTATGTACTCCCTGGGTCTAAGGCAGGGGTGGAGAACCTCATCTGTGTTTATGTACTCCCTGGGTCTAAGGCAGGGGTGGAGAACCTCATCTGTGTTTATGTACTCCCTGGGTCTAAGGCAGGGGTGGAGAACCTCATCTGTGTTTATGTACTCCCTGGGTCTAAGGCAGGGGTGGAGAACCTTATCTGTGTTTATGTACTCCCTGGGTCTAAGGCAGCGGTGGAGAACCTTATCTGAAAAGGGCTGGTGCGGGTGCAGGTTTGTGATTTAGCCCAGCACTAACACACCTGATTCAACTAATTAACTAATCATGGTTTTCAATGAAGATCTTGATAAGTAGAATCAGGTGTCTTAGTGCTGGGCTAAATCAAAAACCTGCAACCACACTGACCCTTTTCAGATAAGGTTCCCCACCCCTGGTCTAAGGGGATACCTATTGCACAACACTTCCCACAATGCCTCTGGCTCAACAGAGGGGGCTGGATTCCCATAATTCCCCTGCCTTTCGGGTGGTTGGCGCAGGTGGGGCTGGTACATTTTGTTCAGATTTGCTTCTTTGTTCGAGTGGGTGTTGGTTTGGGGGGCATACTTTGTCTCTCTCTCAACACACACACACAAACACACACTACCTGAACAAGATACACCTGGAGCCAGGTGTGCTGATCTCTCCTTCCTCTGTTATTGTCTTGTGAATTCCGCACGTCAGGTCCCGTCTTGCCCCAGACCTGAGAGAGAAGCCAGCACGTGTTTGAGAGGTGTTTTTGGAGATGGTTTTCAAAACAACAGAATCAATATGATATCAGCAGGACCACAAAATCTGTGCCCAGCCTCACCCAGTACCTCTGTGTGTGTGTGTGTGTTTGTGTATGCATGAGTGTGTGTTTTCTATTCCTATGTGGGTGAATTAATTCATTATTTTACCCGTCAATTCAAACAGGTTTGTTGTTTTCGAAGGTACTGGTTGAGCAGATAACTGGGCAAGCCCTGTGCTGTGGAAGATTCCGGGCAGCGCCCCGAGGGAGAGTCTGGCGGCACCCAAATCTGCATTTTTTAATTTCAGCTGAGCCACCCTCTGATGATTCAACCAATGTCATCAGGTGTGCGTCATACGGGACGTCATACGGCAGGAGAGCCCTGCCATCTCCCTAGAGACGTGTGGCGGGAAAACACGCAAAAAACTGGTTGAGTGACACCCCCTCACCCGCCATCCCTACCCCAGGGGTAGCTGCACTTAGATGTGTCATTTAACTGCCCTGCTAAACTGCCACAATTCATTGCATCTTTCTCCTCAAAGAAATGACACAGTGGAAGCAACGACATTGCAACATGTGACTGCGGGAGCGGTGACATGCTTTGCTTCTCGACAGTCATACAGTGGAGCCCACAGAATGAGTCTGCCCGGAACCTGCACTGTGGGGTTCCTACACGGAGTCTGCCCAGAACCTGCACTGTGGGGTTCCTACACTGAGTCTGCACAGAACCTGCACTGTGGGGTTCCACACTGAGTCTGCCCAGAACCTGCACTGTGGGGTTCCACACCGAGTCTGCCTGGAACCTACACTGTGGGGTTCCTACACAGAGTCTGCCCGGAACCTACACTGTGGGGTTCCACACCGAGTCTGCCCAGAACCTGCACTGTGGGGTTCCACACCGATTCTGCCCAGAACCTGCACTGTGGGGTTCCACACAGAGTCTGCCCAGAACCTGCACTGTGGGGTTCCACACCGAGTCTGCCCAGAACCTGCACTGTGGGGTTCCACACCGATTCTGCCCAGAACCTGCACTGTGGGGTTCCTACACAGAGTCTGCCCAGAACCTGCACTGTGGGGTTCCTACACAGAGTCTGCCCAGAACCTGCACTGTGGAGTTCCTACACAGAGTCTGCCCGGAACCTGCACTGTGGGGTTCCACACCGAGTCTGCCCAGAACCTGCACTGTGGGGTTCCACACCGAGTCTGCCCAGAACCTGCACTGTGGGGTTCTACACCGAGTCTGCCCAGAACCTGCACTGTGGAGTTCCTACACAGAGTCTGCCCGGAACCTGCACTGTGGAGTTCCTACACAGAGTCTGCCCAGAACCTGCACTGTGGAGTTCCTACACAGAGTCTGCCCAGAACCTGCACTGTGGGGTTCCACACCGAGTCTGCCCAGAACCTGCACTGTGGAGTTCCTACACAGAGTCTGCCCAGAACCTGCACTGTGGAGTTCCTACACAGAGTCTGCCCAGAACCTGCACTGTGGAGTTCCTACACAGAGTCTGCCCAGAACCTGCACTGTGGAGTTCCTACACAGAGTCTGCCCAGAACCTGCACTGTGGAGTTCCTACACAGAGTCTGCCCGGAACCTGCACTGTGGGGTTCCACACCGAGTCTGCCCAGAACCTGCACTGTGGGGTTCCACACCGAGTCTGCCCGGAACCTACACTGTGGGGTTCCACACCGAGTCTGCCCAGAACCTGCACTGTGGGGTTCCACACCGAGTCTGCCCGGAACCTACACTGTGGGGTTCCACACTGAGTCTGCCCAGAACCTGCACTGTGGGGTTCCACACCGAGTCTGCCCAGAACCTGCACTGTGGGGTTCCACACTGAGTCTGCCCGGAACCTGCACTGTGGGGTTCCTACACCGAGTCTGCCCAGAACCTGCACTGTGGGGTTTAGCCAAGCGCTAAATCTTATAGTCTCACAGGAACTGAAACAACATGAAACATGATTCTTTCTCTTTTGCACTTTTATTGTGAAAAATGTACCAATTATTTTCATCAGTGAGCTGAAGAGAGACGCAGAGAGAGAAGAAGGGAGGAGAGAGGAAGAGAAGAGAAGAAAAGAGAAGAGGGGAGAGAAGAGGGAAAGTGGTTAGATGAAGAGAAGAAGAGAGGAGAGGAGAAGAGAGGAAAGAGGAGAGAGGTGGAAAGTACGTCATAGGGAAAGGGGGGAGCAGAGGAGAAGAGAGAAGAGTGAAAAAGGGAGATGAAAAGAAGAGAGGAGCGGAGGGGATGGATGTAACAGCGGCGTGTCAGGGCAGGCTGTGGTGAGGCCTTGAGTCAGCCGCGCATTCTTGCACCATGTCTCAGAGACAGAGCGAGCGCCAGACCCGCTGCCTGCGTTAGGCTTTCAAGCTAAATTACTCAGTGGAAAAAAAGAGCAAGCAAGGCTCCACACGCCCATCTGTTTGCTGCAGTCTGTTATGTCAGGAACTCACTCAAACCAACCCTCCGCTTCCTTCCTTCCTTCTCCATTTTAAAAAGAACTCTTTTTTTAATTTTGGCTAGCTCTGGGAGAAAACCTGACCAGGCACAGGGGTGTTCCTCACGGGGTTTGCTCCCCTGTGTCCGCTCTGCAACAACAGCACTTCCTGTTTCAGATTCATGCGTTCTCTATCACCCTTAAATTAATCACACAAATGTATTAAATATGGAAATATACACAAAGTGTCCTCAAAAGGAGAAAGAATATTTTATACGACAGGGCCCAGATTCCAGTTTGAGAACCCTTGCTCTAGTGACCTTATTCCTGCTTAACCCTTGAGCCAATCACATCACTAAGCCGCTCATCAGAACCACGACAGAAGCAACTGGACAGAGAGCAGCGAGGCTGTCTGGTTTTGGTGTTGCCAGACATGTGTGAAAAGCTCCCATCTACTGCTAGATTATTTATGTTTCTGTTGTTAAGGCTACAGGGATTGATGCTAAGCTGGCTTTGCTTGTTGTGTGACCCAGGTATTACCCCTAGAGCAGGACAATACGTTTTTTGGACCATCAAAAAACTCAGCTAGTGAATGTCTACCATCCTCCCTGTTTCTTGAACTACAGGAGGATCTTGAGCCGTTTAACGGTACAGGACGTCCCGAACCAAGGCACTGACCTCGGTCAAGCCCCATTAATGAGTTTTAATGTGTCAAATTGGAATGTTTCAACTTCAAAAGAACAGAACGTTCGGTATTAAAAACGGAGAGCTGGGTGTCCGGTGGGTCTATCGAATCTATGGTAGGGGCCCTCAGAAAGAAGGGCTGAGAAGCTATGATGTGATATGATGTGTTAAAGTTAAGAACACAGAGTCGAGCTGGGTATCTCTGGTGGGTCTATATAATCTGTGCGAGAGCCAGGATTGAGAGGATATGATGTCACAGTCTATTTGGTGGTAACGAAGAGTATCAGGTGGGTCTATAGAAGCTGTCGCAGTAGGAAGGAGAACCGGAAGCATGTGAACATTCCATCGCAGGTGATGAATATGTGGTGCAGCACAGGTGTGGGAGCGGGGGTGGGGCGGGGCGGGGCGGGGCGGGGCGGGGGTGGGGGGTGCGCCGGCTGCAAACGATGCTTTGTCGAGGCAGGGCTGCCGAGTGAGAAAACAAGCTCAGACATGGAGGCTGTGAGATTTCCCCTTCCTGACGCCAACCACCACCCCCCCCCCCCCTTACATGAAGAGACATGCTTAGACACGACTGTTTCTACACAAATGTTCAACGACAACAGCGGCTTCTCCACTCCCAATGACCTCTGACCCTATATAACGTTACAAAAACCTTTTGCTTGTGAAAGTCTTCCCGATGGGGAAGAGCTTTTTTCTTCTTTGTTTTTTGGAAGTTCAGGCCTTTGGGTTTTTGTACAATTTTCTTTCTGTTTCTCTTCAAAGTGTCTTTGTGACAGTTTTCTGTAAGAAGTGCTAAACAACTTAAATGTAATTAAATTAAAATTGAAAAGGTGATGCAATTTTAACACACCAAGGTGAGGTACCAGGCTCCAGTAGGAATCCTCATCCTCGATCCTCACAGGACATTACAGGCCTTTTTCAGTGCATTGACTGAGTGTCAGATCATTCCCATGAATTGACTGAATTGACGTGTAATTGAAGCAACCCTGGCATAGACATGTGTGAGATGAGCCAATTTCAATGTGACTGATCACCTGCACATTGTTTACAGGAAGATCTTCTGTAAAATAGGCCATTTTTTATTTTGTCATGTCAATTCAATCACAAGCATGGCAGATGGTTTAGGTTCCAGCTTCCTCTTTTTAGCTGCATATTGTGTGGGTGATCTTGGAAACATTCCCTCTTTCCACACAAAAACACAGCTCTGCAATTAAACGGGGAGACCAGCACAATAAGAGTGCACCACAGGGACGTAACTAGAACAGAGAAGTTCAGGTGTTTGTAACCAGACCCAGTGTACCTGTGTGAAAAAAAAAGTGCTTCCACACCCAGACAATAGAAAGAGCTCAACATCAAACCCTGATGCAATCTCCACCAATCAGAAGTGGGCATATACAATACAAGCATTCCTATTCGCCGCTGGGCGCGGCTGAGCTATGTCTTTTAGTAACACTGAGTTCTGACAGGTACAAACAGGACCGGTCGGTAAGGCTTCGACACGACAAAGGAATGAAAAACACACAGATAAAATAATATGACCAGAGGTGAAACTGACTTTAAAGTACCTCAGTGTGGCTTATACTCTACATCGAGTTCAGATAAATCTTACCCAGAAATTAAACATTCAAAGTGTAATTCCCCCCTCTCCCTCTCCCTACACACACACACACACACACACACACACACACACACACATGCACACACACACACACACGCACACACACACACACACACACACACACACAGACTGGGCCATCTCCCTGCCTTTTCAACTTAACCAAATTCAAAGGATTGTAAATAAGACTCTGCTGAGTTATTTCATGGTTATGTGAGAGCTCGGCCTGTATTCATTGCACCCGAAGCCCTGAGTATTCGCTAGACTGGTGCTGTAGACTGCTGTAAACTGGGCATGTTTGTACTCAGCCATGGAAACATATCATATAAACAGACTGCTCTTTTTCCAATTTTTGTGTGTATGTGTTGTGTAATTTTTTCTTCTTCTTTTTATTTTATTAATTAATTAATTTATTTGCTGGCAGACTCTCGTCTCATTGCTCCAGACATCTGCGGGGGCGCGAGCCGATGCATGCGAGGAGAAAAACAACGGAGCCAACCCATTTGAATTTTTTTTTATTTTAACCACACCCCTAGACAAAAACGAAGAACATTTTTTTGTAACTCAGGACATCAACGTTGGCAGCGATGAATACTGAGTGCTGAAGTATTTGGCAAAAATACTAACAGACGGTAGAAACACACGAAACAAACCGATAAACCTCGTCTGTAAATACGCAGAAATGGAGTGAAAGAACGCACACACTTTCAGTAAGTATACGATTATCTGGTCTCTATTCATGAGATCTGTTTTTCTTTATGTTGGAGACGGATTGAGACCCTGAATTAAATTTGCCCGAATTCGATAGACACAATCACTTGTGTAAGGTGCTGTTTGTAATAATAACTATTGATTTACTATTAAATTCGCTAATTATTACGTTACTGTTGACTATTCAAACAAAACATATGCTTCAATCGCTCGTTGAAATGTTAACAGTAACAGTTAAATTGATCAAATCGTTGTCGGTCAATTATCTACCTCCTCGGACGGAGAATGAGTTGTCCTGAATAGCCCTGACCGGTGGTCAGTTGACTGGCCGGGATTAGTTGAGACTCCGTGCTAATTTTCACAAGCGTTTAATGGATAAAAGCGTCGTTGATTCGCGTCATTGCTCTTGTCCTTATTTCTTTCCGTCTTATGTCTTATGTTCACCTGAGCTGCACGCGATCTTCAGTGGCAGTTAAGGCTGTCGGTCCGTTGCCTGACACTGTTACAGCAGGAACGGCAATAATCTTGGGGAAAAGTGAAAAGCATTGAATGTTTACGTTAATCATAACATATTCCAGATTTTGAGATCTTTAATTGGACGCATTGAGAATCGCGGAAATCTAAAACTCAACAGCACAGACATGGTCAGTTGAACGGTAGTATAGTCTTTCAGAAACAACATGATTACTTTCCATTTACTTTTTTAAAACGCACTATAGTTTTAGTCAGATGTTTTATTTTTCAATTGGTTATTTTTATTAGCAGCACCAATGGCTGTATAAGCAGGTGAATATATAGTAACCACACATTTCTGGTGTTTGCTCGAAGTGGGTGTGCATTCTTTCCAAACTAGATTTATGTTCAAATTTATGTCTTCCTTTGTTTTGTGTTTTAATGTGTGTATATTTTGTCCAGTACGAAGTAACACATTCGTCTGTGATTTGCCTGAACCTGTAAATAAACCTGGACTATTGTGACTATTGCATGCAAAGAGATGTCAACAGGCTATGGTGACTCGTGTTGGTGAAGGGCCACAAAGTGTAAGGTATTTTACTGAAGCATAAGATCTAAAATAATGCAAACAGCCAAACAGAATGGCGAATGTTACGATGCAGATCAGAGCTTTACTGCTTCCCAGGAAGTTCACACCTTTGCTGCATGTGGTCTTTCAGAATGCTGGAGGTGTGAGCCAGATAGCAGACTATTCTGGGCCAAATATGGTTGAGTTTAGGCACTTAAGGGCCAGTTTATGGACATGGAAAGTGTATTGTGGGCCAAAAGTGGCCCAACTGTAACCAGCCACACATACGGTTTGTCCGCCATTTTGATTTTGGGTCAGATGGGAGACTAGAGTCCGCGGCTCTCACAGATGTTGTCTGTGTTGGCCAATTCACACACTCTTATCCACATACAATACACAGCCACCTGAATCTCACCTCCACCTGCAACATCTCACCTGCCTGCGAAGATTCCAAACCCGCTGATTAGGGTCACACTGACCCGCTGTTTCTCCATCCTAATGTGGACCAGCCCAGATGCCAGTTTGAATGACACACTGGGAGGCCTGTCCCTGTCTGTCAGTCTGTTCAGGGCTTCATCAGTTGTCCGTCTGTCCAGAATCACCTCTCTCCTAGTGCGGTGAAGAGAACCATGGCCCACTAGTGACAGCTGGTCCATTTTGCAATAGATGTTACGGCATTTTCACAATGGCACTTTTTATATTGCAGTCTGTTTAACACAAACGTTTTATTTTATAAAAAAAATTTTTTATCGTACATTGTGAAAAATGGGTCTACCTGCCATGTTTTATCTTGCTTTTCTATCTTTAATTACTTTTGGGCTACAATTGTGTAAGAAAGGTGCTATATAAACACGGGTATGGCTATTGTTAGTGTTGGTGTTGTTGTGATCATCATACATTTTTTAAACATAGACTTTTTGGGTCAATTTCAGTGTGTTTAGCTTGAGTTTAAACCTCAGTTTTAAACACCTAGACCACAGACCTGCGTTACAACTGGAACAACTAATCTTTATTTCACAGATTTGGATTAGCTGTTCCAGTTGTAATGCAGGTCTATGGTTTAACCTGAAGTTTAAACTCCAGCTAAGCGCACTGCAATTGAGCCTTTGTTTTATTTATTGTGTCCCAGACACTTTCTGTGCGCCCATATTGGGGTTCACCCATTGAGGAAGTTTTCCTGAATAAGAGCGTGGGCTATGCGTTAAGTGAACAGGTGTGTGTATGTGTGTGTTTGATGTGGAATGTAGGAGTGGCTGTTAGCGTAGCTCTCAGATATTGTTGCGAAATGTATTGTTTTTCTTGGTGATACACTCCCACCTCGCTGGTGCCTTAGATGGCAACTGTTCCTTAAAACAGAGATGGCTCTCCTGTAGTACTGTGTGGCATGTATGGTGTAAAATAGTCACTGGCTCTCCTGTCGTACTGTGTGGCCTGTATGGTGTAAAATAGTCACTGGCTCTCCTGTAGTACTGTGTGGCCTGTATGGTGTAAAATAGTCACTGGCTCTCCTGTCGTACTGTGTGGCTTGGATGGTGTAAAATAGTCACTGGCTCTCCTGTAGTACTGTGTGGCCTGTATGGTGTAAAATAGTCACTGGCTCTCCTGTCGTACTGTGTGGCCTGTATGGTGTAAAATAGTCACTGGCTCTCCTGTAGTACTGTGTGGCCTGTATGGTGTAAAATAGTCATTGGCTCTCCTGTCGTACTGTGTGGCTTGGATGGTGTAAAATAGTCACTGGCTCTCCTGTAGTACTGTGTGGCCTGTATGGTGTAAAATATTCACTGGCTCTCCTGTAGTACTGTGTGTGGCCTGTATGGTGTAAAATAGTCACTGGCTCTCCTGTCGTACTGTGTGGCCTGTATGGTGTAAAATAGTCACTGGCTCTCCTGTAGTACTGTGTGGCCTGTAAGGTGTAAAATAGTCACTGGCTCTCCTGTAGTACTGTGTGGCCTGTAGGGTGTAAAATAGTCACTGGCTCTCCTGTAGTACTGTGTGGCCTGTATGGTGTAAAATAGTCACTGGCTCTCCTGTAGTACTGTGTGGCCTGTATGGTGTAAAATAGTCACTGGCTCTCCTGTCGTACTGTGTGGCCTGTATGGTGTAAAATAGTCACTGGCTCTCCTGTAGTACTGTGTGGCCTGTATGGTGTAAAATAGTCACTGGCTCTCCTGTCGTACTGTGTGGCTTGGATGGTGTAAAATAGTCACTGGCTCTCCTGTAGTACTGTGTGGCCTGTATGGTGTAAAATATTCACTGGCTCTCCTGTAGTACTGTGTGTGGCCTGTATGGTGTAAAATAGTCACTGGCTCTCCTGTAGTACTGTGCGGCCTGTAAGGTGTAAAATAGTCACTGGCTCTCCTGTAGTACTGTGTGGCCTGTAGGGTGTAAAATAGTCACTGGTTCTCCTGTAGTACTGTGTGGCCTGTATGGTGTAAAATAGTCACTGGCTGTCCTGTAGTACTGTGTGGCCTGTAGGGTGTAAAATAGTCACTGGCTCTTTAGTGCATTATTGCGCTATATTGCAATTGATTACATAAAAAATATGAACTGGTCAAATTAAAGGCTGAGGTGAATCAATAGGCTCCTAATTGGTGAAAGTGTGGTCACCTTACCATTGAAACTAAGCTTTTGGTCGATCATGAAGAATTAAAATACAAAGAAAATAACAATGAGCCAAACCTGCATCGTGATAATAATAAAGAAGTATAAAGGAAAAAATATGAAACACCTTAAATACATGTGATCAACAACCTTAATTGAGCAGGAGCTTGGCTGTAGTAAAATCCAGCATACACAGGGGTCTCCAGAACCAAGACGGAGAGCCACTGATTGTGTGAGTGTGGGAGCAGATCTCCATGTTCAGCTGAAATGTCCCATCTCTCTGTAAGGGAGAGAGAGATAAGCCACACTGACCTGTTTCAAAATACATCTGAAATTTTTTAGATTTTGGTAAAACTTTTCCATAAACAAGGAAAATTTAAGTTAAAAAGATGGAGAACTGATTGTACGAGACAGAACTTTATTTGGAAGCCAGAAGTCACCCAGTCAGATACGCAAATATAAACTGTAACCTGCACCTCCAGTTCAGTCGATCCACATTTCCGTGGGATTTATCAGTACACATTTCAGCAGGAATGAATGTTTCTGGCCCTGTCATTTGGTAAATAACAATTAAGACTAACTAATATTGAAGCTTTATCATAGGTCAGATTAAATATACAAAATGGAGACCAGAGTCTTCTGGTTTAAAGAGACTCAGCCCTCAGAGTATGTATCCTGGTGATTGGTGAGATTATTATGCAAATATGTTGTGGGATTGGGTCACGCCATAGTGGATTAGCAAGCGAGAAAATATGTAGCCTATAGCAGGGCAGAATAAAATTGAAATTTGACATAAAAACAATTTGTTTCTGCCAAGAATGTAAATTTCCCAGGTAAAGCCATGCACTTTTAGAGCAAAGGGTTCTGGGCACCTTCCATTCTTTGGGTGCGCAGTTTTGAGTCAGTTTGTGTAAAATCTCTACTCTAAAATGGCCGCCTCTTTATTCAGATCCATAGTTAAGATTTCTGCTTTAATGAGGGAATGCTTTAATGATATTTGTCTGATTTGTACTTTTAGTATTTTAAAACCCGGAACCCTCCAAAATCTGGAACATGGACTGAAGCAAAAAGAGCTATTCCTCATTTTACTCATGTAAATCCTGCTAACTCAGTAATCCTGCTTTACTCAGTGCAGTTATCCTGCTAACTCAGTAATTCTGCTTTACTCAGTGCAGTTATCCAGCTAACTCAGTAATCCTGTTTTACTCAGTGCAGTTATCCAGCTAACGCAGTAATCCTGCTTTGTGGAATACCCCCTGGTCCACCATGTATTGGTACCTGTGCAGTTCTTGTTGTCTACCTGTGTACCTGTGTGAATACTGCTGGTGAGAGTCAATGGCACCCATGATGATTAATACAGTCCAACTTTCCATCTATCACATGTATATTTAGCTATTGTGGCTTTCACTGTCGATCATATCGTATACCGTGTGCATCATTTAATTAAACAGTTCTGATAATTCTTTTTACTTTGTGTTTTGGTGTGTTCCCAGGCTTACTGACTGTCATTGAGGTAAAACAAGAGAAAGCCAGGAAAAGGAGCAGGTCAGAAAGGTCAGTTTTTTGAGAAGGAGGTGTAGGAGTGTACCTGAAGCTGCCAGGATGGATTGGAAAATGTTCCAAGCGCTCCTTAGCGGAGTGAACAAGTACTCGACGGCGTTTGGGCGGATCTGGCTGTCGGTGGTGTTTGTGTTCCGGGTCATGGTGTATGTGGTGGCGGCAGAGCGTGTTTGGGGCGACGAGCAGAAGGACTTTGACTGCAACACCAAGCAGCCGGGCTGCCCCAACGTGTGCTACGACCACTTCTTCCCCATCTCCCACATCCGCCTGTGGGCGCTGCAGCTCATCTTTGTCACGTGCCCCTCGCTCATGGTGGTGATGCACGTGGCGTACCGCGAGGAACGCGAGAAAAAGCACCAGGCGAAGTACGGCGAGGAGGCGAAGCTCTACGACAACACGGGCAGGAAGCACGGCGGCCTCTGGTGGACCTACCTGCTGAGCCTCTTCTTCAAGACGGGCATCGAGATCGCCTTCCTCTACCTGCTGCACATGATCTACGACAGCTTCTACCTGCCCAGGCTGGTCAAGTGCGACATCAAGCCCTGCCCCAACCAGGTGGACTGCTACATTGGCCATCCCACCGAGAAGAAGGTGTTCACCTACTTTATGGTGGGCGCCTCGGCCTTCTGCATAGTGCTCAACGTGTGCGAGATCATGTACCTGATCTCCAAGCGTGTCGCCCGCCTCGTACGCAAGATGAAGAGCCGCGACCACCTGTTGGCGCTGCAGCACAAGCACTACAAGGATCACGACAACGGCAGGTACAACAGCGTGCCCATGAAGCGCCTCGACCTCAAACCCACCTTCAAGGGCAGCGATGATTTGCGGGCGTCCGCCCCCAACCTGTCCACTGCAGCCTGAGGCCCGGAGGGTCGCTTCGTCATCTCCCACAGACTTCTAGAACCTTCCGTTGCCTCCTCTCATTATTAATATTATAATTTTATTTTTTAAAAGGGTAAAGTTAAGATGAGGCTAAAAGGCATCTTCAGTGTTGAAATGGTGTCTTCTTTATAAAGCGCCACCTCAGGTGTGCAAGCTTAGAGAGGAACTAAGAGTCAGAGGCTCTTTTTACCGGACGTCCACCTGCTCTTGATGCACCTCAACATGGAGCCCACACTTTTAGGGCCCCCAAAATGTGGGTCCCCCCCAACCAGTCTTCCACTGCCTGAGGTGCTCCTCGTCTTCTTCCAGAGACTTCTAGAACTTTCCACTGCCTGTTGTTTTTGTTTTGTATTATTTCATTTTGTTAAAAGAGGAAAAACACACACACACACACACACACACAATTTACAATCATACATGTGATTTTAGGAATGATTCATCATTGTGTTCCTGGGCCTCTGGCAGGGAGTGAGATGCAGTGAGATGCAGTGAGATGGAGTGGGATGGAGTAGGATGGAGTGGGATCGAGCCGGCGGGGCAGGGTGGTGAGGGCTCTCTTCTAAAACACTATACCCAAATATGGGTACCATAGTAACAGGAGAGTATGAACCCCCATCCAACAGAGCTCTCCGCACCTGATGGGGGAAGATCGTTCATAAAAGAGCAACAGAAAACAGGATATTGAGATATTTTTTGATGATGATCATGATGATCATGATGAGGATGATGATGAGGATGATGATGATGATGATGATGATGATGATGAGGATGATGATGATGAGTATGATGATGAGGATGATGATGAGGATGATGATGATGATGATGAGGATGATGATGATGATGAGGATGAGGATGATGAGTATGATGATGATGATGATGATGTCCTGCTTACAGTATGCAGCAGTGACGTTTTATGCCTTCAGCGTGTTGAACAGCTGTCTGTAAGGATGCGTTAATTCACAGGCTACTTTGAGGGCCAAATAACAGTCCCGCAGAGTTTCCATATATGGGCCCAGGAGGTGTGTGTGTGTGTGTGTGTGTGTGTGTGTGTGTTGGGGAGGGAGTAACCACAGAGTCAGTCTCTCAGACACGACAGCACTATGTTTACATATCTCTAATGTATTATATATTTGTCTGCCAGTTTGTAAAAATTGTAGTGTGTTTGGAGTTTTCTCTCCCTTTGTTTTGGCATGTTTGTACACAGGAGCCGATTGGCTCGGCGCTCCATGATGTCACGGCGTCTCCCCCCCCACAGATCTCCTTTGAGCAGGGAGAACCATCGGGTGATACTCAACTCGGAAACATGTTTGTGTTCCCTAAACTGCAATATGCATCAAAATGATTCGCTCTTGTAAACTCTAAAAAAGAATGTACTGCGATGGAGGGGAGAGAGTTTGAGAAAGAGAGAGAAAGAAAGAGTGTGTTAATGCCTCCGCAAACTGTCTAAAGGCAAAGGGAGGGTTTAAATAACTGCTTTTCTAAACTGGACCAACTGCCTTCTGAATGAGGGCAAGCCTCGTGTTGGATGGAAATATCTCCACACCCTTCAGGAACCAAAACAAGCTTTAAAGCACCTTTAAATATAAAATGTACCTTTTTTTTTGTACAATATAATTTTGATAATAAATGACATTGTGTCAGCCTTGTCTCAGTGCTGTCCTTGTTCATGTTTACAAGCCTCAGTGCTGTCCTTGTTCATGTTTACAAGCCTGTTCATGCTTACTAGCCCTGAAACATATTTAAGAATAATCAACACATCACATCTCACCTATTGCCACCTATCACAACTAAAGCCCTCAGTGGCCAGGTTAGAGATGCACACAGACACCATTGTTACCTGACATTAGTTGAACATAGGAATTGAACACGAAATTATATTTTTTCCCCCTCATATAAAATATTTAATTCTACACATATAATACACATTTATTGTTTGATGTTGTGTATGTGACCATATATATATATATCTATATATTTTTTCAATCGTCAAAAAAATACAGTGCTTTGATTCCTGCTCTAAACAAACCTGCTGAATATGGTCAGAAACCAGCGATGTAAAATAACGGTAATATGTAAAATAGCCACGTTCAGTGAACGGGTCCTATGAGAACTCCGTGTCAACGGCTCTCGCCCGTCCCGTCTGCGGAGCTTTTCCACCCTAGCTCCTCAGTGGTGGAACGAACTCCCCATTCCCCTACGTTCTACTCCAACCCTGCCTGCGTTCCGTCGCGGCCTGAAGACACATCTCTTCAGACTCCACCTTGACTGATATACTAATCTAGGACCTCTCATGATACTTGTTTCCTGTGTTTTTTTGTCTGTTATAGTTTATAGTTCAAAAGGCCGCCAGAGAAAGATAACAATGTGGGGGAGGAATTACATAGTTTGAAGCTCCGTTTTGGCGGTGGGCAGAGACCGCGGCGCTGCGTGTATGGAGTCCTGGAGGCGGAGTTTGTGTGGTGGACTGCTTGGTGACACTGGACATCTCGGGACAGCGGGACTATTTTTTAAATCATGGTTGTATTGCACTTTAATTCACTTGATTGATGTAATGGTTCTGTTGGATGTCTGTTTGATGTGTTTGTCTGTGTGTTGTGGGTCTCCCCCACTGTGTCTTTTTTGTTGTTGTTACAACTGAAGATCCCTTGCGGGAAAATAAGTTATTCTATAATAATATTTAGAATCGAATTGTAGTATAGCTGATTTACCCACAGCTTACTGTGAACTACATTCAATATTCATTACTAGCGATAGCTGCTACGTTATGGGAAGGATGTGCTTTGTCTCATCTGTTCTGTAGTTACTTCGATGACGTTTCTGTATGCACTTATTGTATGTCGCTTTGGATAAAAGCGTCTGCTAAATGAATGTAATGTCACGGAGTAAAACTTATGGCTGGAATCTCCAACTCAAGCTGCAGCGTTTCAGCACTTAAACGCTCCACTCTTGATTGGTGTTAAGATCCCTTATTTTTAAAGGTCTACCTTTGTAGGAAAATCAGAAACTGGAAAACATTGCGGCTTTCCAGGAGGGGAGATTAACTACTTTCTTAGCCACAGAAAAAATCTCAAAGAAAAACAAAAAGCAGGAATCTTGACTAGGCAGGTCTTCCTGGCCAATCAGGTTTCCCCTCCCACTGCGTAAGACAGCACGACACAGGTAGACAGCACCCTTTCCCTGAGAAAAAAAGATCCGCAGCGGAGGCTAGCAGGGCAGGCATGCTCTTTCACATGCTTACATTACGCGTTTATCAAGCGCTCATATGCACAGCGACTTACACGGATAACATTCTCACACACAATCCATTTGAAACGCAGCAGAATATTTTTTGCTCAAGGGTACAACAGGCCGAAGCTGGGAATGCACAACCTTCGAGTTCTCTCTGCATTTTGGGTTAGAGATGGGAAAGAATGAAAAGGGCCCATTTCAAGAAGCAGTTCATATTTGAAATAGTTCTACATCTATATATAAAGAGATACACACACGCCTTTGTTCACAAGCGTCAGTTCAGACCAGGTGTGGCCCTGAAACAGGTCTTTGAACAGGCTGATATTACTGTATGAATAGCCTGGTACACAGTGGGGAGTGTGCAAAGCTGGGTAGACCTGTGGGGAAGGCGCGCACAACTCTGAGTCAGTGGAAACAGAACGCCCACAGACGTGGGCTACAGCTTAACCCTATGAATAAATTTAGTTTTTCCTCTGTGTTCTAGAACTCCATTGCTTTCAAGTTACCAGCAGTGGTCATTACATCAGCATTAGAATGTTCAGTTAAGAAAAATTCTAATCACATTTGTGATCTTACACCTTATGGATGTGCCAAGCATCTGGTTTCAGGAAGAAAATAAATAAATGCTGTGAAGGCATGGACCCTTTTATAAAGAATGGCACAGATTAAGCATTGGGCGATTTACAAAATGCAAGAGGTTTTTTTTATAGGGGAGTTGTAGTTCTCCTTGAATATACTATTCTAGCACCAGCGCTCAGCTCCGACACGCTCAACACAGCTCCGTTTGTTTATCAAATAGTTTGCAGTGTCATCTTGAACGTAGCCCAGATAGCCAGGTCCATGTCAGCAGGCCAGCTACAGCCCAGACCTCCCAGTCAAAGTGAGTCACTGGAACTCAAGCATCTACCCATCCCACAAGCCTGATAAATAAACCCCACTGCCTTACCACCAGAGGAAAAGTCTACAGAGTTTACATAAGACATGCAATCAAGCCTGAAGTTAATCACAGCTTCTGCCTGGCCTTAGTTCTGTCCAATCAGCAGAGTCACACACTTGCCATGGAAACAAAACAATCCTGGGATTGATGTTCTAGAGACTAGTCACCAAAACCTATAGATCAGGGTTGCGTTCAGATGCTAATTTTATTGTCTTTTCCTTACCTCAAGGGAGAAATCCCCAAAATGCCAAGATGAAATATGGCAGCCACAGTGGGATTCAGATCCAATTTATGGAGTGAGTAATTAGTCCCTTGTTCATATCCCCTTCTACTAACATTCAAGCTTCCAGCAAGGGAATCCCACAATGCAATGCTTCACATGGAAAAAGTGGGTGGCCACGTTTCAACTATGGTGTTGCACTTCCTATAGGTGGCAAGGGTGGTTCAGTTCCATGTTAGTTTGTCAATCCTACCTCAGAGCACCTTAAGTTTGCCTGCTACATGTAGCACATTACATCACAAGCTAGCTCAATTGAGGGAAGAGAATGCGTTGTGCTCAGATCCAACCTAAGGCTGCCACACCATCATTCCCTGCTCCCTCCACATCAGCTTGTGGTGAGCAATCTGGCACAAAATGGCTGCAGTGTATCATTATGGCAGGAGCTACACATGTGGTTCAGGGGTTTGAAATAGTCATTAAAGTGCTCAGAGTACAGGATGGAGGAAAGAAAGCACAATGCAACCCTTTGTTATGCAGACAGAAAAGGTTGAACAGTCAAAGCACCATGAAAGGCCTGTACTGTGAATCACTAAATTCTCCAGCACCAATCAGGCTGGCATGTTAGAGATTAGCAAACCCACACCTCATTGCCAAGGCCCAAAAGTAGCTGCCAGTTTAACTGCAGATATGACACCACCCCTCCAACACTAGTTGAACTTGCAAGCCGGAGTTGACGTAAAACATTTTTTTTAAATAAAACGCTGTTCTGGCAAACAAACTGAACACATGGGTCGGTAAAGGCCAAGGCCAAAATAAAATCAGCCTTTCAGACTCAAGGGATGATGCTGCCACCTAGTGGCCACTAGTCAGCATTTGATTAGATGCTGTGAGGAAGGTGTTCATCAAATGTCAAATACTGGATTAAAACTGAAGTCGGTGAAGTGACCTCAGAACACTACACTGACTGCAAAGCCCCCAAAACACTCCTGGTAACAACTAAACATGCATCCTATATCAGAGGCAGTTACACTCCCCCCCAAAAGACATCACTACTTGAGATCCATTTCAGAAGCACCCATTAATTTCAAGAAGAGGCAGTCAAGGCAAAGTCAAGGTGCATTTAACTTTATTAAATTCAGTGCAAGTACAAGTACGCTCGGCCACCGAGAGTCCAGGCGAGGAATCACTCAGCCTTGTACATCCTCCTAAGAGAAAGAAAGCAAACTTAAGCATCCACCTCAGTTCAAAACAAACATTCCTGCAATCAAACGGACCAAAACCAGGAAACTCCCAGATGCTACAGCCAGTAGTAACAGCCAGTTAATGAAGCCAATGGGTGGAGCTACTGAGCTGTCAATCACCAATTGTTGGAGACACACACATCTACTGCAAACAATGCCAGTTATCACTACAGGCTGAAGCACAAGACAAACTAATTTACAGCTGCACACACCTGCATGTGCAGACAGATGCTAACTGGACCAGAAACATTTGACAGTATGAAGTAAACTTTCACCCACTGGCCAGAGTGGCTTGTGGATTCAAAAAATCCAGCCACACATTTTACCAACCACATTACCTTTTAGAATATAACCTGGTTGGTTACTGGTCAAACCAGTTGCTAGAGGGAAAACCTTGTCACAATTTTGCCAGCAATCCTTTGGCTGGTGTTAATCTCGCACCCTGTATGTGACCTTAGATCCTTGACCCAGGCATGGCACTCACCTCAGCACAGCTCTCAGGGACGAAGGCCGGACATTGTCCTCCTCTAGCAGGACCCTCCTCTTCACGGCTCGATCTTCCTCACCCAACCCCTGCTCCACTTCCTCGTAGTGCAGCTTCTGGACAGCGCCCTTGGACCGGGTCAGCGCCAGACGAGATCGGAACGAGGACAGCACTGCCAAATCCACCTGGCCCGGTTCCTTGTGCATCACCACCTCAGACTTCTGCACCACAAGGCCCTCGTCATCCAGGGCAACCTCTCCCAGGGCGTTCTCGTCACCATGCCGATCTGGATCCTCCTTCTGATTGGCCAGTTCCGACTGTTCTGGCCTATTCCCCTCCTGGATTAGTGCCCCCAAATTACCACCCCAGCGCTTCCTTCTGGACTCTTCCAGAATCGGGTCGGAGAAGAGCCCGTTTCCCACAAAGCCCTGCCCCCAGTCGTTCTGGGCAGAGGGGTCGTCACGGTGATACCGCTGCAAAACGTCACCATCGTCGCTCTGCAGAGACGCAAAGGAGTCCTCCACCTTCCCAGAAGCCTCATTCTGCCAATTCGCCTCCATGACAGTATCTACAGGGACATAATCCACGACCACATCCATACCAGGCTCTTCAGGGACATGCCTGACCAGCAGCACCCCACCATTGGCCACCACTGGGGGGTACACCCAGGTGACCTGTGCGGAGCTCACCCCAGCAGCCAGCCAGCCCTGGGAGGGTGCGTAGGGTTGCCCCCAAACCCCCTGCACCACCGGCATTCCATCCAGGTAGGGAAGAGACTCTGCAGGTAGCTCCGCCCAATCCTGGGCTGCGACCTCAGCGTATCCCGGATACGACACTTCTGGGAAGGCGGCTGGAAGAAAAGGTAGTGGAGGAGAGGTGGTTTCCATAGCGACTGGAGTTTCGCTTGGCATGGGGGGCGAAGTCTCTGGTTCGGAGTCGCCCACGGTGGTTCTGTTAACAACGAGGGGGCCAATGGTCACAAGAGCCTGGAGACCTACAGGAAAAGGCACAGCATGATGGGAAATGAGCAACACGGCAAAGGACCAATGATGATCACTACAGCATGAATATTACCAACTACAGTGCACTTATCCAACCAACTCCAAATTTAGAAATTAAACTTCCTTAATGACACTTTGTGAAAGGCCCCCCTGGGGTTAGCTAGTGGGCCAACTGAACCTGGAACAGTGTTTATGCTAGTTCATATGTTCAATACTCCAAGCAGTTAGCCAGGGTTTTACAGCGCAGTTAACCAGCTACGAGAAACGGGGGTATATGTACATGTATAAAATATAGGATGACCAAGTTAGCAGGAAAACCACACTGAGCAAAACCCAGAAACCCCCCCAAATCAGAAAGATTTACTGAAGTAAAGCTGTTCCAGGTTTTACCAGTGCAGTTAGCCAGCTAACTTAATTCTGCCTTCTGGAACAGGCGCCAGGTTGCCAATCTTGGTGAACAAACTAGACCCCACAGCGCTCCAGGACCAAGGTTGGAGCCCCAGGCCCTGGGTTAGGGCCTCAGACCCTGGATTAGGGCAGTACTCACCTGGGGGCATACTGCCTGGGGTGGGACCTTCACACACAGTCCGACAGCAACTGCACACAGCGATGTTACCACTTAGCTCCTCCCACCTAGGAGCAAACCACTCCAATCAGATTTCACAAGCAGTCAGCCGCAACAGTGATTTTATTCATCCCCACAAGTTAACACGTCAGGTGCAGAAACTGGATGAAAAATAAAATTTAAACTTGAAACCAACAAGCCCTGCCCACCCATGAGGCCTTAGGCTTGATTTAATGAAAGAATAGCTTCCACATTTTACCTTTAGCAAGTCTGCTCATCCACAGAAACACATTAATTTGTACAGCCAGATATACTGAAGCTCAAGTACCTTTAGCTCAAGGGTCCAACAGCAGCATCCTACCTGGGAATTAAACCTGCAACCTTTGTTACAAGCCCAGCTCCCTACCAATTATACTAGCACCTGCATTTCAAAAGTGATGCAACCATTTAACTCATTATGTTGACATTTTGTAATGCCTTATGTTTGGGATCAAATTGCCCCCAAAAGTAAATTAACACAATTTTACATGGTCACCTTGTCTCCCAATCAACCATCCTTTTATCCCCAAATATTAAATCCGATACTGCTCATTTTACAGCCTGAAGCAAGATGGTGAACGTCCCACCAGAATTACAAAAATAAACTATACAAAGTTGGTACAGGACTTTTGAAAATATAACATTACATGTGCATTTACCATTTAATCCCAATTGAGGAAAAATTATAAAGTGTCAAGGTGGGTGGGGATATAAGAAACTGGCTTAAGACAAACATTGACCCAGAACATAAGGTTAAACAAATTTGTGCTCTTGAGAAAAGCCCTTTGATTCATTAGTTTCCAGCCACACCCGTGGAGTCTAAGACTTATCCCAGAATGACTGAACAGCGCCCCCAGCTGGCTACAAGAGAGCAGGACACTCACCTTTGCTTCTTCTGGTTGTAGTTGCAGAACTTGCTGGCGGACGTCATTTTCTGCTCAAGAATGGCCAGTTCACAGTGAATGTAGATCTGTGGAGTCAAACTGGTATCAGAAGCAGTACAGCAGGCATGCATATACAGTTCAGGGAGAAGTTGCTTTTGAACATCCGTTCTGGAATAACCAGAGGTGCAAAATACAGGTTCAGAAAGTAAAGTTCATCAAGAATTTAGTTCCAACCACCAGTTTGCCAATTAGCATAATTAGAACCAATTAGTGAAATCAGCAGTCAGTGCATGGGCAGAGAAATTTTGGGGCTTTTGCACCTCTGGGAACAAACAATGCACCAGACCAGGGGTGGCAGAGTCCTGGTTTTTGTTCCATCCAAACTTATAACTATTCAACTGGATTCCTTTTATTTAATCAGGTTTAGTGAATGCAGGTGACCATGTGCTAGAGGCACACATTTCACCACAGAATATTCAGGCTCCGGCTTTTAATCATCAATCAAACTCATGATCGAGCTTGGAGGGAACAAAAACAAGAAACTTCACCAGCATTCAAGAACTAGGGTTGCCTAACCCTGCCCCAGACAGTGGCAAGTATGACCAGTTTCCCTAGCTGTAGAAACCAAGCTTGGCGTTTAGCTCAGGGATACTATTCCTCTGTGTGGAGCAATCCAAGCATCATCGTTTAATGACCCACAGGCTACGCGTGTTGGTGGGAGCCGTCATACGACAGGACCTCAGCCTACCTCAGGGGAGGTAAAATGGAAGGCAGCAAACACGAAATTGACCGCGTCAGTTCGCTCGGACAGGACGAACTGGGCCCGGCCTCGCTTGGATACCACGTACACCACACACCTGCAGGAGAGATTACAATACAGGTGAGGTGTTTTACCAAGACCCTGTGTGCAGTTACCCAGGGGTTCATTGGCTCCAGTCCTGAAGGGCAGTGCTGGTTTTTGTTCCAATCAACTGGCTTAACTAGTCACACTGCTGTGCTTCTCAGACCACATTTATAAGATGCAAATAAGCAACATGGTTGCCACTAATGTAGCTACATGTGATTTTCCCAGAGCAGAGATGTCCATAGTGGTCACTCAGTTTGTGAAGCAAACCACTTTACAACTGCTGTTCAAAAAGTGCACTACAAATAGTTTTGCTCCTTTTATAAACTCTGCTCAAGACACATTAAAAACAAGTCACACCAAAGTTTGAGGCCGGGTTACAGCGGTCTCAGTTATACACATACCCCTTTTTCACAATGAGGCGCACTCTGGGCCGGGACCGAGGGTCTGGGGACGCAGTGGCATGACAGGACTGAACATACAACTGCTGCTCGTCTTCCAGACCGCCAACGGTGGCCTGGAGGTAAACTGGCTGCCCCCGCCGGTACACGTTAGTTTCTGCAACAGCCGCCCAAGAACCTTTAACAGCACAAACGAGCAATGACCCACTGTACGAGGGAGAGAGAGAAGCAGACCCACAAGCAAATACCAGCCACAGATCAGCATGCTAGACAACCACAGAACTCACCATTCATGGTTTTCAGTGCAAAACCAGGGTCACTGCTTTTTGGGGAAACAGGAAGTGACATCACAACAGGACTTTGATCTTGGAATCTGAAATGTAGACATAAATTCAAACTCTGGGGGGGTAGAATTAGTGCTGTAAAACACCTATAGGTGCATGGCTAGAGCTCACCTGTCCAGCGTGCAATGCACGGGCAGTGCGAAGAAATCAACCTGCTCAGGAATGACATTTGCAGGGTCCGGGGTATACTGGAGAAAGTTGGTGAACACCACGTTGCCATTGACGACCTGAAGGAAAGGCCATAAACTCACATCTCTACAGGAGCAGCAATTTACAGCATTTTAAAAACCCTGTACAATCAATCATGCGATTCAAATGGCACACCTTATAATAAAATAAAAAAATGTATTAAGTAACTTGCAAAGATCAATCAAGTCAATGACCAGGGCACAAAATTAACCTTCAACCACTAGCCAGAGTGGCTTGCGGATTCAAAAAATAACCAGCCACATGACCTTTCCAACACAACCTGGTTACTATACTAGATAATCTTAACAGCCACAATCAAAATTACCAGCATCTGGTACTAACAGATGTTAGTGGGAAAATAGTTTGAAAACAGATTGAAAGCTTTGCCCCCCATGGCCCTCACCGATTTTTGGGTGCCGCACAGGGAAAGGTCGTAGGCAAACCACAGGTGATCCGCTGACATTCCGCTGATCTTGCAGCCGTTCCCCAGCGTGAGCGCTTCTGGGTCCAGCTCCACACCGTTCAGCGTCGCGCCGACGCTCAGAGTAAGCAAGTCAGCGATGCACCAAACCTCCAGCTCCAGGCCCGCACTCACGCGCTCCACGGTACCGACAGCAGAGTCTGGCCGCGGCGTAATCAGCGGATTGGGAGAGGTCCCGTCGACAGGGCCGAGCAGAGAAACGCCTGGGTACCACGCATTTTGCGCGACGCCCTCGGGTTCTGTGGGATGACCAGGCAGCGAGCCGTCGGCGCTTCCAACAGAAAGAGTGGGCGAAATGCCACTTAGTATAAGCAAAGAGAACACCGTTAACAGCCACATTTCTGCAGCACAAATGACGCCAAACTTAAAGAAAGAGCTACAATCGTGATCGGAAAATGCTATTAGAACGATTCTGCCATCACAGTAGCAGGACAGTGACAGGTGTGGGTCCTTTCAGATGTATTTATTGAGTTAATTGACTGCGCTTCATCCACCTGTCAGTGCTGCTTCAGGTGTTTATTATTAACGGTTTGTATGAAGCTGTCAATCAAGCTCAATCGATGCTTAACGAAGCAACGGTGTTTCTCAACCCTGTGTGCTGGTTTTAATTCCTACCACTAGCACGCTCCGTGTTGTAATGAGCTGCTAATTGTACTTAATTATACTGTTTACGCCTACTGAAGGACGATTCACCCTCATACATTATGCCAGAAATAGCAGTGTATGCCCTAAAATAAATGTCCCATATTCACAGCCCAGGAATTTTGTTATGCGTTTCATTTATTGTGCTGTACGTACTGTATAACAAATAATTCCAGTTGAAAGAGGTTTTATTTTTAATTGATTCAATTCAGTTGGGTCCCATTTGCTGAGTGTGTGGAAACCTGAACCATCTGTGTAAAATGAATGGAGTTTACTGACAGCAAATGTCAACAAGCCAACCATCCCTGCACTGTGTTAAAATAAGTTTAACCACACAATTATGGTAGAACTTTTTCGACAATCAAGAGGTTGTGTTTGACAAAAACCAGCATACACAGTGGGTCCCCATGAGAAACACTGCCTTAGAACATTCTAAATTCCGGGGCAAAAATAAGTTATAAGAAGTTACCATGAGATTTTAAATTCCATCTGACGTACTAAACAGCTGTAGGTTTGTAACAGTTGATTGCTACATTATTATTCGGTGAATGTGTTTTTTTGTGAGTGAAGGCTGTTGTAATAAAATGTAATGCATCGATTAAACAGCTCAATAAAACCGCCAATCCAGCCAAGTATGACGGATCTTCATACTACATTCATTTGGCAGACGCTGCCAAATTTCTATTTTTATCACTACTATAACATTCCATGAACACTTATTATAGTATAGTCTACATGTAGTAAGATATGACTAAGTCTTAAGGCTAGGTAAGATATGACTAAGTCTTAAGGCTAGGTAAGATATGACTAAGTCTTAAGGCTAGGTAAGATATGATTAAGTCTTAAGGCTAGGTAAGATATGACTAAGTCTTAAGGCTAGGTAAGACATGACTAAGTCTTAAGGCTAGGTAAGATATGACTAAGTCTTAAGGCTAGGTAAGATATGACTAAGTCTTAAGGCTAGGTAAGATATGACTAAGTCTTAAGGCTAGGTAAGATATGACTAAGTCTTAAGGCTAGGTAAGACATGACTAAGTCTTAAGGCTAGGTAAGATATGACTAAGTCTTAAGGCTAGGTAAGATATGACTAAGTCTTAAGGCTAGGTAAGATATGACTAAGTCTTAAGGCTAGGTAAGATATGACTAAGTCTTAAGGCTAGGTAAGATATGACTAAGTCTTAAGGCTAGGTAAGATATGACTAAGTCTTAAGGCTAGGTAAGATATGACTAAGTCTTAAGGCTAGGTAAGATATGACTAAGTCTTAAGGCTAGGTAAGATATGACTAAGTCTTAAGGCTAGGTAAGATATGACTAAGTCTTAAGGCTAGGTAAGATATGACTAAGTCTTAAGGCTAGGTAAGATATGACTAAGTCTTAAGGCTAGGTAAGATATGACTAAGTCTTAAGGCTAGGTAAGACATGACTAAGTCTTAAGGCTAGGTAAGATATGACTAAGTCTTAAGGCTAGGTAAGATATGACTAAGTCTTAAGGCTAGGTAAGATATGACTAAGTCTTAAGGCTAGGTAAGACATGACTAAGTCTTAAGGCTAGGTAAGACATGATATCATAACATTGATACCAACAACGTTTTGAGACTTCCCGTGTGTAACCAAATGCATCGCCATTAATTTGGCGAAAGGCAACCCATGAAGTCGAACCAGCTATAGAGGTATACATCGACCCAGCCAGAAGCGCTTCTGTCTCTTTAAGAAGGTGATCAGGGGCGTGGCCTGCGCCAAGTGTGCACCTGTGTTGTTGCGCTGCTGGTTAGGTGTGCGAGGGAAGAGACGAGTCCGCCCGCTGAAAGGCGCCTTCGAGCGAAGAGTTAAAATATATATATGACGCAAATGGATTTACAATGATCTGAAACCAAAGATACATTCAACATGGTCAATCTAGGTAAGTACCTTTGGTTCCGGTAGATTTAGTTTACAGACGAGACGTTACTTAGCGGAGCGTGCATTACGTGAGTCTTAAAACCAGCAGAATCGTTATGGTGTTTTTTTTTTTGGGTGGGGTTGGATTAGGTTTCAGTCAAAAAGGAAGTAGCCTACGACGTTATTCCGGCGGATGGTATCGTGTGTCTCTCGTCTCTTTTTAAGGATGGTACAACTACCTTCCCGGTTTTTTTTTTTTTTAAACGTGCGTGATAAACAAAACATAGTGCTGGGTTTTAAGGATAACTAAGACGAACCATATTTAATGTATTTGAATAATTTAAATCATTTTCAATGTGATCACTGGCAATGTGTCATTTGTGTGGGGAAATGAGCTCTGCTGCACAATCAACGAGGTGTTGATATACAATGCACGTTTTGTGTTACTACTTTTATATTACTTTCAACATATTTAGTGTCAAATTGCACAATTTGTGTTAAAAGGGAGACTTTAACACAGGCTGTGCTGAAAAGTAACACAAAATGTGTTCAAAAACTTATCTTGACACCGAGGTGTGTTAAATTACATGTTACGTGTTGTTTTTAACACATCTGTTTTAAACGTTTGTACTCAAGTACGGTTACATATTTTTTGGTTATTTTTTATTTTTCAGCTTTTTTTTTGTCTTGGTTTTTGTTTGGGGAGGAGGGAGACTGTGGTTATGCCTGTTATTCTCAAACATTCAACCATTTCCAGAGATACTTTTTTATGGAAAATGAAGGGGTAACTAATGTGTTGACTTTAAACACACTGTCCTGCAGAAATGCTCAGTGGAATGTGTTTGGGTCGTGGGTGGGACAGACTGGTGGAATCAGGACTCTGTTACCCTGGCTATGTTTGGACTGTAAATACCCCAGGGGCAAGGGTGAGGGCGGGGCTGCCACAAATGTGGGGCACCCCCCCCCCCCCCCCCAGCATTTTTGGGGGTGCGGTATCACACTGCTATGTTTGGAGGGGATCTGTATGGCTTCGTAGAGTCTTAGACCCAACGCTTAGTGGAGAGGACCTCAATGGGTCTGTTCTCTCTCTTACCCTCCCATCTCTCTCTCTCTGTCTCTGTCTCTGTCTCTTTCTCTCTCTCCGTCTCTTTCTCTCTCTCTCGTGCACCCCCTTCCTCCCCCCTCCCTTTTAGATAAAGGGTTATTTGCATTTGGTTGAAGTTGAAGGCTCCCCGGGGCTCAGAGATTAAGACCATGCCGTCGTTTTTACCTGCCAGAGTGCCTGTTCTGCTTCCAATGTTGAACACGGACACTGCATTTGTAGGCGGGGGTGTTGTGGGTGGGGGTGGGGGGGGGGGGGGGGGGGGGGTGGGGGGGGGGAGATAGTGGAACTGACTACCCAGGGCCCCAAGGCAGGGAGGGGTCCTCAGAAGGCTTTGAGAAGGGCTCCCACAGAGACTGCATTTGCACAGGCTACGCCCCTGTCTGTAGGCAGGGCTTCTTTTACCCCATAAAAGTGAGGATTGTCCTGAACTGCTTGTGTCAATACGCTATGCTGCACTCCACTCCCCCACCCCCCCACCCCCCCACACACACCTGCATCGCTCTGCTCTGATGTCATCGTTACAGGGCTGCCAGTTGGAACCGGTTTATCTTCCTCAGACACAAGCTGCTCTTTACCTTTGACCCTACTATGGTTGGAACTAAAACTTTTTTTTTTTAAAGTGGCTATGACCACCCACCTCTTGTTTTTTATGGCATGTTTTTGTACAGAACGATCAGCCATAACACACATGTGGGGTGGATTAGGGGGTGGAGTGGAGGTGGGGGGGGTGATGCGGGTGGGATTTTATCCACAGGTAACACAGCACATGAGACGCCCTTACTTTACATTACAATCATTTGACAAACGCTTTTATCCAAAGTGACACTACAATAGTGCAATAAGTGCATACTGAAGGTCATTGAAGCGACTACAAATCAGAGCCGACCAAGCACAACCTTCTCATAACGTAGGAGCTATTCATAGTAATTAACATAGCATATAGTACACGATCAGCTACATATTCTGAACTATAAAATAAAAAATCACAAGTTAAATAGAGTACTAGGGAATTGGCCGTAGATAGGTAGGTTAGTCGAGGTGGAGTCTGAAAAAGTGCGTCTTCAGACCACGATGGAAAACGGGCAGTGTTTGAGCCAACTCTCAGCATGTGGAACAGCATCGCGCTTGGGGCTTCATCACCATGTTCATGTTGATCCTGTTACTGCTGGAGACGTGAGCCATGCAGGGCTTCTGTACCGTTAAAGACTCAAAGCTTTAGCCTGCTGGAGACGTGAGCCATGCAGGGCTTCTGTACCGTTAAAGACTCAAAGCTTTAGCCTGCTGGAGATGTGAGCCATGCAGGGCTTCTGTACCGTTAAAGACTCAAAGCTTTAGCCTGCTGGAGACGTGAGCCATGCAGGGCTTCTGTACCGTTAAAGACTCAAAGCTTTAGCCTGCTGGAGACGTGAGCCATGCAGGGCTTCTGTACCGTTAAGGCTCAAAGCTTTAGCCTGCTGGAGACGTGAGCCATGCAGGGCTTCTGTACCGTTAAAGACTCAAAGCTTTAGCCTGCTGGAGATGTGAGCCATGCAGGGCTTCTGTACCGTTAAAGACTCAAAGCTTTAGCCTGCTGGAGATGTGAGCCATGCAGGGCTTCTGTACCGTTAAGGCTCAAAGCTTTAGCCTGCTGGAGACGTGAGCCATGCAGGGCTTCTGTACCGTTAAGGCTCAAAGCTTTAGCCTGCTGGAGACGTGAGCCATGCAGGGCTTCTGTACCGTTAAAGGCTCAAAGCTGTAGCGTTTTCCCCGGCTGTCACACAGCCTGCAGCACAGCAACAGATAACTGGCTTCTGCTTTTCAACCAGTATATATACGGCCTGCAGTCCCTGGGCGTGTCCGGCACTATCAGCACACTTTCCTGCTATTGAGTATGCCAGTTGAGTATACTTTTTTAAAAAAGCTGTTAAGTACGGGACAATTCTTGAAAATTAAATAATAAAATATCCTCCACACTATTTTTCAACCATACTGTTGAAATGTTGTAAGACGTCCCACCCTTGCGCAGCCAAGTCACGTGTTGTTTTTTTTGTTATTCAATAAGCACATTATTGCTTTTTTGGAAGCATTTAAGTAGACACTTAGTGAAAATGTAACTACTTTCTCGTCCAGTATACTCAACAAGCATACTCAATAGTATGGAAGGGTGCTGATTCGGACACAGCCTAAATCTTACGCAGGGTCATACATGGCAGGTTTCTGACAGGTTCACTGTGGCGTGCGATTGATTGCCTGTGTGTTCAGCACTGAGACCTGTAAGGCCATGCCGACTCATTTCTAATGCAGAAGCTTGCTGGAGCCATCATATTCCCCTGGGTCATGATCAACATCACAGTTGTGCAGAAACAAAAGAAACAAAAGAAACAAAGACTCATTAACCAGGGAGATCGATCCACTGCTGTCTGGATTGACTCCCTGGTGAAAGAAAATTCTGAAATGTTTTAAAGGGGAATGCTTAAAAATTAACATAAAAAACAAAAAAAACAAGGCAAGAGATGGATGATGAACAATGGCCGTGTCTGAATCAGAGCTTCTTTTAAAAGTGTACTCCCGAATATACTCAGAGACACCCCAGTGTATCATACAGGGGTTTTAAGTATACTATATTTATAGAAAATTTTGCCTACTTAACAACCTTTTCGTCCTGTCTACTCAACAAGCCTACCAAGTAGTATAGAAGGGTGATTCAGACACAGCCAATGTCTCTCTGCACCACTATGTCATGTTTCTGCACCACTGTCATCTCGCTGCACCACTATGTCATCTCTCTGCACCATTGCCATCTCTCTGCACCACTATGTCATCTCTCTGTGCCGCTATGTCTTCACTCTGCACCACTATGTCATCTCTCTGCACCACTATGTCATCTCTCTGCACCACTATGTCATCTCTCTGCACCACTATGTCATCTCTCTGCACCACTATGTCATCTCTCTGCACCACTGTCATCTCTCTGCACCACTATGTCATTTATCTGCACCGTTATGTCATCTTTCTGCACCATTGCCATCTCTCTGCACCACTATGTCATCTCTCTGCACCACTATGTCATCTCTCTGCATCACTATGTCATCTCTCTGCACCACTATGCCATCTCTCTGCACCATTGTCATCTCTCTGCACCATTGTCATCTCTCTGCACCACTATGTCATCTCTCTGCACCGCTATGTCATCTCTCTGCACCACTATGTCATCTCTCTGCACCACTGTCATCTCTCTGCACCACTATGTCATTTCTCTGCACCGTTATGTCATCTTTCTGCACCATTGCCATCTCTCTGCACCACTATGTCATCTCTCTGCACCACTATGTCATCTCTCTGCATCACTATGCCATCTCTCTGCACCATTGTCATCTCTCTGCACCACTATGTCATCTCTCTGCACCACTATGTCATCTCTCTGCACCACTATGTCATCTCTCTGCACCACTATGTCATCTCTCTGCACCACTATGCCATCTCTCTGCACCACTATGTCATCTCTCTGCACCACTATGTCATCTCTCTGCACCGCTATGTCATCTCTCTGCACCGCTATGCCATCTCTCTGCACCACTATGTCATCTCTCTGCACCACTATGCCATCTCTCTGCACCATTGTCATCTCTCTGCACCACTATGTCATCTCTCTGCACCACTATGTCATCTCTCTGCACCACTATGCCATCTCTCTGCACCATTGTCATCTCTCTGCACCACTATGTCATCTCTCTGCACCACTATGCCATCTCTCTGCACCACTATGCCATCTCTCTGCATCATTGTCATCTCTCTGCACCACTATGTCATCTCTCTGCACCACTATGTCATCTCTCTGCACCACTATGTCATCTCTCTGCACCACTATGCCATCTCTCTGCACCACTATGTCATCTCTCTGCACCACTATGTCATCTCTCTGCACCACTATGTCATCTCTCTGCACCACTATGTCATCTCTCTGCACCACTATGTCATGTCTCTGCATCACTATGTCATCTATCTGTGCTGCTGTCATCTCTGCATGCCGCTTTGTCATCCCTCAGCGCCCGCTATGTCATGTCTGTGCACCTGCGTCACCAAATACGATACAAACACCACACTTCCATCCACTCTGTTTCTTACCTGTAGGTGTTTTTGGTGTTGTATTACAGTCCAGAACAGCCATTAGCACAGTACTATGATGCATGAAATTAGAGTCAGTGGGTTCGATTTACGCCCACATTGGTGACGCTCCCCGGTGAACGAGGGGCTTTCTTGTTTATTTTAATCGACCAGGTACTACCGCAAACATGACTAAACAAGCCGCTCCAGCTGTAATCGCTGCGAGGTCGTCGTCATCATAACATTGCATGGCTACACTGCCCGGCGCATCAGAGTACACCGGTTCTTTTAAATCAAACCCTCTCGTGCCCGGGCGCTTAATCAAACCCTCTTGTGCCCGGGCGCTTAATCAAACCCTCTCGTGCCTGGGCGCTTAATCAAACCCTCTCGTGCCTGCGCGCTTAATCAAACCCTCTCGTGCCCGGGCGCTTAATCAAACCCTCTCGTGCCCGGGCGCTTAATCAAACCCCCTCGTGCCCGGGCGCTTAATCAAACCCTCTCGTGCCCGGGAGCTTAATCAAACCCTCTCGTGCCCGGGCGCTTAATCAAACACTCATAGTTTCAGCTTCAGTAGAACAGAGGCAGTGTTACGCTGTGGACTGGAGTTACCTGCTGGAGTTGTGAAATGGCCACGCCCTCTCTGCCCACTGCAGGTGTGTGCTGTGCCAGCCTGAAGGACAGCAAGGCCCTGATGAAGATGGGTTTGGGCCAGGTGCTGGTGGGGCACGTTAACTTCCTCCTGGGGGCGCTGGTACACGGAGTTGTGCTGCGGCACATCAACGTGCACGTCCAGGCGCGCGCCATGGAGTACGCCATCTCCAACGTCATTGCGCTGGTCGCCGGCCTTGTGGTAAGAGTGGCCATTCACAGCCACCGTAGTTCCTTCTCCCCTGTAAATACACTGGACTCCAATGGCTGACTTTTGGGTATTCCAAAAATGGAAGGGGGGGCGGGGGAAACAGGGTTTAAAATCACTTATTTTTAATATTGCCTTTATTTTTACCAGGAAGTCTCGCTGACATAAGGGATCTCCCTTCTAAAGAGACCTGTCCAAGGGGCGAGCAAAGCTTTAAGAGTGTGTTACGAAATGGAGCAAGGAACTGTGGGAAAAGTTGCAGGCTTCAGTCAGTGTGTTTGAAATATTTAAACCTGTTGCTAGCCAGTTAAGTTTCCATAGATAACTGACCATTTTAAATACAAACATCTATTTTCAACCAACATACAGAACAAAGTTATTCTTTCACACGATTGCATATTTTGGTTTGCTATGTGCTTTATTGAAAATTCTTAGGGTGAGAACTTTTTGTATTTTTACAAGCATTTAAAGAGTATTTCAGATATGTCTTTTGACTCAAGCGTGGCAGGCAGACGGACGGACGGACGGACGGACGGACTAGGGAAGTATCTGCTATTCAGTTTCACTGAGACAGTCTAACTGACAGAGTCATGTCAGCATGTCAGGTGACCAGTGATGTCACAACTGTGTGTGCAGTTAAAGCAAGCAGCAGGGTTCTCCTCTGTGCCTCTGTCCTGTCCCACACAGGCCTTTAATACCCAAGCAAGGGACCAATTAAGTGTCCAGACTCCATTTTCTCGATTAGTGTGCGTTTTAGGCCTGGTGACTGAGAGAGATCTCTAGCAGAGGCGTTTTAGGCCTGGTGACTGAGAGAGATCTCTAGCAGAGGCGTTTTAGGCCTGGTGACTGAGAGAGGTCTCTAGCAGAGGCGTTTTAGGCCTGGTGACTGAGAGAGATCTCTAGCAGAGGCGTTTTAGGCCTGGTGACTGAGAGAGGTCTCTAGCAGAGGCGTTTTAGGCCTGGTGACTGAGAGAGGTCTCTAGCAGAGGCGTTTTAGGCCTGGTGACTGAGAGAGATCTCTAGCAGAGGCGTTTTAGGCCTGGTGACTGAGAGAGATCTCTAGCAGAGGCGTTTTAGGCCTGGTGACTGAGAGAGATCTCTAGCAGAGGCGTTTTAGGCCTGGTGACTGAGAGAGATCTCTAGCAGAGGTGTTTTAGGCCTGGTGACTGAGAGAGATCTCTAGCAGAGGCGTTTTAGGCCTGGTGACTGAGAGAGGTCTCTAGCAGAGGCGTTTTAGGCCTGGTGACTGAGAGAGATCTCTAGCAGAGGCGTTTTAGGCCTGGTGACTGAGAGAGGCCTCCACCACTGCTGATGCTATTCTAACCCTTTCCTCAGACCCATAATATTTAATGTAGCATCAGTTTAACAGTCTGCTGGCCCTCATGCAGCCTGTGTCTGCCTGTATTTATGGGACGTCTGTCATCATGCAAACAACTGGGTGGACGCTGAGTGCGGATAGTTTGGGATTAACCCGGCCCTTTGACCTCTGACCTTTCTGTATGTTGCACCCGCAGGCGGTCATCGCTGGCATCTCTGCCATCATCCTGTCCAAGAATAAGAAGAAGAGGCCTCTGGTATGCTATTGCCGTGTGTGTGTGTGTGTGTGTGTGTGTGTGTGTGTGGTGTGTGTTGTGTGTTGTGTGTTGTGTGTTGTGTGTGTGTGTGTGTGTGTGTGTTGTGTGTGTGTTCTTTCACTCACACTCTCTCATTCTCACACACACTTATTCGCCCTGACAGCTGCCTTTAATCAATGTAGTGTGATTCTTAGAGGTCTTGCATCACACGCATTCCAGAATGAGATTTCTAAAGGTTATCTGTGTAAATAATGGATAATAAATCAGGTCTTTTCAGTAAGTAAGGTTTTGTGAGAGAATGTTTACTCAGCTCTCTCTTAAGGGGAAAAGACTAAGTTTGACTAATTGTTGTACAGAGTTCAGTTCCACATGTTCTTTGCCTTACCGAGAGAGAGAAGCAGAGCAGAGCAGGGCAGCGTGTGAAATTAACTTTGTGTGTGTGTCTCTGTGTGTGTGTTGTGTGTTGAAATTAACTTTCACACTCTGCCCAGGGTGGCTTGTGGATTCTAAGAATCACCAGCCATTCTCAACATTTTACCAGGCGCATTACCTCTTACAATATAACACAACCTGGTTGGTTACCGGCCAAAGTGGCTGCTAGAGTAGAAATCTTACCAGCCACAATCAAAATTTGAGCAGCATTGCCTGGTGATAATTTCACACCCTGAAAGCAGTTGAAAGATGTTGAACCTGGAGCAGTTTGTCAGAAGAGCAGCTTGTCTTCGTATCCTGGGCAGATACATATATTTAACGTGATATTCTGATTCAGACAAAATTTTAATACCAAAAACCTGGTATGTTTCAGTGAAACAGAAGAAATTATGTTCTGAATATTGAAGAAATTTTCAGTCACCTACTGAAATCTACTGGTGTGTAAATGGCTATGGTGTTTTAAATAAAGTATTTGACCCGCACCTGGGCGTGGTCTGTTGGCTTGCTACAGCCTCGCTCCATGTCTGTATAATGTGGGCGTGGCCTGGGCTGGGCGTGGCATATGCACTGACTCCTCCCCTCTACCCTTCAGATATGGTTGCTGTTGGTGTTCAGCGTGCTGGCCGGTCTCCTGGCAACCGCTGCCACCGTGGGGCTGACCGTTTCCATGGTGAAGGCCGTCATCCACGATGGGCGGAGCCTGCTGACCCACTGCAGGTTCCCCAATGCCTTTGGCTACTCCAGCATCACCTACGAGTGCCCCTTCGACCCCACCCGTATCTATGTGAGTAAGAGGGGGCAGGGCCTCTCTGAACGTAACCAGGAAGAATTATAATTTTGCACTCTTGCATTCATCTAAGCACGCATACACGCGCACGCATACACGCGCACTCACTCACACACACACACACACTCACACTCACACTCACACTCACACACACTCTCACTCACGCACACACTCACACACGCTCGCACGCTCGCACGCACGCGCACACACACACACGCACCACTGAGGGTTCAGTCACACATTTTCTATAGCAGATGCTAGCTCCATATTCTTAACTTTCTCACTTTCTACTATTTAAGATCCAAAATTCTTGTCTGTCACGATGCAAACTGATGTACAAATGTATTATTATATTTATTATCCTCCCCAGTGAACTAACTTACTTCTGACGTTTTTAATGGAGCTTATACTGACGACGAATAATCATAATAATAAGGTTTAATAGTAATAATGATAATAATAATAACGGTAATAATAATGATAGTAGTAGTAGTAATAATAATATAATAGTAATTATTATAATAAAAATGATGTGTTATTTCAGGGCACCACCCTTATCCTGTGGGCGCCCCTGATTCTCATGTGTGTGGTGGAGCTGGTGTTTTCAGCACGCTGTTTCGCGGTCTGTCTGACCTTCCTGCGGGTCCGCTGTCCGTGTCGCCGGAGGAGGAGAGTGATCAATGCCCGAAGGGTAAGCCACGCCCCTTCAACATTTTGTCCTATGCAAGCTCAGCAACATGGTATAGGCTCCGCCCACTTTGGTCTGTCCTCCAATCGGGGCCAAGCACACAGGCGGAGCACTGCTGGCTCTTTTATGATCTTCTGCTTTAAGCCCAAAGGTTTGTGGGATTTGAACCCGTGACTCATTCTGTGAGCACGTGTTGTGTGCGAGAGTGAGAGAACACTTAATCATGCTTGTGTGTTTGTGTTTAGTGTGTATTCATAATGGTACAATAATTGCATTTGTGTGCGTGCGCGTGTGCGTGTGCGTGTTGCTACAGGTGCGTATACAAAGACCAGAGGAAATGACATCAGCGACTCGGACGACGCCGGCAGAACATCATGAGCTGCTGAACCGGGTCTGAGTCTGACTGGTGATTGGACGCTACAACTGGGTCAAAGGTCAAATGTGCATCCACAAGCACAAATTCTTTCCATGCCAGGAAAATTTTAAAACACCCCCTTGCAGATCTGAGAATTTAGGTACGAAACGTAAACAAGCAAAATCGTATATATTAAAGGAGGTTGGCTCTGAACATTGGTGGAAATGGATGCATTTAAAAAAAAGAAAATAAGTCTATAATGTACGAGAACATTGACCAGTGTCTAAAGGGTTAAAGTATTTCTAATTAAGTATTAGATCCAGGTGGGACTGCTCCGTGACGACAGACAGAACTCCGGCCCTCACTGTTGGGTGGGGCCGCCCCAGCACCCTTCTGATAACTGAGGGTCCCCCTTGTTTTGGCCTTTCCCTTCAAAAGTAGTTTTTGTTTGCCCTGATAATAGTTTCTCTTGTGCAGAAAGCCTTTTTAAAGGTATCGCTTGCTGGCCCTATACAAGAGCTGAAGCCGTTCTCTGTCATCAGTACATAAGCATTCATAAATCTGTGCCATCTGACATAGATGGTCATTGAGTGTTATGTCATCATCCGTATCATAAGTGGCGTTGGTATGTCCTGATTGGCCACTTTCTGGTGATGTCACTTATGACACACACTACATGGCCAAATGTTTCCGGACAGGGCTGTTTTTTTACCTCACTTCTGGCTGAATGGAAGCAAATCCACACAGCAATGTTCCAGCATCTAGTGGAAAGTCTTCCCAGGAGAGTGGAGGCTGTTATAGCAGCAAAGGGGGAACAACTCCACATTAATGCCCGTGATTTTGGAATGAGACGTGTCTATGTCTAGGTGTCCATGACACTTTTGGCCATGTAGTGTCGATGGTGACATGCGATAAGTAGCGCACCCTGTCCCTCTGACAGCTGACATATTTAAAGTTTTTAGAATGTTCTGTAGAGCCTGTGAAGGCTTCATTAGCTTTTATTTCACTGGAAAAGTCTATAGAAAGTTTAAGTTGAGTTGTGGTCACTAAGAACACTGGAACACTCTGGAATTTGTTGCAAAGACCACGTGTGTGTGTGTGTGTGTGTATGTGTCCATGGTCTGTCTCTATGGGACCACCACCATCTTCACACAAATAAAACTTCTGTGATATTTCAAGCTTTAATTTCCTTGCAGTAACACGCGTGTGTGCGTGCTTCAAGCTTTAATCTCCTTGCAGTAACACGTGTGTGTGCGTGCATGCGTGCTTCAAGCTTTAATCTCCTTGCAGTAACATGCCAAGTTCCTCTCAGCTGATCCTGAAATGAGCAGAAAGTTATAAAGTGTTTCGTATTTCTTTTTGTGTCTCTTCTTCCCACTGCCAGGAAACCCCTGTATATCAGCAGGGTTCTAGCACTGTGACCTTACGTACCTGTAGGGTTCTCACACTGTGGCCTTACATACCTGCAGGGTTCTCACACTGTGGCCTTACATACCTGCAGGGTTCTAACACTGTGGCCTTACATACCTGCAGGGTTCTAACACTGTGGCCTTACATACCTGCAGGGTTCTCACACTGTGGCCTGACATACCTGCAGGGTTCTAACACTGTGGCCTAACATACCTGCAGGGTTCTAACACTGGCCTTGCATACCTGCAGGGTTCTAACACTGTGGCCTTACATACCTGCAGGGTTCTAACACTGTGGCCTTACATACCTGCAGGGTTCTCACACTGTGGCCTTACATACCTGCAGGGTTCTAACACTGTGGCCTTACATACCTGCAGGGTTCTAACACTGTGGCCTTACATACCTGCAGGGTTCTAACACTGTGGCCTTACATACCTGCAGGGTTCTCACACTGTGGCCTTACATACCTGCAGGGTTCTAACACTGTGGCCTTACATACCTGCAGGGTTCTAACACTGTGGCCTTACATACCTGCAGGGTTCTAACACTGTGGCCTTACGTACCTGCAGGGTTCTCACACTGTGGCCTTACGTACCTGCAGGGTTCTAACACTGTGGCCTTACATACCTGCAGGGTTCTCACACTGTGGCCTTACGTACCTGCAGGGTTCTAACACTGTGGCCTTACGTACCTGCAGGGTTCTCACACTGTGGCCTTATATACCTGCAGAAACACATTTAACTAGTCTGTGAAATGTGTATTAGGGATGTTTCTGAGCAGTATGTTACCATATTTATATTTTCTAAATAAATATAAATCTTTCCCATTAATATTGGCGTACATGATGTTTGTGTTCATATCACAGCCCAGTAGATGTCCTTCAGTGTGATGTTGCACTGTGAGGGCTCCGTGTGGAGGACGATATAGTCTGCGTCCCAACATTCTTCACTCCCCACCTCCCTTCCTCCACTCCCTCACTACCAGTCGTCTCCTACCCAGAAGTAGGCAAAACTACCAGAATGTTTTTGCATGCAGTTTACAATGTACCTGACATTGCGGTTTGTGTTGAGACATTAATCAATTTGTAATTAATGTGTAATCAGCAACATTAGATTAGGATCGGCAACAAAGATCTGTTTCCGAGGCACGGAGGAGGGGAGGTGGTAGTGGAGGAAAGGAGTAAGCATTTTTAGAGTATTGGGACGCACCCAAAGTTTGTTGGTGGACCCCTTGCTGTGATTCAGGTGATGGCTATGTGTTGTCAATCACATGTTTAAACCAATCAAATCACAGTTTTTTTTGGTGCTGCATGAGACGTCCACAGAGAGAAACTCTTGAATGTTCTATTATTTGATGCTGCACATTGCATGCACATGGAGAATGTGCAAGCCCATTAATCACACACAAATCCTACAGGAGAGAAACACAACAGCCACTCTGTGCAAGCGCATTAATCGCACACAAATCCTACAAGAGAGAAACACAACAGCCACTCAAAAGGTTATCTTCTTTTTCATGCTTTACAGCTGTAATTGTAAAACCATTTCACATTCACAAATCATAACTTTATGACATGCACTGTCACTCACTCAAATGAACATGATTAGTGCTTTAAGTAGCCTTATGACACTTGTGCGGTGCTTATTAATCTTTACGTCTGCATTACGAAGCTGTGTATAACGTAAAGCACTTATGACTCTTCTTAATCCTTCTGTTGGTTTTGTAAACTTCCAACGTTTCTCTTCACACAAACGTGCAAAAAAAAAACAACTAAAAAAAAACACCAAGCCGGTTTTCAAACAATCAAGTATATTCCTGTTTGAGTCTGACAAAAGGGGACGCACTGTACGTGTTGTCCTTGTTTATCATGCACCAGAAAAGACACACACACACACTCACACATACTCTGCTGTGCTAAGAGGTGCAGCAGGCGAGCGGCCGGTGTTTTGGACACGTCTGTTTACCTGTTCAGTTTGAGGGCAGAAAACAAAGCGGCTTCACCCTTTTTGTTCAAACCCCAAAACGGCCTCAGAGAATGTAGAGAGATACCCCAAAACGGCCTCAGAGAATGTGGAGAGATACCCCAAAACGGCCTCAGAGAATGTAGAGAGATACCCCAAAACGGCCTCAGAGAATGTGGAGAGATACCCCAAAACGGCCTCAGAGAATGTAGAGAGATACCCCAAAACGGCCTCAGAGAATGTAGAGAGATACCCCAAAACAGCCTCAGAGAATGTGGAGAGATACCCCAAAACAGCCTCAGAGAATGTAGAGAGATACCCCAAAACGGCCTCAGAGAATGTGGAGAGATACCCCAAAACGGCCTCAGAGAATGTAGAGAGATACCCCAAAACAGCCTCAGGGAATGTAGAGAGATACCCCAAAACGGCCTCAGAGAATGTGGAGAGATACCCCAAAACAGCCTCAGAGAATGTAGAGAGATACCCCAAAACGGCCTCAGAGAATGTGGAGAGATACCCCAAAACAGCCTCAGAGAATGTAGAGAGATACCCCAAAACGGCCTCAGAGAATGTAGAGAGATACCCCAAAACAGCCTCAGAGAATGTAGAGAGATACCCCAAAACGGCCTCAGAGAATGTAGAGAGATACCCCAAAACAGCCTCAGAGAATGTAGAGAGATACCCCAAAACGGCCTCAGAGAATGTAGAGAGATACCCCAAAACAGCCTCAGAGAATGTAGAGAGATACCCCAAAACGGCCTCAGAGAATGTAGAGAGATACCCCAAAACAGCCTCAGAGAATGTAGAGAGATACCCCAAAACGGCCTCAGAGAATGTAGAGAGATACCCCAAAACGGCCTCAGAGAATGTAGAGAGATACCCCAAAACGGCCTCAGAGAATGTAGAGAGATACCCCAAAACGGCCTCAGAGAATGTAGAGAGATACCCCAAAATAGCCTCAGCGAATGTGGAGAGATGCACGTTTGCATAAATGATACTTCGGTACAATCACACTCCTATGAACTGTAGTTTTATACTCCTATTGTTATTAAAGAAGCAAAGCTCGCACTACTTCTTAAACATGCTATTTCTAAACCAGAAGACTGCTGCTTTAAAAGTTATCTTAAAATTAATGTTTGGATCCATTTACTGCAAACAGACATTGAATGCAAAGAAAGATCACTGTGCGGTACCATTAACCTGAACACACACACACACACACACACACACACACACACACACACACACACACACACACACACCCTCTCGTATTGTATCTGATCCTTCTGTCATTTTTTTTCCCGTGTAAAAAATGTCCCTGTTTAGAAACATTTCCCATGATTCAGTGCAAAGCCCTGGAACTCCCAACATTCTGCCCTGAGGCAGTCTCTTCTATCAAAAACATAACATTCTGAAAGATACCCCAAAATACATCCAATAAAAAACAGGTAAAAATCCAGCGGGACAGCGAGCGCCTCACACCCTTGGGCTCTAAGGTCCAATCAGGGAGAATACCCCAGAACCTCCTGCCAATCACAGGACCTTAGCTTACCTGGGTCTACTGGCTCGGAGAACTACGCTGCACATCAACACTAACCTCAGTTATACAGCCTATTAAATATGCATGCACTTGCATTATCTCACACGCCCACGCTCGTGACGAACAGGCAGGCAGGCGGACATACTGACAGACGGACAGACCCTTGTGTATTAATATGGAAGTAGGTCTGTGCTCTTAGGGAGGAACACAAGCAGAAACAAAAGGAAGTGAAAGCGCCGTCGGGCCGCCGCGCCTGGAGCTCCCTCAGCGTATGAACGCAACACCGGACAACCGAGGGAAACCGCTTACAACAGCTTCGATGACATCACTGGGGAGTGACGCACGACGGACACCTGGCAGTTTAAATATTGGCAGCTTTTTTTACCCCCCCCACCTAATTTTCCTTTCTTTAAATGATTACGCTTTAAAAAAAAATTTAAATAAAAAGAATTCCCCTTCCCTTCCGATACACGAAGACAGGAACTTTCATGCAGTGTGTGTTTGTTTCCCCTGGGAGAGGGGGATCTTCAGAACTGTGACGCGCTGCTGGGGTCACACTGGAGTAGTCGAACAATGGAGGGATCGCTTTTGGCACCTTTGATGAATTCCTCCAGGGAAAGCTTTCCTGTGGGAGAAAAGGAGAGGGAGGGAGTGAGAGAGAGACAGAGAGAGAGAGAGAGAGAGAAAGATGCAGGGCAGAGAGGCAGGAGGATAGAAATAATATAATATAATGTAACATAATATAATGACAAGAACAGGCCATCCAGCCCAACAATTCTCGCCATTTTCTTCCCACTAAAGGGTATCTAGTGCTCACTGTTTACCTTCAAACTAGATAGTATCTAGCACAGTATCAAGCCTGGTCTTGAAAACCCCAGAGTTTCTGCCTCTACTACATGACCTGGCAAGTTATTCCACACAGCAACTGCTCTCTGTGTGAAGAAGTACTTCCTTATGTCTGCAGAATTTACCTTTTGCTAATTTACATCTATGCCCTCGCTCTACTAACAGAACTCAACATAAAGAATCTAATTATTTGTAAAATGTGCTATATAAATATAATTTGATTGACTGACTGATTGATTGATTTGTTGATTGGAGAAGGGAGGCATTTCACACTTCTTTGAGGAGACGTATATTTAAAAAGACTTTATTAAACTGGCAAATAAATAAATTCTGAAAAAGAATTGCTTGCGGTGTTATTTTAATTTATACTTTTAAGGTCTTCACTCTCTGAGAGAGAGAGCCCAAACACCCCTCGCCCCTCCCCCTTCCCTCCACCCCCACTGAGCCCCCAACACCCCTCCCCCACTGCCTCGCCTCACCATCATTGTTCAGATCCATCTGCCTGAAGATCTTATCTGTTCTCTTCTCTGGTGTGGCCTCATCCTCTGGCATCTTCATCACCGTGGAGACCATCTTATAGATCGCCTGGAGGAGGGGAAAGAGAGTGTTTACGCAGTCCCATAAAAGCACCATTACAACACAAACACGGAGAGTAAAGCAAATGATAACGCAGCCAAAACGACACCACATTCTGGGATATTAGCAGCACAAACGTGGGCCCTGTAACAGCCGTGTGCATGTCTGAGGGGAGAGGCTGGAATCCCTGGAATGTTGCTGATTACATCTTAATTACGTATTAATGGTTACATATTAATTAATGTCTCGACGCAAACCGCAATGTCAGGTACATTGTATACTGTACAAATACTTGTACTCGAAAACGTTCAGGCAGTTTAGCATACTTCCGGGTAGGAGAGGAGTGGAGGAAAGGAGGTGGGGAGTGAAGAATATTGGGCCTAGATTCCATATAATTCTCTTCTTCCGTCCTTTCTTTGGCCCCCGTGACATTTTCTGGCAAAGTCAAGTAAAAGTTGCTAGGAAAACAAAAAGGACCTATTTTTTTTGACAATCGGACTGCAGCCAGTGACCCTGGATCATCCAAAATCCTGTTTCTGGGGTTTTCCTGTACAAGGGCCGGCATCAATTATGTGCATGTTATTTTATTACTGTGCTATATTCTATTGCAAATATCAGTATTTTCCTGTATAAGGCTCCTATAATATGTTAATATTCTGTTGTTATGGTTATTGTCATTTACATTGTTAAAGTTTTATTTCTTATTTGTTATTGAATTTGCCTCCTCTCCCTCTTCATGCAACAATGTATTCATCCAGGCTTTTTTCTCTGTGTCCGAATACGACCCCTGTCCCCTGTCCCCTGTCCACTCAGACCCCTGTCTCTATGTGCCTGCCCTGTCCCCTCACTTTGCAAGCAGTGGGCAAAAGAAATCCTGCAAAACTCTTTCTGAGAAAGTAGTTTGTAATATTTATTTTTATTATTTAATTTGTATTGAGAATATCAATCAGTTAACATGTGACGATTGTTACAAAGTGTAGATTATGAATGAAAATAAAATTAACAATTATTTGTATTTTGTAATATGAACCTGAGATATGCATATACGCTCCATGTCTTTTCCGGGTTACTTACTGAAATTGTCGGACGAGTGCACCGTTCTGCAGATGAGTGTCCGAATACGACCCCTACACCCTTCTGAGGGCGCATATTTGAGTCCACTTCGTCAAAAAGCTTTTGAGTGGGCAAATCTTTTTCACAAATGGGGGCACTTAAAATACCAGGATGAACCTCTTATTTCAGGGGTTTTGTTGAGGGGATTCAGGAGCACACTCATCCGACAATTCCCAAGTAAACCGGAAGTAAAAACAAAAAAAAGACATATTACAAACTACTCTCTTTTTATTTTTGTTAATTCTGTCTTCATTCATAATCTATGTACTTCCTCACTAGTTTTGAAAGAGTTTTGCAGGATTTCTTTCGCACACTGCTTGCAAAGTGAGGGGACAGGGCACATAGGGACAGGGGTCTGAGTGGACAGGGGACAGGGGACAGGGAACAGGGCACATAGTAGACAGGGGTCTTCTGGTCTTCTATGTCTCCGGCAGCAGGAGAACGCTGTACTTTCACCACGTCTCCACTAGGGGTCATGTGTTTCTTAGTCAATATTTTCAAGCAACATGATTTCTGACCGTTTCAGGCTTAGTTTATAAACAGTGAGTAATATATAGTGATGCTGCTTAAAACAGGTTAACTCACTTTCCTCCTGTAATGATTCCACAGATTTGTATATCCTGAAGTGTCATGCCTGATTGACTGATTAAATAATTAATTCATTTTGATTTAACACTGTTCACACACTGTTATCACTTATTCCAAGCACGACAACTGTAAATACACCCGGGGAAATAACTCGAAACGTGGAAAAAATTCTGGCATGAATACGAGCCAGAAATTCTTTTGTGGAACTAAAAAGGCAGGTGTACTGAATTACACCTTAATATCCAGAGGCTATTTTCAAACATCTGTCACCAGGATGTGTAAAGTAAGACATTTAAAAAAAATGTTTGTTGGATGAGGACCGTGAGAATAAAACTACAACTCCCAGCAAGTCCTCGCCCTCCTCTGACTCACCTGTATGATCTCCAGTATCTCCTCGTCGTCCTCTGACTCACCTGTACGATCTCCAGCATCTCCTCGTCCTCCTCTGACTCACCTGTACAATCTCCAGTATCTCCTCGTCGTCCTCTGACTCACCTGTACGATCTCCAGCATCTCCTCGTCCTCCTCTGACTCACCTGTATGATCTCCAGCATCTCCTCGCCCTCCTCTGACTCACCTGTACGATCTCCAGCATCTCCTCGCCCTCCTCTGACTCACCTGTATGATCTCCAGCATCTCATCGCGGCTCCTCTGACTCACCTGTACGATCTCCAGCATCTCCTCATCCTCCTCTGACTCACCTGTACGATCTCCAGCATCTCATCGCGGCTCCTCTGACTCACCTGTATGATCTCCAGCATCTCATCGCGGCTCCTCTGACTCACCTGTACGATCTCCAGCATCTCATCGCGGCTGATGTAGCCGTTGCCATCCAGGTCGTACATGCTGAATGCCCACTTGAGCTTCTCCTCCAGCTTTCCGCGCGACGTCACGCTCAGCGCCACGATGAACTCCCGGAAGTCGATGGAGCCATCGCCGTTGGTGTCGAAGGTGCGGAAGACGTGCTCGGCGAACTTGGACGCATCGCCGTATGGGAAGAAGTTGGCGTAGATCTTCTTGAACTCCTCGACGTTGAGGTTTCCACTGGGACAGTCCTTCAGAAAGCCCTGGGGGCGAAAGTGATGTCGGGAATAATGATTAATGATTAATTAATGATTTATTAATAATGAATACAGTGTTCCACTCCTGCAGCTGTTTACTGCAGCCTGCCTGTGAGTAGCAGTACTCTCTCTGGCCAGGAGTACTCTTCTCACCTTGTACCACTCCTGCAGCTCGTGGTCTGAGAACTCGGTGTTGTTCCGCAGGTCCTGGAGCGCCTCAGGCCTTAATTTGCTGTTCTGCTTCCCCATTGTGTCGAGTCTCTCTCCACCTGGTCAAATCAGAGCCACCCACTGTCAACAACTAACCAATCACAAAGCCCGGATTCCAAGCCTCCCCACCAAGTCAGCCAGGACAGCAAAGGGTCAACAACCAATCACATTCTCTTTCCAGACTTGCCACTTAATTGTGATTGGTTCGTGTTTATGTCCCCCAGCCCCCCCCACCTCCCACACACTTCTCTTTATGCTTTAAAGAACTTCAACTTTATCTTCAGCGGGAGCAGCTACAGCGGGAGCAGCTTTAACGGGAGCAGCTTCAGCAGGAGCAGCTTTAGCGGGAGCAGCTTTAGCGGGAGCAGCTTCAGCGGGAGCAGCTTTAACGGGAGCAGCTTCAGCAGGAGCAGCTTTAGCGGGAGCAGCTTTAACGGGAGCAGCTTCAGCAGGAGCAGCTTTAGCGGGAGCAGCTTTAGCGGGAGCAGCTTTAGCGGGAGCAGCTTCAGCGGGAGCAGCTTTAGCGGGAGCAGCTACAGCAGGAGCAGCTTTAGCGGGAGCAGCTACAGCGGGAGCAGCTTTAGCGGGAGCAGCTACAGCGGGAGCAGCTTTAGCGGGAGCAGCTACAGCGGGAGCAGCTACAGCAGGAGCAGCTTTAGCGGGAGCAGCTACAGCGGGAGCAGCTACAGCGGGAGCAGCTACAGCAGGAGCAGCTACAGCGGGAGCAGCTACAGCAGGAGCAGCTACAGCGGGAGCAGCTACAGCAGGAGCAGCTTTAGCGGGAGCAGCTTTAGCGGGAGCAGCTTTAGCGGGGAGCAGCTAAGCTCACGTAGAGTCGAGTCGGGAGAAGACATTTTATATGCGGCTTTGACATGCAGTTTATAGGCGCACCAGCGGGGGTCGCTAGAGATGAAACATGAAACATGCCCCCCCTATAAGTGACTGAATCCTCTCATAGGCCGTGTCCGAATACGGCCCCTACACCCTTTTGAGGGCGCATATTTGAGTCCACTTCGTCAAAAAGCTTGGTGGGTGACTTTTTCTCACAAATGGGTGCACTTAAAATACCAGGATGAACCCCTTATTTCCGGGGTTTTGTTGAGAGAATTCAAGTGAGTATGGTAACATAATCCATGGTACATATTGTCCTAATCTCTATGCCACATATTCTATAGTACACATTGACATAGACGGTGTACCGAACACTCTATTGTACATACTGTCCTTGGCCGTGTCCGAATCAGGGCACTTTCCTACCATTGACTATGCCAGTTGAGTATACTTTTTTTAAGTATGTGACAATTTTGAAAATGGAGTGTTCTTAATATCCCCGGATGATATACTTATTTCCAGGTTTTTGCTGATAATAGTATGGAGGATATTTTTTGCATACTGCATGTCACTAAACAGTATGCAGTAAGCAGTATGCTAGTATGCTAGTACACAGTACACTGTAGATAGGGCTCTGATTTGGACACAGCCCTGGTCTCTATACCACATACTCTGTGACACATGATGTCCTTGTCTCTATGCCACATACTCTATGGTACATGCTGTCCTTGTCTCTATGGTACACACTGTCCTTGTCTCTATGTCACATACTCTATGGTACACGCTGTCCTTGTCTCTATGTCACATACTCTATGGTACACGCTGTCCTTGTCTCTATGCCACATACTCTATGGCACATATTGTCACATGGCCCAACAGGAAGTGTCTTCATGTGTGTCTGTGTGATCTCTCACTCCCTCCCCATTCAAGCTCTCTCATGCATCCTAATTTTTTCTGGTTCTCCTTGGGCTCGGAGAACAGGCACTCAGGCAGGGCGGGGCGAGGCAGGTTCAGGGCAGGTTTTTACTAAAGATACCCACGTGGGGTCGAGTCCTGACCCAGATTGGCAAGGAGATTCTGCGAGTCTCGCTCCGGGGAAATCAGACAATCACGGCAGCAGTAAAAATAAGATCGGGGCTGCATCCTTGGTGGCAGCTAGCCCTCCCGTCCGACGGCGAAGGGCGAATTGCAAACGACGCGGAATTAAATATAAAAGGCAATTTCTAAAATGAGGTCCCCGGTGGAGGTGGCTGACACTTTTGAAACCCCCCGGATCCCTCGAGGAACCTCACACAGTCACTGCTCATAGCTGCAGACTCGCCAATTATGAAGTCAAAACAATCGTCGCCGTACCAAATTACCAAATTACGCTTACGGCTGTGAAGTTTCAGTACTGTAGTTTTATTCCTGTGTTTGTGTGTGTGTGATACGAGACCATGAGTGTGAATACTGTACATATAGAGGGGCTGCTGAAAAACGCTGAAATCCAAGCACCTTACTGAGCATCTTCACATACACACACAACACACACACAGGCACGCATACACACACACGGACACACAGACACACACTCACACAGGCACGCACACACCCACACAGACACACACACACACACACACACACACAGACACACACACACACACACACACACAAAACGCACACACTGTGGGTATTGCCCATGCCTGACTGACTGTTTCATCACTTTCATCAAGCATGTCATGGGGTATAACCAAGTAGCGAACTAGAGCGAGTAGATTCTTTCATTTTTTTATTAAAAGCACAAACGTAATAGGTAATCGCACATTACCTTCATTAGGTAAGAAAGTGAAACTGATATCATGTTTTAACCCCCTTCCGAAAAAGTTAAAAAAAACCTGGTTAATCTTGCTCATGAGAAGGCCATTACAATTTGTACGTGTTTTTTTCGGAAAGAAACAGAAGACTGATCACATGTAGCATGCAGGAATATGTATCAAATACACAGAACTAAAAAAAGGTTTTATGTTGAAAAAATATATATTTAAAATATAATAATCCATTATCTTATCCACTAATGTACGGATAAGCCCACCATGGCTTTAGCTTTATATTGAAAGCATCTCAAATCTCGCCTAGGGCTTAAAAAAAATGTTTCCAAAACGTACATAAATAAAAAAATTTGTTTTAGACAAACTGTACCCTAATACCTCGCAGCACTACCTGAGAACCAATACCACATACAGCTAACTGTACCCCAATACCACATAACTCTATCTGTTCCCCAATATCCCACATCAACAACTGTACCCCAATACCACATAACTCTGTTCCCCAATATCCCACATCAACAACTGTACCCCAATACCACATAACTCTATCTGTTCCCCAATATCCCACATCAACAACTGTACCCCAATACCACATAACTCTGTTCCCCAATATCCCACATCAATAACTGTACCCCAATACCACATAACTCTGTTCCCCAATATCCCACATCAACAACTGTACCCCAATACCACACACTATTCACTGTACCCATATACCACACACCACTAACTGTCCCCCTCTACTCACATCAATCACAGTACCCCAAAACCCCATACAGCTAACTGCACCCCAAAACCCCACACTGGACATTGATGTGGTACTCATTCAGTGCAGAGTGCTTCACATGCTGTTAACTCACAATGCCTGTGGTTGAGCTTGAGTGGGTCGATATGCCAAGCCACAGGAAGTTTTTGCATTTGAGCACAAATTAGCCTTCTTGCTTTTCCCAGTTTCAGTGATGGCCGCCAATCCGATCCCCCCCCCCCGCCCATATTCCACTTTTGGTTTCACACAGATATAATATTGCTGATGCAATCATAGCCGTACGTGCATGGCCGAGTCTTTTCTCTGATCTGTGGCCTGTGGCTCTATAAGTACAGAGCTTACAGCCTCTGCACCATCTTATGTTTATATGGACAAATAACACAGCCAAGGCCAGGGGGGAGAGCTGAGCCCGTAAGGGTTAAGGCACAAGAAGCTGTGTTCTCTCCCGCTAATCAATACAAGCAGAAATTCAGATCCTCAGCTTGACTGCTGTGCCCTGTAAGGTGTGATTAGAATGCTCTTCACTGAACATTCTAATGCTCATGTATCTAATCATCACTGGTAATTGAAAGCAATGGAGTTCTAGAACACACGGAATTTAGAAAAAAAAAAACCTCCTCTACCAGCCTGACAGCCTGGGAGTCTGGTGTGCCATAGAATGCACATGACATTCTCACCTCCGCTCACCTCTGTGACATCACAGTGGGATGGTGTCAGTGTTCCGGTCCGCAGAGGAGAGCCGTAGCTGACACCACAGATTCTGCACGCCAACCAGATACTCAGTCCGGCTATCCCCCCCTGCCCTACCCACTTCCTGGAGACAGGACGTCCCAGTTAGCAACAGAAAATTCTGGTGCTATATCACAGTACGGAACGTCCACTGCCACAGTGCTGTCCTTGAGCACGTCTCGTGATCTTCAGAAGATGCATCAACTTGCAGTTTTTAAGCTTTGATGGTCGTGAGGCAGACCTTTCAATGTGAGTAATTTGGAGCTGAGGGTCAGGTGTGCTGAAAAAATCTGGGCTGACACTCACAGACCCCCCTGGGGCCCTGAATACAGGAGCCTTTGCCTTATGAGCAGTTATGAGTAGTGTTACTGCTATTCATCCATTCATTAACACATATGGGATCCCTGTGAGCAGCTATGACATCCCTGACCTCCTTCTCTCTCAGGAAACTTCTGCCTCTCAGCGACTGAGGTCTGATTTTGAGAGAAGCTCCAGGAAAGACGGGTCTGGTTGACAAAAAGAGAGACAACAAGAGGGAGAGAGGCAGAGATAGAGAAAGAGAGGGTGAAACAGCTCAGAAAGAGAGGGTGAAACACCTCTTGACAGGGATGTCATGTGATTGCATAGTGGCACTGTCACAGTGTGTGTGATGTGTGATAGTGTGTGAAAGACACACAGTCAAACGCACACATACTGTATGTACACTCACCCACACAGTCTTACACACACTCTCTCACACACAGGTGGTGTCCAGCTGGCCGTGAGCCACACTCACACACCTTCTCTTCTCTCTAGTTGCATTCCATCCTGTTACTTGGCCAGCCAGCAAGCAATAAATCCACAATCCTGTGACAATCTTATGAAGCTGTTAACATCTCCAAATCACTGCTCTTATGAAGCTGTTAATGTTTCCAAATCACTGCTCTTCTGAAGCTGTTAACATCTCCAAATCACTGCTCTTATGAAGCTGTTAATGTCTCCAAATCACTGCTCTTATGAAGCTGTTAATGTCTCCAAATCACTGCTCTTATGAAGCTGTTAACATCTCCAAATCACTGCTCTTCTGAAGCTGTTAACATCTCCAAATCACTGCTCTTATGAAGCTGTTAATGTTTCCAAATCACTGCTCTTCTGAAGCTGTTAACATCTCCAAATCACTGCTCTTATGAAGCTGTTAATGTTTCCAAATCACTGCTCTTCTGAAGCTGTTAACATCTCCAAATCAGTGATGGGTGATATGCTCCGCCTGCCCTCCCAAAGCCAAATCCAGAATTTTTTTTATATGAAGTCGGCGCTGTAGGCTATTATAGCTACAGACGAATCGGCCAATCATAAAAATGCCACATCGAAATAATATATTTCTCTAATATCGGATTGGTTGGTTTGGCCATATAACACATGGAGACGCAGCGAGAGAGAGAGGTCAGTTTCTTTGATCAATCTATGCTGTCTGTTCTTGATAACTGTAACTGTTACGCATTGCTTAGGATATAATATTCGCTATCCTAGCTTACTCAGTGAGTTGAGGATAGTGGTGAGAGTCTCCGTCTGGGAGATTCGATTTTAAATAAATTGATTAGGCTACATGTTGCATCTAGACTAGTTGTTTAGATTTATATTATAGCTGCGATTCTGCAAAACATCTGCAGCATTGCATTAGCTGGCTGCATATGTGTGTGTGCGCCTGTGTGTGTGTGTGTGTGTTAGCTAGTCTGCTGCTGCATGTTGGCTAGTCAGCCCTACTTTTCTCAAACTTTGGAATACTTCACGTATATTAAAATACTGGTGCTATATCACAAATAGTCTTTCGACATTGCACTCGAGCTAGGTATAGCCAGGTACTAGCGACCTCCTGCTATTAAACTTTGTTTATGTTCATGAGGGACTTGCTATAAGCTATTAGTCAGGTATAGGATTGTTTTCCTCCTGTTAGTGTTCTGCGCTATTTATTTTGTACATTGCTGTTCTCTAGGAGACAGGTTTTCTTTGTACTCTTGTTTTTTGGTTCTACACTCTTCCGGCTCTGAGCGAAGGTAGCCGAAGGTGTTCTTTTGTTTTGCTAGATTTTCCGTTCTGTCTCATTATTTGAGTTCGGGAGATTTAGTTGGTATTTCACTAGTTTTCTAGTTCGCCCCTTTTTTGTGCGTTGATTTTCGTTTTTGGCTGTTTAGCCTCAAATAATTAAGTTCCTGTCTTTTCATTCTTTTCATTTATGATTTTCTCTCCCAGTTATTGGTCCTCACTGGTGTGAGCTGACTTGTTCTGATTCCCCCATCTTCGCGTTTGAATCATAAATAAAGTTGTCCTCCTATAAGATGAGGTGGTGGGTTTAAAAGGTAGTAAAATTATCTTATCCACTAATGTACATATTAGCCTATGCTTTAGCTTTATATGAAAGCATCTCAAATCTCATCTAGGGCTTTGAAAAAAAAATCTTAAAATGTTCATGAATTCTGGGGGAGGACCACCTAACCCCCACGACTCCCCCCCCCCCCCCCCCCCTGTGCCCCACCAACATCTCTTCATGCCCCCCAATCAAAGCAGTCTAGAAACGGCCGTGGCTGCCACCTGAGCGATTTTGAATGATTGGTCTACTCAAGTTCCTTCGTGACGCCGGTCAAAGCTATGGACCATTTGCATAAACATTTCTGTTTATCCGAAACACCGCTGCAATAGAAGAATTAACAAACTGAAGACAATTTAAACACAGCTACCGTGCGTTAATTTAATTGCCCAAATTAGCAAACTTAATTATGCTTATTTTGTACGGAAAACTAACCGAACAAATTACACTGGGTGGGGGGGAAGGCTTGCAAGGGAATCCCCTCCTCCGCCGACATTCTCTCTATTAAAAAACTGATTTCAACAGGACCGAGCAACCGTGCGCGCGATGAGCCGCTTCACAGCCCCCCACCCCAGGTCTGACTGTCACTTTTAGCTCGGCTCTGCACGCGGTACGGGGGATGGAGGCATACGATGTAGCCTACAACACAATCGGAGAAGTGACAATATGCCGGGCAACATTTCGCCGCGCATCGCAGTGAAACGAATAATGTCACTTAGCCTACTCCATTGTATCCATCTCAGGACACGGAGTGGGGTTTTTTGTATTGACGACGGCTAATAGCATACATAACAATGTACCCAATCCGTTGTTTCTGCAGCAAAATGTATGTTCATATAAAAACATACGGCATAGGCTACACAGGGACACTGAAAATGTAATCGAACGTTTAGCCTACACGGGAGGAAGCGCGCGCTGATTAGGCCACACGATGGACACTGAGTCTCTTCATCCAAGACAAAACGCTGGCAAAGCTACACACTCATTGCTACAACGCGTTTGATATTATGACCAGATAAATGGACAATGAGAAACGAGCGTTCATCTTACCGTGTGAGACTGGGCCGGATCCCCGTCAGCGTGGAAAATATTATGTTATATTTGCGTGAGGATGAGAGAGAGAAAGCGAGAGAGGGAGAGAGAGAGAGAGAGAGAGAGAGAGAGAGAGCGCGCGCGAGAGCGAGAGAGAGAATGTGATGCCACAGGAGATCTACTGCTCCGCTTTGCAAACCATGCTGTGGTGTCCCGCGGAAACGAACCTCTGCACGCGTTTCCACGGGGAATGATGTGGGAGAGGAGGACCTCTTATCCTCAGATCCAGTGAATTAGACAGGAGGGGGGGGGGGGGGGGGGGGTGTGATGCTGGCAAGATTACGTCGTGCCGTTTTCAGACTGCTACCGCTTTCCAGGTGGGCGTCGCTGTGCCGTGCTGAAGGCGCGCGGAGACGGAAGACTGTATGCCTCTCTGCCAGTGCTTCTGTAGCCTACTCAAGATCAGTCACTTTTTTTGTTTAAAAAGTTCACTTTGATAATACTATCGCCCCACCACAGTTGGTGAGAGATATTATCCAAATAAAAAATGTGTATTTGTAATAATAATAATAATAATAGTAGGCCTAATAACTATAGGCAATTATTATTGTTATTATTATTTGTAGTAGGCTATTAGTAGCAACAGTAGGATGATGAGTACTTTATTATAGGCTATTATATGCGTATCATCCCCGTGTGTTAAATAATAATGTATTTTCTTGGCGTCGAAACATGTTTTGTGATATAAAATGCAGCTACGCTAGGCTACCAGGAACACCAGGGCCTCGTGCAGGCTAAAAACACATATTTTTTAGTAAGTTCAGCTGATTACAGCTACGAGTCTCTGATGATGATGATGATATTGAGTTTTTTTAGAGGTGATTATTACTGTTTATGAACGCGCTCGGTGGGTTTGTAGGCCTCCCGACGTCATTACGCCTGTAAATATCAGATTCATGTCCTTGGGGTTGTTGTGTGTGTGTGTGTGTGTGTGTGTGCGTGTGTGTGTGTGTCTGTGTGTATGTGTGTGTCTGTGTGTATGTGCGTGTGTGCGTGTGTGCGTCTGTGTGTGTGTTCATGCCTACTCTCATCCTTCTGGGAGACACACAGAGGTGAAATTATGTACCTGAGCGCGTGGTTACATTAGTTGGGTAACGCATCTCCAATGATCGTCCGTGGGGATCCTTAAACCTTTCATCGGGCGAAGCAGCCGCGCGATGATTAACGCCGGAGAAAACACGGACTGCATTAATTGCGGCAGTGTTGGGTCGGGCACCGAGGGTTCACTGTTTTGGTTCCACGGAGCAAGGTAGGCTACACAGCAGAAATGTCGGTGTAAATTTAACACCATCGGGTGTTTATATGAGCCCACGGCATTAAGTTTAGGCTACACCATCAGTTTTCCTGTGTAGCCTACTTAACCTGATTTGCTTCAGTAAAATGTCCCGCTGTGTAATTTGATAGTAGACCTTGGCCTATATAAAATGTATATATCAGACTGTCTTGCTATTACTGTAAATAAAACAGGAATTATTGAATAAAAATAGACAGGTAGGCCTAAGCCTGAGGTGTGTATTGTATAGGCTGCAGTGAAGCGGCAAAATACGGCTTCTATTTTTTTAATGAATACGTTAATTTCACTTCCCATCTATCAGCGCTACTGCTTGACGTCTGTGTGCTGACTGCGCATGTCTCAACTCCCCATTAGCCGAGTTTCAACACTTCATACGCAAGGAGGTATTTAAACTTTGAGGGGAGACAACAAATAGGAAACCATTTTAGGTTTTCACAAAGATAGGGAGGACATGTCTGACAGACAGACAGAGATGACAGACCGATAGATTGACAGACTCACAAAACACTCACAAAACACAAACACATAACCGTAGCAAACGCTGTCCTATACTCCGGCACCCTTTGGACTGAGTGAGTGAATTGGAGTGTTGGAGCGAGTGAATGAGTGAGTGAATTGGAGTGTGGGAGCGAGTGAATGAGTGAGGGAAAGAACTGAGCAAGTGAATGAGTGATTGAATTTGAGTGTGGGAGCGAGTGAATGAGTGAGTGAATTTGAGTGTGGGAGCGAGTGAATGAGTGAGTGAAATGACTTCACCTGGTGAACAAATCTCTTGAACTGAATTATAATTTATCAACTGGTACACTGGCCACAAAGTCATCTTTTTCCACTCCAAGAAAAAAAAAAAACTGGACAAGAAAACATTGACCCTTAATAGGGAACAACGTTGAGCGGCTGGAAAATATTGTGGGTTATAAAACCACCGAAAAAAAGGTACATTATGCTTAGACACTTTAAAAAGCACTTTATGAGATGAAACAATAAAGTGGATATTAGTCTCCAGATGACATAAGCTCTATGAAATCACTCTGTTATTATTTTTAAAAAGGCCTGGAGGACACAGTACAGATAATAGCATGACTATACAGTTTTGTTTATTTTGCATTTTTTTAACAAAACAACAATAAACCATCCATTACAGAAGCAATGAAAGTGCAGTTGCATAATGTATGCCGAGAGAGAGAGATGGGACTGTTAGAGAGAGAGAGAGAGAGAGAGAGAGAAAGAGAGAGAGAGATGGGACTGTTAGAGAGAGAGAGAGAGAGATGGGACTGTTAGAGAGAGAGAGAGAGAGAGAGAGAGAGAGAGATGGGACTGTTAGAGAGAGAGAGAGAGAGAGAGATGGGACTGTTAGAGAGAGAGAGAGAGAGAGAGAGAGAGATGGGACTGTTAGAGAGAGAGAGAGAGAGAGAGAGATGGGACTGTTAGAGAGAGAGAGAGAGAGAGAGATGGGACTGTTAGAGAGAGAGAGAGAGAGAGAGAGAGATGGGACTGTTAGAGAGAGAGAGAGAGAGAGATGGGACTGTTAGAGAGAGAGAGAGAGAGAGAGAGATGGGACTGTTAGAGAGAGAGAGAGAGAGATGGGACTGTTAGAGAGAGAGAGAGAGAGAGATGGGACTGTTAGAGAGAGAGAGAGAGAGAGATGGGACTGTTAGAGAGAGGGGGTTGCCAGGTCAGGGTGAATTGCAGGAAGGGCTGGTTTCACTACTGGAGGATTGCCACTATTGATTTTATACTGTTGGATGGTGGCCAGGTTTCTATTAACTCGCAGGAAGAGTTAATCTGTCAGAGGGTTTCCAGGTTTAAATAAACCCTCATTAAGGGTGCTTTTATTCTGTAATAATAAACCCTCATTAAGGGTTCTTTTATTCTGTAATAATAAACCCTCAGTAAGGGTGCTTTTATTCTGTAATAATAAACCCTCAGTAATGGTTCTTTTATTCTGTAATAATAAACCCTCAGTAAGGGTGCTTTTATTCTGTAATAATAAACCCTCATTAAGGGAGCTTTTATTCTGTAATAATAAACCCTCAGTAAGGGTGCTTCCAGGTTTAAATAAACCCTCATTAAGGGTGCTTTTATTCTGTAATAATAAACCCTCATTAAGGGTGCTTTTATTCTGTAATAATAAACCCTCAGTAAGGGTGCTTTTATTCTGTAATAATAAACCCTCAGTAAGGGTGCTTTTATTCTGTAATAATAAACCCTCAGTAAGGGTGCTTTTATTCTGTAATAATAAACCCTCAGTAAGGGTGCTTTTATTCTGTAATAATAAACCCTCAGTAAGGGTGCTTTTATTCTGTAATAATAAACCCTCATTAAGGGTGCTTTTATTCTGTAATAATAAACCCTCATTAAGGGTGCTTTTATTCTGTAATAATAAACCCTCAGTAAGGGTGCTTTTATTCTGTAATAATAAACCCTCAGTAAGGGTGCTTTTATTCTGTAATAATAAACCCTCAGTAAGGGTGCTTTTATTCTGTAATAATAAACCCTCATTAAGGGTACTTTTATTCTGCTAGAAATTTGCCAAATTGTCCTGAGCAAGACTTCCCTTATATAGCGCCATGCCTTCAAACTCTCCACTGATTGGTCATCACAAAGACTGTCAATGATGATGTACAAATTTTAGTGACATGCTATGACTCACAGGGTTCCAGACGGGTAGTTTCTTGGTGATGGACTGTGATTGGAGTTTGTATGTTTTTATGACACTCACAGCTAACAGTACATCATACTGACAGCACGTAAAAATAGCCTCTTTCTCCCTGATAGACAGACTCATTTCTGTATGCAGCTTTAACCAGGCTCACCGTTAATCGTGCCGTTCACACTTGCATGCAAATTTGGAGATTAGTCTTCATCTTAACCAAATTCCCAGAGCGCAGGCTTCTGCCGAATTACAGAAGCCGCAGATCCTCCGCTAATCCGTTTGTACCCCCTTCCAGGGATCCAAATTCCCAAGTCAACTGCAGACATGTGGAAAAGGGGCTTTTTGTTTTCACAGGAATTATGACAGGACAGCCAGATGGATGCTCAGTAATTCCGATCAGTTGAGATTACACAAAGGGAATAGGCTGGGAATTATATGGGAAAAACGGACTGGATTCAGAGCACGTTGCGAACTTCTCACCGTCGAGCACATTCCGATCAATAGGCTATGCCATGAGTTTATTTTGGGGTTGAGAGAGGAACAATATGTCTTCAAGAGATGAATAGTTCAAAGGTGATGAGAGAGAAAAAGAAAGAGAGAGGGAATAAATCATAAATGTGCTTCATCTATGAAAATGGGGGGTATACTATTCAAAATTATGTCAAAAATTACTTTAAATAAGCAAATAATGTAGGCTACAGCTGTATTCACTCCCTATGTAAAATAGGGTGTAAAATAGTCACTGGCTCTCCTGTAGTACTGTGTGGCTTTTAAAATAGTCACTTAGGCCGTGACTGAATATGATCCCTTCCCCCCTTTGAGAGCACATTTTGGCGATTATTTGAGTGGGTAACTTTTTCTCACAAATAGGGGCACTTAAAATCCCCGGATGAAACCATTATTTCCAGGGATTTTTGAGGGGATTCAGGAGCACACTCATCCGACAATTTCGGGGCATTACCCGGAAGTAAAAACTACAACTTGTAGTACAAGAGCGGGACCAAAGATTTTAGATATATGACAAGATACGCAACTGGCGCTTTTCCCCATTGAATGTTTTGTCCACACAAGAGGAAGTGATCAGGCATGCGCAGTAGTGTTTTCAGTTAGCTTAGCAACTAAAGTTACACAACGTATGCTTAGAGTGATGCGCATCTGCCCGGCGGTAGCCGGATTTAAAGTTGGTTTTCGTTGAATAGTCAAAATAATAACGGGTTGTAAGTAGTAGTCCTGACAACCTAGACATATATAATCTAAAAAGAAAAGGGAGGCTTTTGATTTCTGTTTAGCGAACTGTTTTGTAAAAACTCCATTGACCGCCAGTCATTCACTGAGCGGCTGTTGTCTGTCTAATAAGTTCCAAGTGCGGATGTTCCAGCCCCAAAGTTGGACCTCTTGCTCCGCCTACGCTCTAATGGCGGGACATATTACAAACTACTTCCTCACTAGTTTGAAAAGAGTTTTTCAGGATTTTCTTTGCACACTGCTTGCAAAGTGAGGGGACAGGGCACATAGGGACAGGGGTCTGAGTGGACAGGGGACAGGAGACAGGGGACAGGGGACAGGGGGAAGGGAACAGGGATCATATTCGGTCATGGCCTTAGCTTGCGGGTCAGTGCAGTGATGCTCAGTACTCAGTTGCAGGTGTTGTAGCACAGTCCCCAGAGCATGTTTTTATTTTTTTGGGGGGTGAGGGGGGGGGAGGTTTTTCACAGGGGAGTCTGATGTTCAGACCTGCTAACTGTAAATGAGCAGATCTGCCCCAGCATGACACACTGATAATCACGCTTATAAATACGGCCTGTCAGGTGTTCGTCTTTGCGCTAGTGTTGTCCAGGGAGACTTGCACGCATTTCAAGGCTTGAAAATCAAAAAATCAATGTGCCTGTCTACTCCTGAATATTAATGAGGCTGTCTGGTACAATGCTTTATGGAGGCAGGGTGGGGGAGGCTGAACTTTGCCTTCAATCTAGCAGCAACAAGAGATGCCGATGCCATGCTCTCCTGAAACTGAGCATTCACATTTTTTTGGGGAGCGTATCTATGTTCCCAGGGTCCTATGTTCCCCAGTTCAATCTTCTGTTAACACACATTAACCCTCCTATTGTGTTCTGGTCAAATTTGACCAATTTCAAGTAAAAATATTTAATAAATATTATCCAGTTTATAACCCTAACCCACAATAGCCCAGGTCATATTAAGTGAATACAGAGCTGGGGAACATCTTTTTCAGGTTCCCATTATGTGCTATAAAGCTGGGGAACATAGGAACCTGGGAACATAAAAATGACCCATTTTTTGTGTACAAAACAAATTCTCAGATATCAGTGTGGAAAATAAATATCTCCACAATTGTCCGAGTCACACGTTAGCTGTAGCATGTTAGCTTTAGCCCACCTGTTAGCTGTAGCATGTTAGCTGTGGCCCAGCTGTTAGTTGTAGCATGTTTGTTGTAGCCTGCCTGTTAGCTGTAGCACGTTAGCTGTAGCCCACCTGTTAGCTGTAGCATGTTAGCTGCAGCCCACCAGTTAGCTGTAGCATGTTAGCTGCAGCCTGCCTGTTAGCTGTAGCCCATCTGTTAGCTGTAGCATGTTAGCTGTAGCTCACCTGTTAGCTGTAGCATGTTAGCTGTAGCCCATGTGTTAGCTGTAGCCTGCCTGTTAGCTGTAGCATGTTAGCAGTAGCACACCTGTTAGCTGTAGCCTGCCTCTTAGCTGTAGCCCGCCTGTTAGCTGTAGCATGTTACCTGTAGCCCACTTGTTGTTGTAGCATGTTAGCTGTAGCCCACCTGTTAGCTGTAGCCCACCTGTTAGCTGTAGCCTGTCTGTAGACTGAGTTGAATGATGGATGTTACCGGTGTGCTGGGCTATTAAAAATGAACACAAAAAAAAGACTTTTGGGGACAGACAGGAGTGCATAACTTGGCCAGCCAGGAATGATGCTTCTGCAGTCTCCCACACACAAACCCACCACATAGCCTCATGGAGAAATTATATAACAACAATACTAATAATAATAACAATAATAATAATAATAATAATAATAATAATACATCTAAACAGGTTAATGCACAGTATTACAATGCAGACAGACATGACTTGGTACAGACAGAATCCACTCCATAGAGACACCCCACCATACAGACAGGAAGCTCATCTCCATACAGACAGGAAGCTCACCTCCATACAGACAGGAAGCTCATCTACATACAGACAGGAAGCTCATCTCCATACAGACAGGAAGCTCACCTCCATACAGACAGGAAGCTCATCTCCATACAGACAGGAAGCTCATCTCCATACAGACAGGAAGCTCATCACCATACAGACAGGAAGCTCATCACCATACAGGCAGGAAGCTCATCTCCATACAGACAGGAAGCTCATCTCCATACAGACAGGAAGCTCATCACCATACAGACAGGAAGCTCATCACCATACAGACAGGAAGCTCATCACCATACAGACAGGAAGCTCATCTCCATCCAGCCGCTGTTGTGAACATTTTCAAAGTGTAACTTCCCCAAAAATAGGCTACAGACTTTTGCTGTTTTTACAGGTTTAATGGTTTATTAGGTTTGTATACTATAATGGAACCAGCTACACAAGGAAGTAACTTCAATTACCTTTCATAACCATGACCCCCCCCCCAAGTTTGGAAGCACGGCTGTTTACACTTGGAGACATACTGCACAACAATTACTCACACCTCCTAGTGGCCAGAACAAAACATTCTCCTTTACATCATGCTGATTAAAATGTAACATTATTTTGAACTTGGAATAACAATATAATTCAGAAGAAAAGCTGGTTAGCTTTTACACAGCTTTGAAGCATACAAGTGTCTTACATTAGATATGCAGTATGCAGCATGATACTGATGTTTAAGAGACAGACTATCTCATTTAACAGCCAGGGTAACACACAGCAGCCACTACAGCTCTCCATATTTAACTTTTTATTAATTAAATTTGGTTGGAATTGGAGCAGGGTACAGCAGGGCAGGGCGGGGTGGACAGGGGTGGAACAAGAAGGCACCACAGCATCAATTAACCTACAGTGCCACCTGTAGGCAGAGAGAGGGAGGGACACAGAGATAGAGAGGGGGAGGGACACAGAGAGGGAGGGGGCGGAACACAGAGATAGAGAGGGGGAGGGACACAGAGATAGAGGGGGGGGGGGACACAGAGAGGGAGGGGGGAGGGACACAGAGAGGGAGGGGGAGGGACACAGAGAGGGAGGGGGAGGGACACAGAAAGGGAGGGGGGGAGGGACACAGAGAGAGAGAGGGGGAGGGACACATAGAGGGAGGGGGAGGGACACAAAGATAGAGAGGGGGAGGGACACAAAGACAGAGAGGGAGGGGGGGAGGGACACAGAGAGAGAGAGGGGGAGGGACACAGAGAGGGAGGGGGGAGGGACACAGAGAAGGAGGGGAGAGGGACACAGAGATAGAGAGGGAGGGACACAGAGATAGAGGGGGGGAGGGACACAGAGATAGAGGGGGGGGGAGGGACACAGAGATAGAGAGGGGGAGGGACACAGAGAGGGAGGGGGCGGGACACAGAGAGGGAGTGGGGGGGAGAGACAGAGATAGGGAGTGGGAGGGACACAGTGATGGAGGGGGAGGGACGCAGAGAGGGAGGGGGGGAGGGACACAGAGATAGAGAGGGGGGGGACACAGAGAAGGAGGGGGGGAGGGACACAGAGATAGAGAGGGGGGGCACAGAGAGGGAGGGGGAGGGACACAGAGAGGGAGGGGGGGAGGGACACAGAGATAGAGAGGGGGAGGGACACAGAGATAGAGAGGGGGGCACAGAGATAGAGAGGGGGGACACAGAGATAGAGAGGGGGGGACACAGAGAGAGGGAGGGGGAGGGACACAGAGAGGGCGAGGGAGGGACACCGAGCTAGAGAGGGGGAGGGACACAGAGAGGGAGGGGGGGAGGGACACAGAGATAGAGAGGGGGAGGGACACAGAGAGGGAGAGGGAGGGACACAGAGATAGAGAGGGGGGGCACAGAGATAGAGAGGGGGGGGACACAGAGATAGAGAGGGGGAGGGACACAGAGAGGGAGGGGGGGGAGGGACACAGAGAGGGGGAGGGACACAGAGATAGAGAGGGGGAGGGACACAGAGAGGGAGGGGGGGAGGGACACAGAGATAGAGAGGGGGAGGGACACAGAGAGGGAGAGGGAGGGACACAGAGATAGAGAGGGGGGGCACAGAGATAGAGAGGGGGGACACAGAGATAGAGAGGGGGGGACACAGAGATAGAGAGGGGGGGACACAGAGGGGGGGGGCAGAGAGGGATGGGGGGGCAAAGAAGGGGGTACATACCTATGAGTCAGTAAGAAAGGTTGAGGGGGATGAGAGGAGGAATAAGAGAGAGGGAGGATAAGAAAACAGGATGAAAGGGATAGAGAGAGAGAGAGAAGTGAATGAGGAAGGAAAGAGAGGAAGAAGGAGGAGGAGGAGAAGGTAGAGATGTTAGGCTGCTGGATCCGTGTTCTGGAGCAGGTCGACAGTCCATTCCTGGATTTCCTGCAAGCTTTGGGATGATCAGCCCGTGTCGTTCACATCTTCACATGATGTTTTTTTTACCTACATTTAATTAATGATAAGCTCAGAGAGTGGAGCTGAAGACTGGAGACATTTATATGTGGTCTAATCCATGAGTGAGTCACTGTTGGTGTGTAGAGCTAGCTCACTGAGCCAGGGGCTAATTGGAGACAAAAACCTGCGCACACACCCCCCCCCCCCCCCCCCCCTCCACGGTAGGCTGTGTGGACCCTGCGGGTACGGGTCTCTATAGGGGTACAGAGTCCTGAACCCTAGTTTTTGGCCCTGTTCCGGTTGCCATGGAAACCATATCAAGATGTGCTTCCAAGTTCTGACCTGATAATTCCTGTGAAATGCGCAAAGATCCCCCCCACTCACCCACCCACCAAGGGGACACCCCCAGCAGCCCGTCGCCATGGAGATGGCTTTTCTGAAAGCTGCAAGCCAGTCCTTTTTTAAAAATATATTTTTGACAAGCATGGAATGTGGCATGCCTTCATTTATTGATTAATTTATCTGATATAGGTTAGATTAAAGGTATATATATGGCACATAAATGTATACATATATATAATATGCATTTACAGACAAAAGATTGGATTCATTGTTTGATTCTAACAATAAATGCACGATTCTGCACGCCTGACCCCAGAGACGTTCCGTGCGCCGGTATTCCTTCCACGCAGGCGTGCTGCAGAGTCACGGGATGAAGGCAGTTATGTACTCCACTCAGAGTGCTAAACGCTGCTGAGATTTACTGTCATTTAACTCTGTGCAGTGAAGGGGTAAAAGCACAGCTCTTCAGTACGGAGTGAGATATTCTCTCTCTCTCACTTGAAGTCATTATTTAAAATTCACCCCTTTTTGTCTGCAAAGTTAAGTGTTCATATCTGTGCACATATATGCTTGCAAGTGTTGCCTTTTATTTTTAATAATAATTATTAATGTAATGTAGCTTTATACTTACACACAATTCTTCCTTTTTGATTGGGATATTTGTTAATGCATTTCAATATCGGTTTTCATGCTTAAGTGCTTTGTGTGTACGATGAGAGGAAGCCACACGCTCTACATGTATCCATCCATCCATCCATTATCTAACCCGCTATTTTCTGGTCAGGGTCACGGGGTGCTGGAGCCTTTCCCAGCATGCATTGAGGGAGAGGCTGGCACACACCCTGGACAGGTCGCCAATCTATCGCAGGGCGCACACACCATACACTCACACACTCATACCTATGGGCACACACACACCATACACTCACACACTCATACCTATGGACACACACACACCATACACTCACACACTCATACCTATGGACACACACACACCATACACTCACACACTCATACCTATGGACACACACACACCATACACTCACACACTCATACCTATGGGCACACACACACCATACACTCACACACTCATACCTATGGGCACACACACCATACACTCACACACTCTTACCTATGGGCACACACACCATTCACTCACACACTCTTACCTATGGGCACACACACCATACACTCACACACTCATACCTATGGGCACACACACACCATACACTCACACACTCATACCTATGGACACACACACACCATACACTCACACACTCATACCTATGGACACACACACACCATACACTCACACACTCATACCTATGGACACACACACACCATACACTCACACACTCATACCTATGGACACACACACACCATACACTCACACACTCTTACCTATGGGCACACACACACACCATACACTCACACACTCATAACTATGGACACACACACACCATACACTCACACACTCAAACCTATGGGCACACACACACCATACACTCACACACTCATACCTATGGGCACACACACCATACACTCACACACTCTTACCTATGGGCACACACACACACCATACACTCACACACTCATACCTATGGGCACACACACCATACACTCACACACTCTTACCTATGGGCACACACACACACCATACACTCACACACTCATACCTATGGGCACACACACACCATACACTCACACACTCATAACTATGGTCACACACACCATACACTCACACACTCAAACCTATGGGCACACACACACCATACACTCACACACTCATACCTATGGGCACACACACCATACACTCACACACTCATACCTATGGGCACACACACCATACACTCACACACTCATACCTATGGGCACACACACACACCATACACTCACACACTCATAACTATGGGCACACACACACCATACACTCACACACTCATACCTATGGGCACACACACACCATACACTCACACACTCATACCTATGGGCACACACACACCATACACTCACACACTCATACCTATGGGCACACACACACCATACACTCACACACTCATACCTATGGACACACACCAAACACTCACACACTCAAACCTATGGGCACACACACACCATACACTCACACACTCATACCTATGGGCACACACACCATACACTCACACACTCTTACCTATGGGCACACACACACCATACACTCACACACTCATACCTATGGACACACACACACCATACACTCACACACTCATACCTATGGACACACACACACCATACACTCACACACTCATAACTATGGGCACACACACACCATACACTCACACACTCATACCTATGGGCACACACACACACCATACACTCACACACTCATAACTATGGGCACACACACACCATACACTCACACACTCAAACCTATGGGCACACACACACACCATACACTCACACACTCATAACTATGGGCACACACACACCATACACTCACACACTCATACCTATGGGCACACACACACACCAAACACACACACAATCATAACTCTGCCCACACACACCCCATACACTCACACACTCATACCTATGGGCACACACACCATACACTCACACACTCAAACCTATGGGCACACACACACCATACACTCACACACTCATACCTATGGGCACACACACCATACACTCACACACTCTTACCTATGGGCACACACACACACCATACACTCACACACTCATACCTATGGACACACACACCATACACTCACACACTCATACCTATTGACACACACCATACACTCACACACTCATACCTATGGGCACACACACCATACACTCACACACTCATACCTATGGACACACACCATACACTCACACACTCATACCTATGGGCACACACACCATACACTCACACACTCATACCTATGGGCACACACACTATACACTCACACACTCATACCTATGGGCACACACACCATACACTCACACACTCATACCTATGGGCACACACACACTATACACTCACACACTCATACCTATGGGCACACACACACCATACACTCACACACTCATACCTATGGACACACACACACCATACACTCACACACTCTTACCTATGGGCACACACACCATACACTCACACACTCATACCTATGGACACACACACACCATACACTCACACACTCATACCTATGGGCACACACACCATACACTCACACACTCATAGCTATGGGCACACACACCATACACTCACACACTCATACCTATGGGCACACACACACCATACACTGACACACTCATACCTATGGGCACACACACACACCATACACTCACACACTCATACCTATGGGCACACACACCATACACTCACACACTCATACCTATGGACACACACCATACACTCACACACTCATACCTATGGGCAATTTAGTGTCTCCATTTAGCCTCCAAGCCATCGGCCGGGATGTGAGGGTTGTGAGGTGACGGTGCTAAACACTGCACCGCTGTACATATATATTTCATATATATTTTGCAAATCAGTGAATAATTGTCTTATATTATGGGTTCTTCCACACCTAATGTACGTATTCAAATTCCTCAGGATAGGGGATGTACCTGTAAACTGCAAGCCAAACACACTGTGCCAGTGTCTATCGCTACCATCCACACACACACACACACACTGTGCCAGCATCTATCTCTACCATCTACACACACTCTCACACACACACACACAGTGCCAGCATCTCTCTCCACCATCTCCCACACACTCTCACACACACACAGTGCCAGCATCTCTCTCCACCATCTCCCACACACTCTCACACACACACAGTGCCAGCATCTCTCTCCACCATCTCCCACACACTCTCTCACACACACACACACACACACACACACACAGTGCCAGCATCTCTCTCCACCATCACCCACACACTCACACACACACTCTCACACACACACACACACACACACACACAGTGCCAGCATCTCTCTCCACACTCTCACACACACAGTGCCAGCATCTCTCCACACTCTCACACACACACACACACACACAGTGCCAGCATCTCTCTCCACCATCTCCCACACACTCTCACACACACACAGTGCCAGCATCTCTCTCCACCATCTCCCACACACTCTCACACACACACAGTGCCAGCATCTCTCTCCACCATCTCCCACACACACACAGTGCCAGCATCTCTCTCCACCATCTCCCACACACACACAGTGCCAGCATCTCTCTCCACCATCTCCCACACACTCTCTCTCACACACACACACACACACACACAGTGCCAGCATCTCTCTCCACCATCACCCACACACTCACACACACACTCTCACACACACACACAGTGCCAGCATCTCTCTCCACACTCTCACACACACAGTGCCAGCATCTCTCTCCACACTCTCACACACACACACACACACACACACACACAGTGCCAGCATCTCTCTCCATCTACACAATTCTCCAGCTCCATATTCATTCAAGACGTTTTAGTCTATTTTTACAAGACCAGTTCAGAGACTCTTTAATTTCATCTTTACTGTACTGCAGAAAATGTGCAAAAAGAGGTTCCATCTTAGATTAATTTATAAACCTACAGGATAAATCAGGAGATCTAAAGGACTACAGATGGAAATTAGCTCTTCTGCTAAATCTGGTGTAATCATCTCTTTGTTTTATTTGAAACAATTAATGTATATGCACACTGTCCTTTATAACTTCAATAAAACTAAAACTAAACTAAACTAAAGGCTGACACCTGGCCTGAAAGCCAACCATGTGTAGAAAATTAAGAGTTCAAAGATAAAGCAAATGATAATAAGCCAATTTGAAGTTATTGTGAACGGGAGGAGAAAATCGGGGTTGTGAACAGCAATTCGGTTGGAACAGAAACCAGCGCACAAAAGACGCTGTGAGATGTCCCAGGACTTATGGTAAGTTTTTCTAGAACATTCTCCCTCGCATGCGGACCACGCCTCATGAAACCATTGCTATTTATAAAGTAAACTCCACAGGTGGGATTGAGGCTAAATGGCATTGGTGACTTAGCGCTGGAGGACAGGACGGGCTAAATCGAGCGCAGGACAGCATTACTTGTCTCCCGTGGCGACAGACCAGGCCCAGTTCTGAGGGAGACAGGAGATGGCTGTCACCTAGTGGAGCAAAGAGGTATTGCACGTGGCAATGGACACTGAGGCCGTAACAGAATGTGATCCCTGTTCCCTGCCCCACGCCCACTCAGACCCCTGTCTACTATGTGCCCTGTCCATTCAGACCCCTGTCTCCTATGTGCCCGGTCCACTCAGACCCCTGTCTACTATGTGCCCTGTCCACTCAGACCCCTGTCTCCTACGTGCCCTGTCCACTCAGACCCCTGTCTACTATGTGCCCTGTCCCCTCACTTTGCAAGCAGTGTGTGAAAGAAATCCCGCAAAACATTCCAAACTAGTGAGGAAGTAGTTTGTAATATATTTTTTTTTTTATTGAGAATATCAGTTTACATGACGATGGTTACAAAGTGTAGATTATGGATGAAGATAGAATGAACATAAATAAAAAGAGAGTAGTTCGTAATATGTCCCGCTCTTGTACTACAAGTTGTAGTTTTTTACTTCCGAAATTGTGGGCTGAGTGCACAGTTCTGTGGATGAGTGTGCTCCTGAATCCCCTCAACAAAACCCCAGAAAGAAGGAGTTCATCCTGGGATTTTAAGTCCCCCATTTGTGGGAAAAAGTCACCCACTCAAAAACGTTTAGACAAACTTGACTCAAATATTCGTCCTCAAAAGGGTGAAGGGATATTCGGTCACAGCCTGAGTCATTTTCTGGGATTTCAAACTCAAGTCCTGGAGGAACACACCCCCACCCCTACCAAAACTCACTCATACCCGCTCATCAAACCCACCGCTACCAAAACTCACTCATACCCGCTCATCAAACCCACCGCTACCAAAACTCACTCATACCCGCTCATCAAACCCACCCCTACCAAAACTCACTCATCAAACCCACCGCTACCAAAACTCACTCATACCCGCTCATCAAACCCACCCCTACCAAAACTCACTCATCAAACCCACCGCTACCAAAACTCACTCATACCCGCTCATCAAACCCACCCCTACCAAAACTCACTCATCAAACCCACCGCTACCAAAACTCACTCATACCCGCTCATCAAACCCACCGCTACCAAAACTCACTCATACCCGCTCATCAAACCCACCGCTACCAAAACTCACTCATACCCGCTCATCAAACCCACCCCTACCAAAACTCACTCATCAAACCCACCCCTACCAAAACTCACTCATCAAACCCACCCCTACCAAAACTCACTAATCAAACCCACCCCGACCAAAACTCACTCATACCCGCTCATCAAACCCACCGCTACCAAAACTCACTCATACCCACTCATCAAACCCACCGCTACCAAAACTCACTCACCCGCTCATCAAACCTACCCCTACCAAAACTCACTCATCAAACCCACCGCTACCAAAACTCACTCATACCCGCTCATCAAACCCACCGCTACCAAAACTCACTCATCAAACCCACCCCTACCAAAACTCACGAATCAAACCCACCCCTACCATCGTTGGTACCATGACGCACATGCCTCACTTTAAGTATTTATTTTTATTATAAATATTTTCTATCTTTATACAAATATAACAAAAACTACATTCACAGAACATGTATTTAAAAAAAAAAAAAAGACTGAATCCCTACCAATGTTTTTACCATCAATTTTCCCTCATTCTAAAAGTATAAAGCAAAATTTTAAAACCCTAGAATAAAAAGCACAAAACGGATATATTTCATTGCTCTTGCAAGGGGGAGGAGACCACAGAGGAACTACAAAAGTGCACTGGGAGTTGAAGTGAGGAAGACAAGTTAAACACTGGCCACTTCTGGACTACATCTCCCAACAGGCCCTTTGTGAACCTTGTAGTGCTTTTCTAAGTAAACTGACTGCAGTGGAAAGGTATACAGTAACTGTTAAGATATCTTAACAAATCTATTCCATACACATTTAATATTTACAAATGTATCCTCTTAAAATACTAGGGGCAGTTCAATCTGCACATTTCCATTTATCTACATAGAAAAAAAAGCCAATGTATATAAAAAAATAAAATAATTGTGCTGATGAGAAATAGGTCTCCATTTCACCATTTCCTTCATTTTACAGTGACAGATTGTTGACAGGTCACAGAATGAACTGATTATTGTTCAATGTTACACTTTGTGTGGTGAAAATGTGGGGAGACTCTGAAGGGTGATGTTGAGTATGTTAAATTGAAGGGTGGTGTTGAGTATGTTAAATCGAAGGGCGGTGTTGAGTACGTTAAAAGCATTAATGAGCTGTGATCAGGTTACAGCTCAGATAAGTGGGTCTTCTTGATCGGGTGTTAAAAGTCTGCCTCCAGGGTGAAGGTGTTGTCCACAGCCTTAGACATGACCCCCATCCTCTGGTATTCTCCCACGCGCTTCTCAAAGAAGTTTGTCTTCCCCTCCAGAGAGATGTTCTCCATGAAGTCAAAGGGGTTCTCCACTTTGTACACCTGTTAAAACCAAATAAATATCTCATTTAATACTTTAAATAAATTGTATACACTTCAAAAGGTAAGCAAGAAGAACAGTTCACCTGCGCAGGTGAGAGGGGAGGCGTTATTCACCTGCGTAGGTGAGGAGGGAGGTGTAGGTCACCTGCACAGGTGAGAGGGGAGGTGTGGTTCACCTGCACAGGTGAGAGCAGAGGGGCAGAGCCTGCCTTACCTTGCTGAACCCGAGCTCGAGCAGCAGACGGTCAGCCACAAACTCGATGTAGCGCTTCATGAGCTCGCAGTTCATCCCGATCAGGTCGACCGGCAGCGCGTCGGTCAGGAACTCCTGCTCTATCTCCACGGCGTCCATGATCAACTCCTTCACCCGAGTCTCTGACGGACGCTGCACCAGGTGCCTGAACATGAGGCAGGCGAAATCACAGTGCAGGCCCTGAGGAGGAGAGAGAGAGAGAGGGAGAGAGGAAGGAGGGAGAGAGGAGGGAGGGAGAGGGAGAGGGAGGGGAGAGAGAGGGAGAGAGGGAGAAAGCAAGAAAGTCAGTCCAGTGTTTCTGAAGGACGTGTGTGTGTGAGCAGATGTGTGCATGCGAGTATGGGTGAGTTTATGTGTGCAGGAGAGTCTGTATGCACGCGTGTGTGAGTATGTGTGAGTTTATGTGTGCAGGAGAGTCTGTATGCACGCGTGTGAGAGTATGTGAGTTTATGTGTGCAGGAGAGTCTGTATGCACGCGTGTGTGTGCAGTGAGGACACAAAGTCCTGGTCCTTTATCATTTATCACAGAATAATGAAATCATGATCCTTCAATGATGCTTCTTATTCAAGAATACATTATTGAGAAGTTACGAAGCAAAATGTTTACATTTCCAAAACTCTCGTATGAAATAGAATGCGATGAGATTATCTGGTTTGTCCACCATCTCACCATGTTCCTAAAGCTCAATATGCAAATATCTGGGCTAGTAACAACTAAAACCATCTATTAATTGAATGAATCTGCCATTCTACCCATTAAATACTGTTAGAGCTCTTTATAAACTTTATAAATACACTTTTCTTATATTATTATTATTGAATTAGAAGTATTAACACTGATAATTATATTAGCCTTGACAATGAGATCATTCAGTTCTTCAGTGTGTCTGAATGATCGAGTGTGTACATGTGTGAGAGGGTGCGCGTGTGCGTATATGCATGTGTGAGAGAGTGTGTGTGTGTGAGTGTGAGTGTGTGTGTGTGTGTGTACCTCGTCTCTGCTGATAAGCTCGTTGGAGAAGGTCAAGCCCGGCATGAGGCCTCGTTTCTTCAGCCAGAAAATGGCGGCAAACGACCCGGAGAAAAAGATCCCTTCTACAGCTGCGAATGCAATGACCCGCTCACCTGAGAGAGAGAGAGAGAGAGAGAGAGAGAGAGAGAGATAGTCATACAAAGAACACAACACAGCGGCTTCCAGCAACAACTCAACCAATCACCTGCAACATCCCATCAGGAAGAGAAAAAGCGTCACCCACCGAAAGTAGCGTCGCAGTCACCGATCCAGTGCATCGCCCAATCAGCTTTCTTCCTCACACAGGCCAGCGTCTCGATGGCGTTGAACAGGAACTCCCTGAGAACGCAAGAACAGACAGACGGACACACGTGGTCAGAAACGCAAACCGGATCTATACACAAATCCAGTAACCGTTAATCTCTGATTTGAACAGCAGCTGTTCGTTTGGACTGAGAAGCTGTCCCTGCACAACATGCTGTCAGTTCTTATTTACTTTATTTAAAGACAAATGAAAGACAGCATATTCCTCAGGTAAAGAAATACAAATAAAGGATAATGCATGCCCGCCTGCACTCTCCTATAAAATAAAAATTGGGAACAAAAAGACTTAAATAAATGCATAAAACTTTGCAACATTTTGCATCTGCCTTCATCACTAAATTCCACAAACACGTGCGTGCACGGACGGACAGATGGACTGAGACAGACGGACGGACAGAAGGACTGAGACAGACGGACGGACGGACGGACCTCTCAGTCGAGTCCTTGATGTAGGTGTCAATCAGCAGGCTGTACATCTCAGAATGTATGTTCTCCATGGCGATCTGGAAACCATAGAAACAGCGGGCCTCCGTCACCTGCACCTCCTTGCTGAAGCGCTCCACCTGGACACAGGTAAGACACCGGTGAGAGACAGGTGAGAGAGGAGTCAGGTAGGGGAGAGGGAGAGGCGCAAGACACCGGATCCCCATGGTAGCAGTGACGGAGGCATTCCAAAACAGGAAGCTTGGGGTTACAGTAAAGCATTCTGGGCAATTTCACTACCCGAAGTCTGCAGTCGGCAGTCTTGCGGACTCATTCCCTCAAACCAAATCGAGGGTCGAGGGACTCATTTCATGTACTTCACTTGCATTTCTAACGGATTGGACCGCACTCGCCCTTGGCAACGCCTAGCTTCCGATTTCTAAAGGGATTCCCCCAAGTGGAAGTGGCCAGGGGAAGTGCAAGAGGGCGGAACATTTAACGGATTGGACCGCAGCCCAAGTTTCTTTTTGCCCTCTCTATGGACAGTGATAGGCTCAGAGTGAGAACAGCCAATCAGATTACACAGATTTTGTGCAGGGAGGTGCCCTGAGAACACAAGCTCTGCGCAACAGATCGACTCCCCGCTGCCCCCTCTGGCTGGCCATGACAACTGCACCCACCAGGTTCTCGTTGACAATGCCGTCGCTCGCGGCAAAGAAGGCCAGAATGTTGGAGATGAAGAAGCGCTCCTCCTGCTTCAGCCCCTCCCAGTCCTGTATATCCTTGGACAGGTCAACCTGCAGGGGACAAAACAACAACAAACAAATCAACCACTGGGACTCCAGGCCTGCAGGTGGCAGCAGAGGGTCCCCACAACGTAAACCTATGGTCAACTCTGCCAGAGATTGTGTAGTATAGAGATATGGCAACTGCATGGATATCATGTTTCACCTCTAGGGGCGACTATGAGCACTAAAACTGGGCTAAACAGAGGAGAATGAATGGGGGTCAATGGAAGTTTTTTTCAGAAACCCAAATCTATAAGAGATAATAATTTTTTATTGTAAGTTGGAGAAAGTTCGCAGACAGCAGATAAGAAAATATGCTTTTCTATACACTTAGATTACTAAAATCTTAAATCGTTTAGAATATGCAAATTTCTTCATGAATATTCATGACCACTTTGGACGTGACACTCAAAAGCAAGATGGACGGCCCATAGCCAGCCAAAATCGTTCGGTAATAACAGCACAAGAATGACAACTATGTGGACGAACAAAGTACTAGCTAATACCGGTGGTACATCAGCGTATATCTTATAGACAATCTGCTTTTAACAAGAATCTTCTGGAGAATATATGGTTTTACTGAGCAAGCGAGAGCTACTGGCTAGTTGCTACCGTTGACTGAGGAGCCGCCGGTAATGAATATTCAAGAACCGGTGAACTCATCAACATTGCGTAGCATCAATGCTAGTGGAAATGTTTTGAAAGTGAGATCATAACACAACCATCGATTCCATGTTGACATAATTATGTATTAATTATAAGCATTAGGCCGTGTAACATTGGCAGTAATAATCCAGTTCCACGAGACTATTTGAAATCGACTGATTATAATTTTATAGCATTTAGCTCCATTCACCTCCATGTATTTTTCCAGATTCTACTTTGATTAGCAGTGCCTCAGCACTGCCCCCTGGTGCTCAAAGAATGACATTGCACTTTTTTCCGTTACATTGCCGTCATTGGAGTTGGCAAGGCTTTCTACTCTCTATGGGCTTTGACTCCGCTGTTACTTTTACCCACTGGATTCCCTAACCTACGTGGACCACAAGATACTGCTGCAACCACCTAGTCAATTCAGGAGAGCAGAGAATCAGGGGCTCTCCTCCGAAACACGGGACACACAAGAATTCAGAGGGCACTTCAAGCGCAGATTGCGTGGTCAGACTATGGGTAGCAGTACAATTATTATGGCCAAATTAAATTTCTACATTGGGAAATTATATAAATTTAGTACAGAGTGGAGGAATTAAATGTATAAATAACATATTCGCATACAGAGATTAATGTGTTACATACCTTCAACCAAAATTTAATTCATGTTAGATTAACGTTTCTAAAAGTTACCTAAGCATGATAAGCATTAGCACGGTTATGAAATATGACCGGAAGTGGTGAGATCTGACGGTACCTCTTCCGCGGTCCAGAAGGAAGCTTCCGCCTTCTTGTACATTTGCCATATGTCGTGATATTGGATGGGGAAGACGACGAATCGTCTGGGGTTGTCACGAAGTAAAGGTTCGTCCTCTATGTCGTGGAGACAGTTCTGTTTCTAAAACAGCACAATAGCACACAGCTCATCAAACAGGGATTCAGAAATGCACAATACACAACTAACGCGCAATTCAATATTATATGCAGCTCAGCTAACTAATCTGAAACCTTTTTTTTTTAAACCGTTTTATTTAATAACGTTGTGCGTTGTAATCGTTAGATAACGTTACTCCAATTTGTACTATTTACTATTTAAGTATTGTAAATGTCTCTTCATGTCTGTCTTTTCTTGTTGTGCCGGTGCACTTTACTTTTACTGTTTTTTACTGTTATTTTTTCCTTTTTACTGTTTTTTACCTTATTTTGAAATGTCCTGTCTTGTCTTCACCGTAGGATAGTGAGGAACGTAATTTCGATTCCTTTGTATGTCTGGTACATGTGAAGAATTGACAATAAAACTGACTTTGACTTTTTTGACTTTTGACTCAAGTTAATATGCCTTCTAGTCGTCTTATATAGGCTATATATTGATATTAATCTAGCCAGCAAACTATTTGTTACACAATATACAAATTTAAGGTAATTACATTAAAAAATAAATTTCAAAAGACTGACGCCCAACTGTATACTGACAATTAATTAATTGATTGTTAGCAAGTTAATGCTAGTTACGTAGCCAATTGCCCATCTAATCCCGCCAAATTTAGAAAAGAAACACAATGACACAAAGTACAAGTATCGAGGTAGCAAACTCTACCATGTGGGTAGCGTCAAAGTAACCGAAAACGTTTTTTATTTTATTTTATAACGTTACGTTACCGGGCTTACCTCTGTGTGACTGGGCGATGGACTCTGTTCTGGTTCTGTATCAACAGACAGGCGCGTAAATGCGCAGTGTGGAGGCATTTACGCGCAGTTACTAACGCAGTTACTACCGTTAGACAGGGTTAGGTTAGTCACCTGTAAGTTACTGAATGAACTGACGGACATTTAGGCGCAGTTACTAGCGTTAGACAGGGTTAGGTTAGTCACCTGTAAGTTACTGAATGAACTGACGGACATTTAGGCGCAGTTACTTGCGTTAGACAGGGTTAGGTTAGTCACCTGTAAGTTACTGAATGAACTGACGGACATTTAGGCGCAGTTACTTGCGTTAGACAGGGTTAGGTTAGTCACCTGTAAGTTACTGAATGAACTGACGGACATTTAGGCGCAGTTACTACCGTTAGACAGGGTTAGGTTAGTCACCTGTAAGTTACTGAATGAACTGACGGACATTTAGGCGCAGTTACTTGCGTTAGACAGGGTTAGGTTAGTCACCTGTAAGTTACTGAATGAACTGACGGGACATTTAGGCGCAGTTACTAGCGTTAGACAGGGTTAGGTTAGTCACCTGTAAGTTACTGAATGAACTGACGGGACATTTAGGCGCAGTTACTAGCGTTAGACAGGGTTAGGTTAGTCACCTGTAAGTTACTGAATGAACTGACGGACATTTAGGCGCAGTTACTAGCGTTAGACAGGGTTAGGTTAGTCACCTGTAAGTTACTGAATGAACTGACGGGACATTTAGGCGCAGTTACTACCGTTAGACAGGGTTAGGTTAGTCACCTGTAAGTTACTGAATGAACTGACGGGACATTTAGGCGCAGTTACTTGCGTTAGACAGGGTTAGGTTAGTCACCTGTAAGTTACTGAATGAACTGACGGGACATTTAGGCGCAGTTACTAGCGTTAGACAGGGTTAGGTTAGTCACCTGTAAGTTACTGAATGAACTGACGGATATTTAGCTTTAGTCGTGTTACCTTAGTGTCGCTCGCGTCCGCCAAAATCTTGCGAGCCGTTTGAGAGGCCAGTATCCGCGTTTGGCTGGACGATGGCGGCTGGGGAGAATGGGATTTGGTTAAGCAATCTTGCACAGACTGATGCTTGGGCAGATCTATTTACAACTCAAAACCGTCAACTTGTTAGAAAGATTAAAAAAAGTTATTTCAACTTACCGTGTTTTCGTCGTTGAGATGTCGGTTTTCATTTTTTGCTGCTAGCGGGGTCCGATTTGCAGAATTTGTTGAGGATAACATCTTTGCTTTTTTCCACTGCTAGTTTAAAATAAGAAGGATAAAAAAACGCAGTGTCTCGCCCCGTTGTCAGCTAGTTAGCTGTATAAAGTGCAGATATAAAGTAAGAAACTTAAAACATGAACTAAAAGCAATACTAAACTGACACTAGTTACTAGCTACAGGAACTGTAATGAATTAATGTTTTCTGAAGAATTTTTCGGCAAATTATAGTTTTTGTATTTTGGCGCGCTGTTCTGTAGCAGCCAATCAAATACAACTGCATTGTCATCCGCATCCAACCTGTTACATATATTAAGGTGGTCCGACTCAAAGTCATATTTTTGTTTTTGTAAATTTAGCTTCACTACATTAAAGCATATTGAATGAGCTTGTCTATTTTTAGGAACAAATATGATGTTCACAGAATAGTTTTATGGGAAAGGACAGACGCGAGAAACTATCTTTATTTTGTCAAAATAACATTGTACGTCCTTAAATTTTGTATCACCTTACACAACATATGAGGGTATTTAAAGTTTATTGTGGTTTCGAAAACAGGCGGGTATCCCGTATATAACTACGGGATTATGAAACGCAATACATAAAGTAGTTACGTTTATAGATACAGTTGTGCATAGACGTCTTCTGCACTGCTTTGATTTTCAGTGTGGATTTCCTAAAACTGCCTTCTACTGTGTCTAGTTAACGTGAGATTGTGATACAGTAGCCTAACTTGCAACACAACTAATGTTTTAGCCGACCAATAACAATGGCTTACGTCGTTATTTTACTAGTTTGCCAGTTCTGAAATTAGAAATATTGTAAATTCCTGTTTACAATAGTTGCAGCGAAACCATACGGTAGGCTAGTATAAATCAATTTGGATGAGGAAGTCATTAATACATAAACTTCGTCTCACAGCTGTCTCTCATGTTATTTATGAAGAGGATCACCTAATATCATGCACAAAATCATGGGTTTTAGACTCGCCTACTGCAGCTGTAACTATATTAAAAATCCCTTAATCCCGCACTCAATTAAACGGCTCAGTCCATAATATCAATAACGAATGTACAAAACGTTACGTGACGTTTAGCTCTGTGAAGCTAGTCATTGTTGCTGAGAACAATTGGAGACTTCCGGTTTGAGTCTTTCAAAATAAAAGAATTCAGAGAGTACTGCACTTTAAAATAATATTGACACATATAGCCTGATGAGTACAGTTAAGAAGTTACTGTGGGTATAATAAAGAAAATGTAGCCTAATATGTAAGTATTGAACATAAAAAGGACAATTTCTGCATTTACAACATGCTTCTCATGGACAAACTATGTAGCCTATGGTGTCTTCATGAAAGTGGGTTAAATCTGATAGTTTAGAGTAGACCTTAGCAATCAAGTGAGGCATCAAATGTACGCCGCACAGGTTGTTGCTGGGTTTCTCAACAGCCTGGTGGGTAAACTTTCTGATCCCCTCACGTTCTCGCCTGGTCCTTCTGTCCCGGCCACTACAAGCGTAGACTATAGTCACATTTTAATCCAATCAAATAATCCATTGTCACAAAAATCAAATGCATACAGTATAGGCTACATACAGTGGGGTGCAAACAATGGAGCATCCCTGATCAAAATGCCTTTTACACTTAATATCTAAGTGAACAGAAGCTAACCTGACCTCTAAATGGAAAAAAGTTAAAATTTAGTGTAGATAGTGTCTGAGTATATCAAGGGTGAATAAATGTGTGTGTGTGTGTGCTGTTTCTGGTCAGTATTCAGTGTGTGTGTGTGTGTGTGTGTGTGTGTGGGTGGGTGGGGTGTGTGTGTGCTGCTTCTGGTCAGTATTCAGTGTGTGTGTGTGTGTGTGTGTGTGTGTGCTGCTTCTGGTCAGTAATCAGTGTGTGTGTGTGTGTGGGGGGGGGGGGGGGGGTGTGTGTGTGTGTGTGTGTGTGTGTGCTGCTTCTGGTCAGTATTCAGTGTATGTGTGTGTGTGTGGGTGTGTGTGAGTGTGCGTGTGTGTGCTGCTTCTGGTCAGTATTCAGTGTATGTGTGTGTGTGTGGGTGTGTGTGTGTGGGTGGGTGTGTGTGTGTGTGCGTTGCTTCTGGTCAGTATTTAGTGTGTGTGTGTGTGTGTGTGGGGGTGTGTGTGTGTGGGTGGGTGTGTGTGTGTGTGCTGCTTCTGGTCAGTATTCAGTGTATGCGTGTGTGTGTGTGCGTGTGTGTGCTGCTTCTGGTCAGTATTCAGTGTATGTGTGTGTTTGCAGTATTTAGTGGGTGTGTGTGTGCTGTTTCTGGTCAGTATTCAGTGTGGGTGTGTGTGTGTGTGTGCTGTTTCTGGTCAGTATTCAGTGTGAGTTAAGTCAGGGTGAGTATTCTGTGGATGTGTGTGTGTGCAATATTTAGTGTGTGTGTGTGTGTGTGTGTTGAAGACTTCCTAACAGAATTCACAGTCAGTGTTTATACAAATGCATTTTAAAAATTTATTTCAGCAATTTTTTTTCTGTCGCGGGACGAGGTTTGGAGAGGAGGAGCCTGTGGCTGGGCCCCTCCCCTGGGAATGGGGATGGGGTGATGGTGGTTTTAGTTGGAGCATGGTGTCTGTACGACCCCCGTTGTGGAGACGAGCACAGCCAGTAGGGGGCGGGGTGGGGCGGGGGAGACAGAATGAGGTAGGGCCCCGTGCCTGGTGGGCGGGGGGAGTTACAGCGGTGGGGGAGGTGCTGAGTTTACTGGCTGCTGTAGATGAGATGGGACACCTGGTCTTGCACGATGCCAGAGTAGGTCTGGATGGCACTGGTGGTCTCGTCATACAGGGTCCTATGAAACAAACACAAACACACACACACACACACACACACACACAGACAGAAGATGTTGATTTAGTTTCAGTTTGAGAAATCTCATCCTGAAATGATACTGTAACAGATAAATGTGATATTTATGAATGGTCAGTGTCTACATTCACTTTTTTATGGATAGTTAACATAAGGGTGTGAAATTAACACCAGCCACCTGCCAAATGCTGGTAAAATTTTGATTGTGGCTGGTAAATTTTTACTCTAGCAGCCACTTTGGTTGTGTTGTGTTATACCATGAATGGTAATGTGCTCGGCATTGTGACATCACTGTAATACTGCGTCAGTGGTACACAGAGCGTGCTCGGCATTGTGACATCACTGTAATACTGCATCAGTGGTACACAGAGCGTGCTCGGCATTGTGACATCACTGTAATACTGCGTCAGTGATACACAGAGCGTGCTCTGCATTGTGACATCACTGTAATACTGCGTCAGTGGTACACAGAGCGTGCTCGGCATTGTGACATCACTGTAATACTGCGTCAGTGGTACACAGAGCGTGCTCGGCATTGTGACATCACTGTAATACTGCGTCAGTGGTACACAGAGCGTGCTCTGCATTGTGACATCACTGTAATACTGCGCCAGTGGTACACAGAGCGTGCTCTGCATTGTGACATCACTGTAATACTGCGCCAGTGATACACAGAGCGTGCTCGGCATTGTGACATCACTGTAATACTGCGTCAGTGGTACACAGAGCGTGCTCTGCATTGTGACATCACTGTAATACTGCGCCAGTGATACACAGAGCGTGCTCTGCATTGTGACATCACTGTAATACTGCGTCAGTGGTACACAGAGCGTGCTCTGCATTGTGACATCACTGTAATACTGCATCAGTGGTACACAGAGCGTGCTCTGCATTGTGACATCACTGTAATACTGCGTCAGTGATACACAGAGCGTGCTCGGCATTGTGACATCACTGTAATACTGCGCCAGTGATACACAGAGCGTGCTCGGCATTGTGACATCACTGTAATACTGCGTCAGTGGTACATAGAGCGTGCTCGGCATTGTGACATCACTGTAATACTGCGCCAGTGATACACAGAGCGTGCTCGGCATTGTGACATCACTGTAATACTGCGTCAGTGGTACACAGAGCGTGCTCTGCATTGTGACATCACTGTAATACTGCGTCAGTGGTACACAGAGCGTGCTCTGCATTGTGACATCACTGTAATACTGCGTCAGTGATACACAGAGCGTGCTCGGCATTGTGACATCACTGTAATACTGCGTCAGTGATACACAGAGCGTGCTCGGCATTGTGACATCACTGTAATACTGCGTCAGTGGTACACAGAGCGTGCTCGGCATTGTGACATCACTGTAATACTGCGACAGTGGTACACAGAGCGTGCTCGGCATTGTGACATCACTGTAATACTGCGTCAGTGATACACAGAGCGTGCTCGGCATTGTGACATCACTGTAATACTGCGCCAGTGATACACAGAGCGTGCTCGGCATTGTGACATCACTGTAATACTGCGCCAGTGATACACAGAGCGTGCTCTGCATTGTGACATCACTGTAATACTGCGCCAGTGGTACACAGAGCGTGCTCGGCATTGTGACATCACTGTAATACTGCGTCAGTGTTACACAGAGCGTGCTCGGCATTGTGACATCACTGTAATACTGCGACAGTGGTACACAGAGCGTGCTCGGCATTGTGACATCACTGTAATACTGCGACAGTGGTACACAGAGCGTGCTCGGCATTGTGACATCACTGTAATACTGCGACAGTGATACACAGAGCGTGCTCAGCATTGTGACATCACTGTAATACTGCGTCAGTGGTACACAGAGCGTGCTCGGCATTGTGACATCACTGTAATACTGCGACAGTCGTACACAGAGCGTGCTCGGCATTGTGACATCACTGTAATACTGCGTCAGTGGTACACAGAGCGTGCTCCGCATTGTGACATCACTGTAATACTGCGCCAGTGGTACACAGAGCGTGCTCGGCATTGTGACATCACTGTAATACTGCGCCAGTGGTACACAGAGCGTGCTCGGCATTGTGACATCACTGTAATACTGCGACAGTGATACACAGAGCGTGCTCCGCATTGTGACATCACTGTAATACTGCGCCAGTGGTACACAGAGCGTGCTCGGCATTGTGACATCACTGTAATACTGCGTCAGTGATACACAGAGCGTGCTCCGCATTGTGACATCACTGTAATACCGCGCCAGTGATACACAGAGCGTGCTCGGCATTGTGACATCACTGTAATACTGCGTCAGTGATACACAGAGCGTGCTCCGCATTGTGACATCACTGTAATACTGCGTCAGTGGTACACAGAGCGTGCTCCGCATTGTGACATCACTGTTATACTGCGTCAGTGGTACACAGAGCGTGCTCGGCATTGTGACATCACTGTAATACTGCGTCAGTGGTACACAGAGCGTGCTCGGCATTGTGACATCACTGTAATACTGCGTCAGTGATACACAGAGCGTGCTCCGCATTGTGACATCACTGTAATACTGCGTCAGTGATACACAGAGCGTGCTCCGCATTGTGACATCACTGTAATACTGCGTCAGTGGTACACAGAGCGTGCTCGGCATTGTGACATCACTGTAATACTGCGCCAGTGGTACACAGAGCATGCTCTGCATTGTGACATCACTGTAATACTGCGTCAGTGATACACAGAGTGTGCTCGGCATTGTGACATCACTGTAATACTGCGCCAGTGGTACACAGAGCGTGTTCGGCATTGTGACATCACTGTAATACTGCGTCAGTGATACACAGAGCGTGCTCGGCATTGTGACATCACTGTAATACTGCGTCAGTGATACACAGAGCGTGCTCTGCATTGTGACATCACTGTAATACTGCGCCAGTGATACACAGAGCGTGCTCGGCATTGTGACATCACTGTAATACTGCGTCAGTGGTACATAGAGCGTGCTCGGCATTGTGACATCACTGTAATACTGCGCCAGTGATACACAGAGCGTGCTCGGCATTGTGACATCACTGTAATACTGCGTCAGTGGTACACAGAGCGTGCTCTGCATTGTGACATCACTGTAATTCCAATAAAAATGAGAGAATTAAGGTCAGTGACTATCTAAAATCTCTATCACTACAGACTACAAATCAGGCCAGAAACTTGGGTGTTATTTTAGATGCTGATCTACACTTTGAAAACCAGGTTAACTCCTTAACCAAGTCAGCATATTACCACCTTAAAAATATAGCAAGGATTAGAGGCCTACTATCCAAACCAGACCTGGAAAAGCTTATCCATGCTTTCATCTCTAGTAGGCTAGATTATTGCAATGGGCTTTATACCGGCCTTCCTAAAAAAAAACTCCAAAAACTACAGCGTGTTCAAAATGCAGCTGCAAGGGTACTCACAAAAACTAAAAGATACGACCACATCACACCAGTCCTCAGATCTTTACACTGGCTTCCATTGTACCAGAGAGTTGAATTTAAAATTATTTTATTGGTCTATAAAACCCTAAATGGCTTGGGGCCAAAATATCTCCTAGATCTTCTTATACCCTATGAACCATCAAGAACCCTTAGGTCATCTGGAAAGGGACTATTAACTGTTTATAGACCTAAGACAAAACACGGTAAAGCATCATTCAAATATTATGCTTCCGACACCTGGAACAAACTCCCAGAAACACTTAGATACACCCCAAATGTGGCAACTTTTAAATCCAGGCTCAAAACGTTCTTGTTTTGTAGGGCTTATGAACACTGACTTGCTTTACTAAGAGTAGCCCCACAAAGGTGTAATTTTAATTGTCTTATCCATTATTGTTTTTATTCAGTTACTTCTGTTTTCTGCTGCAAATCTTATTGCCTTATCTTTTTATTTATTTATTTATTTTTAGATTCTTTATTCTTATTGCCTTATCTTCTTATTTTTTTAATGAATTTTAATGATTTCCTCGTTTAATCTTGTTATTGTATATGTAAAGCACATTGAATTGCACATGTGTATGAAATGCGCTCTATAAATAAAGCTGCCTTGCCTTGCCTTGTAATACTGCGTCAGTGGTACACAGAGCGTGCTCTGCATTGTGACATCACTGTAATACTGCGTCAGTGATACACAGAGCGTGCTCGGCATTGTGACATCACTGTAATACTGCGTCAGTGATACACAGAGCGTGCTCGGCATTGTGACATCACTGTAATACTGCGTCAGTGGTACACAGAGCGTGCTCGGCATTGTGACATCACTGTAATACTGCGACAGTGGTACACAGAGCGTGCTCGGCATTGTGACATCACTGTAATACTGCGTCAGTGATACACAGAGCGTGCTCGGCATTGTGACATCACTGTAATACTGCGCCAGTGATACACAGAGCGTGCTCGGCATTGTGACATCACTGTAATACTGCGCCAGTGATACACAGAGCGTGCTCTGCATTGTGACATCACTGTAATACTGCGCCAGTGGTACACAGAGCGTGCTCGGCATTGTGACATCACTGTAATACTGCGTCAGTGGTACACAGAGCGTGCTCGGCATTGTGACATCACTGTAATACTGCGACAGTGGTACACAGAGCGTGCTCGGCATTGTGACATCACTGTAATACTGCGACAGTGATACACAGAGCGTGCTCAGCATTGTGACATCACTGTAATACTGCGTCAGTGATACACAGAGCGTGCTCGGCATTGTGACATCACTGTAATACTGCGCCAGTGGTACACAGAGCGTGCTCGGCATTGTGACATCACTGTAATACTGCGACAGTGGTACACAGAGCGTGCTCGGCATTGTGACATCACTGTAATACTGCGACAGTCGTACACAGAGCGTGCTCGGCATTGTGACATCACTGTAATACTGCGTCAGTGGTACACAGAGCGTGCTCGGCATTGTGACATCACTGTAATACTGCGACAGTGGTACACAGAGCGTGCTCGGCATTGTGACATCACTGTAATACTGCGTCAGTGGTACACAGAGCGTGCTCGGCATTGTGACATCACTGTAATACTGCGACAGTGGTACACAGAGCGTGCTCGGCATTGTGACATCACTGTAACACTGCGACAGTGATACACAGAGCGTGCTCAGCATTGTGACATCACTGTAATACTGCGCCAGTGGTACACAGAGCGTGCTCGGCATTGTGACATCACTGTAATACTGCGCCAGTGGTACACAGAGCGTGCTCGGCATTGTGACATCACTGTAATACTGCGCCAGTGGTACACAGAGCGTGCTCGGCATTGTGACATCACTGTAATACTGCGACAGTGATACACAGAGCGTGCTCCGCATTGTGACATCACTGTAATACTGCGCCAGTGGTACACAGAGCGTGCTCGGCATTGTGACATCACTGTAATACTGCGCCAGTGGTACACAGAGCGTGCTCGGCATTGTGACATCACTGTAATACTGCGCCAGTGGTACACAGAGCGTGCTCCGCATTGTGACATCACTGTAATACTGCGCCAGTGGTACACAGAGCGTGCTCGGCATTGTGACATCACTGTAATACTGCGCCAGTGGTACACAGAGCGTGCTCCGCATTGTGACATCACTGTAATACTGCGCCAGTGGTACACAGAGCGTGCTCGGCATTGTGACATCACTGTAATACTGCGCCAGTGGTACACAGAGCGTGCTCGGCATTGTGACATCACTGTAATACTGCGCCAGTGGTACACAGAGCGTGCTCCGCATTGTGACATCACTGTAATACTGCGCCAGTGGTACACAGAGCGTGCTCGGCATTGTGACATCACTGTAATACTGCGCCAGTGGTACACAGAGCGTGCTCGGCATTGTGACATCACTGTAATACTGCGACAGTGGTACACAGAGCGTGCTCGGCATTGTGACATCACTGTAATACTGCGACAGTGATACACAGAGCGTGCTCCGCATTGTGACATCACTGTAATACTGCGCCAGTGGGCCTTACTTGGCCTTCTGCTCCAGATTCATGGCCTGAACGGTCTCGATCAAGCCGGACGCCGTCTCCACAGACTTGTCCCAGGCGCCGCGGATGGTCTCGCTGATGTAGGTCAGGGGGCCGGCACTCTCGGGTTCCTCGTGGTGCTCGGGAGCGTCGGGTCCGTGGTGCTCTGGAGCCGCTTCGGGGGCGGGCTCCTCAGGGGCCTCTGGGGACATCTCAGGGGCCATCTCAGGGGCCGGGGCCTCCGGGGCCTCGGGGGCCATCTCCTCGTGGGCCGGCGCTTCGGGGGCGGGCTCCTCCGGGACGCCTTCCTCCATGACGGCTCCCTCCTCGCCCTCAGCTTGCCGTGGCATGCGGAAGCCCTGCGTCCCTGGGGGAGGGGGAGGGGGAGGGGGTGCGGCAGGAGGGCGGTGGCTGTCACACTTAGTGTTTATCTCCCCCCATCATGCAGCAGAACATTGGGCCTCATTCACCAACCATTCTATGAACAGATGTGTTCTTAAGACTTTCTTTAAAATGTTTTTATGAACATTCTGGCATTCATCAATGTTTTCTTACTTGGGATTTTTTTTGGGGTCGAACAGAAGCTCAGAACGCAAACATCAGTTAATCCTGAAAATGCTGGGAAAAACGTTTTAAATAAAGTCTTATCATTTTTTTGTAGAATGATTGGTGAATGAGGCCCATTGCCATACTGTTCTGTGAACCCTCTCCCTCTCCCTCCCTGTCCCTCCCTCTCTCTTTCTCTCTCTCCCTCTCTCTTTCTCTCTCCCTCTCTCTTTCTCTCACTCTCTCTCTCTCTCTCCCTCTCTCTCTCCCTCTCTCTCTCTCTCTCCCTCTCTCTCTATCCCTCTCCGAACAAGATGGTCTTGCAAGATATTCAACCTGAAGTTCCGTATTGAATAGAAAGTTGCCCTTCGTGAGCAAACAGAAATGAAATACAAATGACGGCATACTACTTAAACTACTCTCCTTCCCATAGTTCAGTCACAGCATTTAAACTCACGGCTGGAGGCTAGTTTCATTAAGCGTCTGGCCGAGTCAGCTCAGTCTTGGCACAAATTTGAAACACCTGTTCAGGTAACAGACGCGGTGATCTTACCGAAGGACAGGAGGCCGACGAGCAGAGTGATGACCAGAAACTTGTTCATGATGACCAGTGGGATCTGTGAACGAAGCACCGAACCAATTAGAACTGTGGAGAGAAAATGCCTGCAATCCTCACGTTAACCACCGGGTGTCAGGCTCTCTTTTTTTAAAAGTCCTGTCTGCTTGCTTGGGCATCTCTTGCTGTTCTGTTTCCGCTGCATGTTCTAATGCTTCATTATGTCACCATCCAGGGTCCTGTTTGATATTTCTGCAGGTTTGCATGATGCATCACCCTCTGCGATGTTGTTTACTGCAGATCTGCTTCCCTCTATGATTCCAGATTACAATTTTGCACAAGATGGTAATCAAACAGAATGGTGGAACAGGACAAACAGAAAAGCTAGCGTCTTGTATCACCACCTGCTCTTCCACACCTTCTTGAGGCACCAAAGTGCTAATGATAAGAACTCTGGGAAGTGTAGTGTTTTAGATGGGCGGAGATACGCCATAGTTCTTCTACAAAGCAACACAATATACGTTGTAAACATACCTCCTGATGAGACCATGTTAGAAAGATAATTCTCTTTGATTATTTTGATTACACTATAGTTCAAAAGACTGTCTTTTTATTGATTGCGCCCAAACACGTTCTCAGGTAGACCGTTGTAATAATTATTTGCGAATTTACTGAATCCTATTTTTACAGACTGAATGAAAATACTCCTTAATTTTAGCCAGCATTGCTCAGAGAAGCCTGTGCTATCCATTCAGCAGTCACTGGCATCATTATTAAGATAACTAGCAAGCGTTCAGTGCTGCAGGATATGCACGCACTTCTGTTCTAGCTGTTAGCATTTTTCCAACCCGGCTAGAAAGAGCATAAGACCGGTATACTTACTGTCTCTTCGTTCCAGGAAACGTGAACAGTAGTTGGCAAAGAGCACCTGTAACGTAGCCTGTATATATATCAGTGTGATGTCGACCTGTCACTCTCAATGCCAAAGTGCGCCTCTCTTCAGATAACAATTACCGTACAGGTGTTTTTTTTTTTTTTGGGTTTCAGATGAGAAAGCATGAGTTTTAAAATGTGCGCTGCTGTTGATATTTTACTTTCCCAGAAGCCTGTTTACCCTTATTTTACAAATCAGAAATCAGAGAAGGTTGGAATCAAATCAAATGTCTGCTCTCGGAGGCAGTATTTTTCTTAATTTCATCCCCAGCCCAATTGTTTGTAATTATCTGGATGAAACCCTGAACATCTATTATTTTACAGCAGGACTATTAGCAGCCCAAAGTCCCACAGGGAAGTAGAACAGATTTTGTAAGACAATATATTCCCTTCACTTCACTTCACACTTCAAAGACACAAACCCACTGAACCTCATTATTTCAGTGTTCCTCAATCTTAGTCCTGATTAGGCACACCATTAAATTTTTTGCATCAGATTTTCAGCTAGATCTCAACTGAAAATGTTGAATTCAGAACGAATCTGCTCGCGGTTAAATGCTGTGTGATATAAATGTGTTGATGGAAAGGTGTTGTTGCTACTAAAATAATAATAAAGCAGTTAACATATTTTTTACTAAATTACCATTAAACATGCTCAAGGCCATTTTCTCAATTAACTAAATTACTTGTACATTATTAATTGTTCTGTCCTTAATTGAAAAGTCTATTGAATGAATTAAAATATAATATCAGTTTGGCTACAAAGTAACAGAAGCACATTTATCTTGTCCGTTATCTTTACTTTTATCCCGGTGTTTGCACAGACTGGAGTGATGTCGAACCCAGAAGGGTTTAGGGCTCAGTCAAGACACATTTAGATCAAACTGAGCAAAGATAGCGCTCTACCTGGGCCTGGATTGAGAAACATGGCATTACTTAACTGAAGCCATGAAGATCAATGTTGATTCACTGCAGTCCTAAGTCTAAACCCTGTCAGACACGTCACCCGGGTTAACACACACACACATGTACATGCACAAGCACAGACACAGCTGTGCAAGCGCACGCACACGCTTATGCACATGCATACGTATGACGTCACGTGGCGCTTTTTTCATGTGCTATGTGTCTTTTGGGGAAACGGATGGAGATTTTTCGGGGCACTCCTACTGCTCGTTTTTGTAATATTGACGAATTGTTTAGCGGGGATGATTTTGTTTGTGGTCGTCACCATGGAGACGCATTCGCATTATGCTTAGGAATGTCCGTTGGATCTGCAGCTACAAAGTTTACCATCGCTCTTCACCGGAGTTGAAGATGTCGGGACTGATTCGGGAGTGCGGGCACTCTTCAGAAGGCCACCAGGGAAGGAGAATATAATGTCGAGGAGTGAGGCGGCACAACTGGAAAGGCTGAGCTCTGTTTCGACAGTGGACAGAGACCGCAGCACTGCGTGTATGGAGGAAAGGCGGAGGCGGAGTTTGTGTGTTGGATTTATGACACTGGACATCTCGGGACAGCGGGGGCTGTTTCTCATCGTGGCTATACCACTTTAATTCACTGAAGTCACTGGATTAATGCAATGATTCTATTGTATGTCTTTATTTGATGTGTTTGTTTGTGTGTTGTGGGTCTGCCCCACTGTCTGTCTTTTTTGTTGTTGCTGGGGCTACAACTGAAGTTCCCGAAAGGGAAATAAAAGTTGTTCTATTCTATTCTAATGCAATTTCTCAATAGAATTACACTGACATTGTGAGTAATGGTATTGTATGATGACACATAACACAATAGAGTTACACTGACATTGTGAGTACTGCATTGTATGATGACACATAACACAATAGAGTTACACTGACATTGTGAGTAATGGTATTGTATGATGACACATAACACAATAGAGTTACACTGACATTGTGAGTAATGGTATTGGCTCTATTGAGTTTCAGTCAGTGTGTCTGAAAGTGTAGATAGTGTCTGAGTATGTCAAGGGTGCGTGAATGTGTGTGTGCGCATGTGTGTGTGTGTGTGTGTGTGTTCAGAGAAACACTCAGTTGGTAAACTTTTGTATGTATGTCAGTTGCTGCTCATGATTTTGCTGGTCCAGTATTCAGTGTGTGTGTGTGCTGTTTCTGGTCAGTATTCAGTGTGTGTGTGTGCTGTTTCTGGTCAGTATTCAGTGTGTGTGTGTGCTGTTTCTGGTCAGTATTCAGTGTGTGTGTGTGCTGTTTCTGGTCAGTATTCAGTGTGTGTGTGTGTGTGCTGTTTCTGGTCAGTATTCAGTGTGTGTGTATTGTTTCTGGTCAGTATTCAGTGTGTGTATTGTTTCTGTTCAGTATTCAGTGTGTGTATTGTTTCTGTTCAGTATTCATTGCGTGTGTTGTTTCTGATCAGTATTCAATGCTGTAACATTTTTTAAAATTTTAAAGCAAGATTACTTTTTATTTAAAAAAAATTATTTTCAATAATAAAAAAAGTAAAAAGGCCCTCGGAGGCCCAACCATTTTAGTGATGAATACGAAGATGAGAGGAAGGTTAGAGCTTTATGATATTTCGTGGCTTTGAGATGGATGTGCGCTGCTGACTGACCCTAACCCTAACCCACGTTACCGTCGCTATTGCTTGCTGCTCTTCGGCGGCAGTGTTGCTGTTCTGTAAACTCATAGTTTAGGTAAATTGAAGAAACAAAGGCTTGTATCTTGTATGCCTGCATTTTTTATTCTGCCCTTCACATGTTACAGAATCACATCACACTTACAGTTGCTTTCCCATATTTTTCCGGTGATTACGGTGGCTTCCTCCTAATTCTTTTGACAAACTGCAAAAAGGAGCAGTATTTTGACATTTTTGCATAGGCCTACGTTAAGTTACACAAAGATAACGTTACTCATAGAAAGCTACAGGTTTGATATACGTAATGCAGGTTTGATATATGTAATGCAGGTTTGCTTGACGTAATGCAGGTTTGCTTGACGTAATGCAGGTTTGATATAGCAGGTTTGATATACGTAATGCAGGTTTGATATACGTAATGCAGGTTTGATATATGAAATGCAGGTTTTATATACATAATGCAGGTTTGCTAGACGTAATGCAGGTTTGCTAGACGTAATGCAGGTTTGATATACGTAATGTAGGTTTGATATACGTAATGCAGGTTTGATATACGTAATGCAGGTTTGATATACGTAATGCAGGTTTGATATACGTAAGGCAGGTTTGATATACGTAATGCAGGTTTGCTAGACGTAATGCAGGTTTGATATACGTAATGCAGGTTTGCTTGACGTAATGCAGGTTTGATATACGTAATGTAGGTTTGATATACGTAATGCAGGTTTGCTTGACGTAATGCAGGTTTGATATACGTAATGCAGGTTTGCTTGACGTAATGCAGGTTTGATATACGTAATGCAGGTTTGATATACGTAATGCAGGTTTGCTAGACGCACTGTAATGTATCAGACTGTGCTGTACAGAGTAGTGCGCGCAGCGGATGCTTCTGATCTGCCGTGTTCAGCTTTGATTGGCTCAGTCAGTAGATGCTACAGTTTTTGATAGATTGACAAGTGTATTGTGTATATCTCATGGTCATGACAACAGGCAGTGCAGTGTTTAATTGGTTATTATGAATGGACATTTTCAACTGCTTCAGTTCAAAAATTATGGTGTGCCAATGAGAAAAGTGGGGGGGCCTCGGCCCACAACCAGGCCACTGCCACTGCACTAGAGGCACGCGCTCACGGGCGCTCTGGAGCTCCAGGCCCCAATGCAACCACACTGCACTGTAGAGGCACACGCTCACGGGCGCTCTGGAGCTCCGAGCCCCAATGCAACCACACTGCACTGTAGAGGCACACGCTCACGGATGCTCTGGAGCTCCAGGCCCCAATACAACCTCACTGCACTGTAGAGGCACACGCTCACGGACGCTCTGGAGCTCCGAGCACCAATGCAACCTCACTGCACTGTAGAGGCACGCGCTCACGGACGCTCTGGAGCTCCGAGCCCCAATGCAACTACATTGCACTGTAGAGGCACACGCTCACGGACGCTCTGGAGCTCCAGGCCCCAATACAACCTCACTGCACTGTAGAGGCACACGCTCACGGGCGCTCTGGAGCTCCGAGCCCCAATGCAACCACATTGCACTGTAGAGGCACGCGCTCACGGACGCTCTGGAGCTCCGAGCCCCAATGCAACTACATTGCACTGTAGAGGCACACGCTCACGGACGCTCTGGAGCTCCAGGCCCCAATACAACCTCACTGCACTGTAGAGGCACTCGCTCACGGACGGTCTGGAGCTCCAGGCCCCAATGCAACCTCACTGCACTGTAGAGGCACACGCTCACGGACGCTCTGGAGCTCCAGGCCCCAATACAACCACATTGTCTGCATCTACTGTAGTTACGTCACTGGCAGTATCCTAAGCAGTATGCAGTAGCCTAAGCAGTATGCAGTAGCCTAAGCAGTATGCAGTATCCTAAGCAGTATGCAGTAGCCTAAGCAATATGCAGTATCCTAAGCAGTACGCAGTAGCCTAAGCAGTATGCAGTATCCTAAGCAGTATGCAGTATCCTAAGCAGTATGCAGTAGCCTAAGCAGTATGCAGTATCCTAAGCAGTATGCAGTAGTCCTATGCTATTACACAGGATTCAGGTCATTTGGACACAGCCAATGTAAACAGTGAATGGAGTTTTTGCTTCTGGATCCTAAGCCCCACGTTTACACTCGATACAGCCTCACAGTCTGCATAATTGTCACAAGCAGTGGGTGCCGAAATGAAACACTGCTTTGTTACATTGTAGTTTGTTTATCTAGCCTATGGCCCCAATAATGTAGCTAAATGGAGCAACATTGTTACCCCGCTGACTGATTACCATATATAACCTTGTACATAGGCTATAATACAGGCGCTTTTATGCATTTCTGTCAGTGTAACATTGGGGATGGACAGATAGGGCTTTCTCAGATATTGGGGGGGACTCGTCCCCAGTGGAAATGATGCCGATGTACAGGAGGAACCTGCAGGACCGTGCCGTTGCCCTGATGTGCTTTTTGAAGTCCAGCTGGTCATCGAGGACCACCCCCAGGTTCCTCGCAGAACGGGACGGCGGTCGCCATGGTACCGTCGACGGTGATGGACAGGTCTTGTAGCGGGGAGGTCTTATATGGCATGAAGAGCAGCTCAGTCTTGTCGAGGTTGAGCTTCAGGTGATGGGTAGCCACTCAGAGATGTCAGCCAGACAAGCAGATATCCTCTCCTTGTGGTTGACCTTGTCGAACGCTGCAGACAGTATTTCAGCATTGAATGTAATGTTACATATAATGTATAATGTAGCCGAGCTGCAGACCCATTATATTATCTTCCAGAGGGGTTTGTTCTTTGGCCATGTGCACAGCTGTTTGGCACACCATTTTATACAAGCGACATGGCACTCTAACCCATAGTAGGCTAAATCACTAATATATACCGCAGGTTCTTGTCTAATAGCTTTAATATGTTTCCTGTTTCATCGACCTGGGATACAATGTGAATCGGCCCTTGGAGAGTAATTTGTTCGGTGTGAAGACATTTTTTTTATTTAAAAAAACTGTCCAAAATTGTATAATTTGGCCTGGGTAATTTCGTAGTTTTTAATGGGAAATTTGCTTTTTGGCACCAGAGGCTGCAATACCCCCGGCGACCACTGGAGTTTGCGAGCGTCAAGGAGAATTTCAATCCCTGCCCCTGACTTCAAGGCCTACTAGCCTACTAGTTTTTTATACAGTCTATGGTCCTACCCCGAGCCCAAGTCCAACTGGGCCATGTCTGATGTGTGATTATATAAATCATGTTTTCCTGTCAACCCAACAGAGGACACCGTTTCAGAGCTCGGGTTACCTGAAATCACTGGATTCCACAGCAGAAGCAGGCTCTTTGATAACTTTCATTTTACCTGTACTAATTTTAGGCATAACTAACGACCAAGTAAGAGGCAGACTGTTAAGAGAAGCAGATCTGACACTAGAAAAAGCCTTGGATATTTGCCGTGCAAGTGAAATCACAACCAGTCAAGTGAAAGCACTGACAGAAGAAGTGGATGTGAACAGACTGAGAACAGTCAGGCCAAAAGACAATAAAGTTACAGCTAGCAGCACAGGTCATACTGAACAAGATGAGTCAAGTTGTTACAGATGTGGTTACAAACATGGAACAAGGACATGTTCGGCAATTTGGCAAACATGTAAATCATGCCACAAGAAAAATCACTTTGCCAAAATGTGTAGAGCGCAGGGCCCACCACAGCACCAATATAAAAAAAAGCTGCATGCAATTGAGCAAAGTGAGAGTGATGAAGAGGAAATGTTCATCGGCACAGTCGAAGTGGAGCAAAAAAAACACATCAGACTGATGGAAACAAAATTCAAGGAAAATCCATGGAATGAAACAGTGAGGATAAACAGAAAAGCAGAATACAGAACTGGATACAGGCACAGACTGCAACGCCATGTCAGTAAAAACGTTGAATGAACTAGACGTTAGAGGCCGACTCTTGAGCAAATGCAAACTAGTTGCTTTCTTTGGGCAAAAGATTTCACCACTGGGCAAGAGAGCACTAACATGTGAGTACAAAGGCCAAAAGCATAACATAGAATTTGAAATTACACAGCAAGATGTACCAGCTACACTAGGCGGAGCCACTTGTGAGACACTAGGCTTAGTAAAGAGAATGCATGAGATTTCCAAGGAAGGTGACATTCTTAAGGATTATGATGATCTTTTCGGTGGATTGGGCTGCTTAGCCGGTCAGCATCATATTCAAATTGACCACACTGTTACACCCGTAATGCATGCTCCCAGGAGGGTCCCAGTCGCGCTCAGGGACAGGGTAGTTGAGGAACTACAGCGCATGGAGAAATTGGGGGTAATAACAAGGCAGATTGAGCCAACTGAGTGGGTTAACAGTATGGTAACTGTGGTCAAACCAAATAAAATCTGAATCTGCATGGATCCTAAGGACTTAAACGAAGCTATTAAACGGGAGCATTACCCATTGCTCACTGTGGAGGAAGTCGTTTCCCGTATGCCTAATGCCCAGGTCTTCTCAGTGTTAGACACTAATCAGGGTTTTTGGCAGATAAAGCTTGATGAAGAAAGCTCAAAGCTATGCACCTTTAACACTCCCATAGGTAGATACAGATTCTTACGTCTACCGTTTGGTATTTCATCGGCGCCGGAGGTGTTTCAAAGGGCAATAGCGCAGATGATTGAAGATCTAGAAGGTGTCGTAAACATCATAGATGACATGCTCGTATGGGGAGACACCAAGGAAGAGCACGACCACAGGCTGCAGAAACTGTTGGACAGAGCAAGGGAATACAACTTAAAACTGAACAAGAACAAGAGCGCTGTCAGGACAAATGAAATAAGATATATAGGACACATACTCAGCGCCAGTGGGCTGAAACCGGATGAGGAAAAGGTGAGAGCAGTGACACAAATACCTCTGCCACAGAACAAACAGGACCTGCTGAGGTTCAATGGTATGGTTCAATATCTCGCCAAGTTCATACCAAATCTGTCAGATGTCAGTGCACCATTACGGAAGCTGCTTGAAAATGACATAGAGTGGCACTGGGAGGAACCACAAAAGAGGAGTTTTGAACAAATCAAACAGCTGGTCACTAATGCCCCAACCCTGAAGTTTTATGACGTAAACAAACCAGTGACTATGTCAGTAGATGCCAGCTCAGAAGGCATCGGAGCGGTCCTACTACAAGATGAGCAACCTGTAGCTTTTGGGTTTAGGGCTCTCACTGACTGTCAGCGCAGGTATGCCCAGATAGAAAAAGAGCTACTTGCTATAGTCTATGGATGTGACAAATTCCATCAGTATGTTTATGGAAAAAGCATACATGTTGAGAGCGACCACAAGCCTTTGGAGAGCATCTTTAAAAAGCCTTTACACCAAGCTCCTACGAGGCTACAGTCAATGCTGCTTAGGTTGCAAAGGTACAGCCTAAAAGTCACCTACAGGCCAGGCAAAGAACTTCATATTGCAGATGCTCTAAGTCGAGCATTTCTGAAAGAGCAGAAAGAAGATCTATTAGAGAAAGACTTGGAAGTGAATATGATCACACTGCAGCTGCCGATATCAGAGAAAAAACTGCACACGTTCAGAAAAAACTGCACAAAAGGCAGCACGGCAGAAGCCCGAAATGCAGCTACTAAAAGAAATCGCACTCAAGGGATGGCCGTACAAAATTAATTTCAACCCTATTGGACATTTAAGGAAGAAATCTCACACACAAATGGGCTGATGTTCAAGGGAGCAAAGCTCATTGTTCCGCAGCAGTTAAGACAAGAAATGATTAACAAAATCCATGAGTCACACTTGGGAATTGTTTTAGTGCAAGGAAAGAGCCAGAGACATTTTATATTGGCCGCGCATGTCTTCACAAATTGAGGAGATGGTATCTCAGTGTGCCATATGTAATGAGAACAGGAACAACAATCAGAGAGAACCGTTGCTCGCACACCCAGTACCAGACAGACCGTGGTCAAAAGTAGGGACCGATCTCTTTCATTATAAGGGATCTGAGTTTCTGCTGTGTGTGGACTATTTCTCAAAGTTCCCGGAAATCACAAAACTGAGAGACACTTCCAGTAGCAGTGTCATTGTCGGACTGAAATCAATATTTGCCAGACATGGCATTCCTGATGCTGTCTTCTCGGATAATGGTCCTCAGTATTCCAGTGCTGAGTTCAAGGACTTTGCAGAAAGTTGGGAATTCAATTGGAGTATCGCAACACACCGCTGGAGGGTGTAGGACTATCACCGGCACAGTGGGCGTGTTCGGCTAGAGCCGATTTACGTCATATCTGCGTCGGCCTGCATCGGAAACTGTCCGAGATGGCCGAAAAGTCGGTGCTGCGTGAACTAAGGCGGAAATGACAACATAAGGTTAAGCAGGGGCCTTTCCAGGCGCCTTAGCAGCGGTGCAGTTGCTCTCGGGCGCCTTCAACAACATCGCCGCGCCTTCAAACTAACCAACGACAGAATTAGTTAGAGAGCGAGGAGAGAGTGGTGTTTCCTCATGACAAACGCGGATAATTTCACAATATCGCCACCTATCGCGGCGTATTGATTCTACTCTCAAAAACAATCTAAAAAAAATGTATGTAATGTACCCTCCCTAGTGTTCAAAGTGTTCAAAGGTAGGCTATAAGAGTTATTTAGTCAAGTTATTTTTTCAATCAATCTTAATGTGTAAGCAGCAGTTTTTTTTTCCCCCTTTCTTCTCTCTTCTATCCTGAGATATCTATCTTATCTGGTCCTTTTTTTTCAAACTTATTACAATAACAGCAGTAGTCTATTTTCCCCCTCTTTCTGGTCTCTTATCCTGAGATATCTATCTTATCTGGTCCTTTTTTTGTACTTCAATTAATGTGATTTTGTTTCATAATGTGAGGATCTAGTATAAGCGCAACCTATCGAACACATGTCTGTACATTACTTTTGTGTATTTACTTTAATTTACATTTAATAATAATAATAAATAAATAAATATGCGTTTTGGGAGTTTGGGATTGTATAGCGTTTTGGGAGTTTGGGATTGTAGCACATACGGTCACTACTGTGGTTATTATATACTGTACCTTACATGTACTTTCTTGAGATAAACCAATATGGATGTGAAAAGTACAATATTGGTAATGTTACACTAACAAATGCCAATTCTCATTTTTGACTGCTTCTGTAATCCAACTGTAGGCCTACCTCTAACTTTATAAAATATGTTGTCTGAACCTAGAAGTGTCAAGAAATAACCCCAAAAAAAGGCCTGGCCAAATATAGGTAACTTAATGTTTTGTTCAATAATGTAACTATATTGGATGAACGTATTTTATATAAAATTAAAGATGAAACTTTGTTATGAGTGTTTTGTATTTTGCATTTGTATAACAGCTGGTTTAAGAGTAAAATCCTAATTGGACTGTTGTCCAAAAAATTGTCCTCTTCAGAACATTTGGTGTGAGCATATAGAACATTAAGGTAGGACCACCAAATGATAACACATAAATTTTTGTCAAAGTATTTGGGAAGTTACCTAATTTATATTTCTCTTCACCATCCTTGTTATCAGTAAGACAACTCATTCGGATCTGAAGGGATGTTCTGCTGATGTTCTTCTGTTGAGAAGTGGAGTTTTCCCTATCTCCAGATGGGACAGTGTATAGGCAGACCTCTGCCTGTCACATTCCAGCAGAGGGGACCACATACAAATAAGCCAATTCCATAATAACATGAAGGGAAGGACGAATTAAACAATATTATGTAACACATCCTGGCGCAACTGTGCTGTACATCCACTTTGCAAATTGTTGAAAGATTAATGATTGAGATTACAGATCTAACACTGTTATTATGGCTATGGGTTCATTAGATGTGGGTGTTCTGGTCTCCAAAACAAAACCGATAAATTATACTAGCAATTTTCTGAATATTTATTTCACACAATATGGTGACATTCACAAAAGGTAAATAAACTGTAGCACTATTCCCCTCCACCACCATTCAAGCCTGTTATGATCGGTGAAATCAGGAACCCAATAGCAGGCAGGAGTGAACAAAAACGATGTTTTATTCCAGAAGGAACAAAATCACAGTCCAGGGGGAAGTCAAGACAGGCAGGGGTCATGCACGGGAAGACACGGCAGAGGTACAGAATAACAATCCAAAAGAATGGTCGCGAGAACACGTTCAGGGGTCGAAGCCAGAAAAACCGTCAAAAACAAATAACAAAAGAACAGACTGCCAAAAACTTACAAACTCGGAAAAAACACTAAAACAAACAAAACACTCGGAAACAGATACTAACTAGAAACGGACTCGGAAACAGATATACTAATTAGAACAACTGACAGGACAGCGGCGCAGGAGTGACCGCTCAGGCGGCCGGAGGCGCAGGAGTGACCGCTCAGGCGGCCGGAGGCGCAGGAGTGACCGCTCAGGCGGCCGGAGGCGCAGGCAGTGCCGCTCAGGCGGACCGCGGCGCAGACAGTGCCGCTCAGGCGGACGGCGGCGCTGACAGTGCCGCTCAGGCGGACGGCGGCGGAGACAGGGACGGCGGCGGAGACAGTGCCGCTCAGGCGGACGGCGGCGGAGACAGTGCCGCTCAGGCGGACGGCGGCGGAGACAGTGCCGCTCAGGCGGACGGCGGCGGAGACTGTGCCGCTCAGGCGGACGGCGGCGGAGACAGTGCCGCTCAGGCGGACGGCGGCGGAGACAGTGCCGCTCAGGCGGACGGCGGCGGAGACAGTGCCGCTCAGGCGGACGGCGGCGCAGACAGTGCCGCTCAGGAAGACGGCTGCATCGCTCAGGGGGCCGGCGGCGACGGCTGCATCGCTCAGGGGGCCGGCGGCGACGGCTGCATCGCTCAGGGGGCCGGCGGCGACGGCTGCATCGCTCAGGGGGCCGGCGGCGACGGCTGCATCGCTCAGGGGGCCGGCGGCGACGGCTGCATCGCTCAGGGGGCCGGCGGCGACGGCTGCATCGCTCAGGGGGCCGGCGGCGACGGCTGCATCGCTCAGGGGGCCGGCGGCGACGGCTGCATCGCTCAGGGGGCCGGCGGCGACGGCTGCATCGCTCAGGGGGCCGGCGGCGACGGCTGCATCGCTCAGGGGGCCGGCGGCGACGGCTGCATCGCTCAGGACAGGAGGCTAGCGGGCTCGGCCACTCAGGACAGGAGGCTAGCGGGCTCGGCCGCTCAGGACAGGAGGCTAGCGGGCTCGGCCGCTCAGGACAGGAGGCTAGCGGGCTCGGCCGCTCAGGACAGGAGGCTAGCGGGCTCGGCCGCTCAGGACAGGAGGCTAGCGGGCTCGGCCGCTCAGGACAGGAGGCTAGCGGGCTCGGCCGCTCAGGACAGGAGGCTAGCGGGCTCGGCCGCTCAGGACAGGAGGCTAGCGGGCTCGGCCGCTCAGGACAGGAGGCTAGCGGGCTCGGCCGCTCAGGACAGGAGGCTAGCGGGCTCGGCCGCTCAGGACAGGAGGCTAGCGGGCTCGGCCGCTCAGGACAGGAGGCTAGCGGGCTCGGCCGCTCAGGACAGGAGGCTAGCGGGCTCGGCCGCTCAGGACAGGAGGCTAGCGGGCTCGGCCGCTCAGGACAGGAGGCTAGCGGGCTCGGCCGCTCAGGACAGGAGGCTAGCGGGCTCGGCCGCTCAGGACAGGAGGCTAGCGGGCTCGGCCGCTCAGGACAGGAGGCTAGCGGGCTCGGCCGCTCAGGACAGGAGGCTAGCGGGCTCGGCCGCTCAGGACAGGAGGCTAGCGGGCTCGGCCGCTCAGGACAGGAGGCTAGCGGGCTCGGCCGCTCAGGACAGGAGGCTAGCGGGCTCGGCCGCTCAGGACAGGAGGCTAGCGGGCTCGGCCGCTCAGGACAGGAGGCTAGCGGGCTCGGCCGCTCAGGACAGGAGGCTAGCGGGCTCGGCCGCTCAGGACAGGAGGCTAGCGGGCTCGGCCGCTCAGGACAGGAGGCTAGCGGGCTCGGCCGCTCAGGACAGGAGGCTAGCGGGCTCGGCCGCTCAGGACAGGAGGCTAGCGGGCTCGGCCGCTCAGGACAGGAGGCTAGCGGGCTCGGCCGCTCAGGACAGGAGGCTAGCGGGCTCGGCCGCTCAGGACAGGAGGCTAGCGGGCTCGGCCGCTCAGGACAGGAGGTTAACTGGTCCCGCAATTTGAGAGGAGGCAGGGAACGGGACGGGACCGGTGGCGTGGAAAGGGACCGGACCGGAGGCATGGACCGGTGCGGGGCAGGAGGCATGGACCGGGGCGGGACAGGAGGCATGGACCGGGGCGGGACAGGAGGCATGGACCGGGGCGGGACAGGAGGCATGGACCGGGGCGGGACAGGAGGCATGGACCGGGGCGGGACAGGAGGCATGGACCGGGGCGGGACAGGAGAGCTGGGACGGGACGGGACAGGAGGCATGGACCGGGGCGGGACAGGAGGCATGGACCGGGGCGGGACAGGAGGCATGGACCGGGGCGGGACAGGAGGCATGGACCGGGGCGGAACAGGAGGCATGGACCGGGGCGGGACAGGAGGCATGGACCGGGGCGGGACAGGAGGCATGGACCGGGGCGGGACAGGAGAGCTGGGACGGGACGGGACAGGAGAGCTGGGACGGAACGGAACCGGAGAGCTGGGACGGAACGGAACCGGAGAGCTGGGACGGGACGGGACAGGAGAGCTGGGACGGGACGGGACAGGAGAGTTGGGACGGAACGGAACCGGAGAGCTGGGACGGGACGGGACAGGAGAGCTGGGACGGAACGGGACAGGAGAGCTGGGACGGAACGGGACAGGAGAGCTGGGACGGAACGGGACAGGAGAGCTGGGACGGAACGGGACAGGAGAGCTGGGACGGAACGGGACAGGGGAGCTAGGACGGAACGGGACAGGGGAGCTGGGACGGAAAGGGACAGGAGAGCTGGGACGGAAAGGGACAGGAGAGCTGGGACGGAAAGGGACAGGAGAGCTGGGACGGAAAGGGACAGGAGAGCTGGGACGGACAGGGACAGGAGAGCTGGGACGGAAAGGGACAGGAGAGCTGGGACGGAAAGGGACCGGAGAGCTGGGACGGAAAGGGACAGGAGAGCTGGGACGGAAAGGGACAGGAGAGCTGGGACGGAAAGGGACAGGAGAGCTGGGACGGAAAGGGACAGGAGAGCTGGGACGGAACGGGACAGGAGGGCTTGGACGGAACGGGACAGGAGGGCTTGGACGGGACGGGACAGGAGGGCTTGGACGGGACGGGACAGGAGGGCTTGGACGGGACGGGACAGGAGGGCTTGGACGGGACGGGACAGGAGGGCTTGGACGGGACGGGACAGGAGGGCTTGGACGGGACGGGACAGGAGGGCTTGGACGGGACGGAACAGGAGGCTTGGGCAGGGACGGAAGGGTGATGGATCCTCCGTCAACGGGTGGCCGAGCCCGTCGACGGAGCCGGGAGCCAGGACCCCATCGCTTCCTCCCGGGACCATAGCCCCTCGGGCAAAGGGCAAGACGGGTACCTTCAAAATTAGAAGGTGTGGGGTTGTGGCTAGGCTCGGAGCTATCCGGATGGAGAGAGACCACTCCGAGCCTAACGGAGTGGGAGCTGGGAGGAGGAGTCCGGAGTGATGGGTAGTGGTCGGCATGACGGCGGGCAAACTCCGGATTTTGCCCCCAGATTCCCATGAGGTATTCCTCATAGGAATCCGCGCCGAATGGGTCGATCTCCATTGAGTGGAAGGCCTGCTGGGTCCCAACTGGCGAGTTCGTACTGTTATGATCGGTGAAATCAGGAACCCAATAGCAGGCAGGAGTGAACAAAAACGATGATTTATTCCAGAAGGAACAAAATCACAGTCCAGGGGGAAGTCAAGACAGGCAGGGGTCATGCACGGGAAGACACGGCAGAGGTACAGAATAACAATCCAAAAGAATGGTCGCGAGAACACGTTCAGGGGTCGAAGCCAGAAAAACCGTCAAAAACAAATAACAAAAGAACAGACTGCCAAAAACTTACAAACTCGGAAAAAACACTAAAACAAACAAAACACTCGGAAACAGATACTAACTAGAAACGGACTCGGAAACAGATATACTAATTAGAACAACTCACGTGAAAAGAATGACGAACTCGCGACGAGGAACAAAGACAGCAGGTATATATGCAGGTGTAGACAGGTGCAGACAATTAGTTTGAGAGCAGCAGGAAATGGAAAACAGCGAGAGAGCTAAGACATTTAACAAGGCAATTAGTAATTCGTTAGTAATTATCCTATCCTAGCCCTGTCGTTAGTGAATTAGTTAACAAGACAATGACTGGATACGTAAGGAAACACTAAACAGCTGTGGAAACGTGATGAGAATTAAATTGTTAGTTTGTGTTAGTAATAATTCTATTAAACCCTGACATTAGTAGATTAGTTAACCACCCCGTGTTTAGCCAGTTAGTAATAATAAGTCCTATATAAATGTTAGTAGTGCAGGGTAATACAAACGAAGTGTACAGAAACGAAAGTAAAACTCCGTGAGAGGGAGCGAGAGAGACAGCACAGAACGCAAGGCTGCGGAAAACATTGAAAAGTGTATGCTACCGAAACTGACAATACTATACATGACAGAATGACAAAAACACTCAGAACATAACAAAGCCACAACAACACCAGGTTCTTTCTGTCATTTTGTATGTTTATTGTCAAATCAGAAATATACAAACAATGATTGGTGACAGGTAAAAGGAAGACAACATGTTGATATTGGAATACATCTTATGCAAATACAATTCAATTTATCCATACGCTACCATAACTGGCAAGGAAAATGTCATCTTTCTTGACATTGTTCCCTCAAAACACATAACAACTCCCAGTATCCCAATGTCCCTATATGTACTATATTAGTTATTCATACAAACTCAATTTATCTTGTTAAAGACATTGAATGGCATTCAATTCAATACGTTCATTGTCAGGGTCCAAATGGACCACGTGCTGTCATGTAATTTGAATAAATCATGAACACTGACATTATGAGTAGCTGAATCACCTCATTTTTACCTATGTTTTGGCTCTGTACTCCAGTACTTTTGATGTGAAATGATACAACAACTGTGAGGCTAAAGTACAGACTGTAAGCTTTAATTTGAGGGCATTCTCATCCATATTGTAACTGAAGAAGGCTGGAGTACAGGCCTGGCATAGCATCACCAGTGAAGATACCCAGCATCTGATGATTTCTACAGCTCGCAGACTTCAGGCAGTCCTTGCATGCAAAGGACATGCAACCACCAAGTATTATTCTTTCATAGCAACATAATTAATGATTAGGATTAATACACTTTCCCTTTATGTCACAAGGAATATATTCAATGCATTAACTGTACAACTCTAAAAAAAAAGTCCCATGAAAGAGACATTTCTCATTTATATTGGTACAGATATTCTGCAATAAAATATGCTTTAGAACCACTACTCAAAGGTCTATGAAAACATGCATGTAAGTTATGATACTTAACATAGCTACATAGATTCTCACATTACAATGTATGACTACCGATGGCTATGATGTCTTCTGGGTTTAGATTAACTAAAATGACATGTCTACCATGTTTGCAAGTCTAAACAGAGATGACAGGTGTAGTTTAGGCCATCTCATGAATTGACAGACAAGAAACAGCTGAATATGAGCAATAGAACATAAGCAGCCTAATGTTTACAGGTATGTTACCATAACAGGTGACAGTTTAGCTAAATAATTTAGTTATTCGACAATGAAAGGGCACCCAGCGCTTTAATTCCAATGGAAATGATACGTATTTATTCAAGAACTTTAACTGGAGTTTCACTGTGGCACAATTCAGGGTGATAGCCAAAGTCGCGTAGCAATAGATAAATATTGACTACCCGAACAATACAAGTCATTAAATAATGTAAGGCAGTATTAAAACAACCTTCATTCGTTCTCCTCCATTTCTTCAAGATTTTGAAGTAAAAAGGACATCTGTGTCGCCTCCAAGTCCTCCGCAATCACAAACAACACGGCTAATTCCTCCATATTGTTTTTCTCCCAGCCGGTTTCAGAAAAGTCCGAAACTGTCCCAGTTGGATCTGCTCAGGCGATTTTCATTTCCGCCTGAGGCAGGTAAGCCGACTGCTCGCCGATGTCTACTCGAACACGCCCTATTTACTCATGGGACGGCGTCACGGCGGCTAGAAGGAAATCACATCACCGACATCACTGCTCACTCCAGAAGGAACTGTATACGTGCGCAGGCAATTGAGTGACAAGCAGGAGAAACAAAAACTCTACTTCGACAGGCAAACAAAAAGACTTTCCGACTAGTGTCTCGACTAGCGTTCACTAGTTCACTAGCGGACATTAAAAAGTTAAGTTAACTTTGAACCTCGGTTGTCAAGCCTCGTCAATATAACAACAGGTAAGAATATTTTCAAATATTATTAAAAAAATGAAAAGTCGCTGGGCATTGTTGGTATTAACACGTTCTTGTGAATAGGATGATGTCCTATACGACAAATCAGAATGTTTGTAAACAGAGGTTGCTACGATACTTCCGGGTGGCCACTCAGCACTTCAAAACCGCCTGCTATACGACATTCCTCAACGTTAGTCGGCAGCAGAGACTCTAAAAAATAGCTACAAACTTCTCCCGTATCGTATGTCATCGCTTGGATGGGATATCCAAGTTCGCAAACTTGTTGGGCGAGTTTGCATCCGACGCATCCTCACCATTAGGTGAACGTGTGTGTGTGTGTGTGTGTGTGTGTGTGTACTGACCGCGTGGTTACGGATATACAGGAACATGTGTCTGTGTGTGTGTGCGTGTGTGTGTACTGACCGCGTGGTTGGATATACAGGAACATGTGTCTGTGTGTGTACTGACCGCGTGGTTACGGATATACAGGAACATGTGTCTGTGTGTGTGTGTGTGTGTGTATGTGTACTGACCGCGTGGTTACGGATATACAGGAACATGTGTCTGTGTGTGTGTGTATGTGTACTGACCGCGTGGTTACGGATATACAGGAACATGTGTCTGTGTGTGTGTGTGTGTGTACTGACTGCACGGTTACGGATATACAAGAACGTGTGTTTGTGTGTGTGTGTGTGTGTGTACTGACTGCGCGGTTACGGATATACAAGAACGTGTGTGTGTGTATGTGTACTGACCGCGTGGTTACGGATATACAGGAACATGTGTGTGTGTGTGTGTGTGTATGTGTACTGACCGCGTGGTTACGGATATACAGGAACATGTGTCTGTGTGTGTGTGTGTGTGTGTACTGACCGCACGGTTACGGATATACAGGAACATGTGTCTGTGTGTGTGTGTGTGTGTGTACTGACCGCGTGGTTACGGATATACAGGAACATGTGTCTGTGTGTGTACTGACCGCGTGGTTACGGATATACAGGAACATGTGTCTGTGTGTGTGTGTGTGTGTACTGACTGCACGGTTACGGATATACAGGAACATGTGTCTGTGTGTGTGTGTGTGTGTGTGTGTATGTGTACTGACCGCGTGGTTACGGATATACAAGAACGTGTGTCTGTATGTGTGTGTGTATGTGTACTGACCGCGTGGTTACGGATATACAAGAACGTGTGTGTGTGTGTTTGTGTGTGTGTGTATGTGTACTGACCGTGTGGTTACGGATATACAAGAACGTGTGTGTGTGTGTGTACTGACCGCGTGGTTACGGATATACAGGTACATGTGTGTGTGTGTGTGTGTGTGTGTGTGTGTGTGTGTGTGTGTGTGTGTGTACTGACCGCACGGTTACGGATATACAAGAACGTGTGTGTGTTTGTGTGTGTACTGACCGCGTGGTTACCTAATGGTGAGGATGCGTCGGATGCAAACTCGCCCAACAAGTTTGCGAACTTGGATATCCCATCCAAGCGATGACATACGATACGGGAGAAGTTTGTAGCTATTTTTTAGAGTCTATGGTTTGTATAGCGAAACCACAGTCCAAACGTCAGAAACAGGTATCGCATCTCAAACAGGCTACACAGAGCTCTGAAGCAACGGTGCACAAACTGATATGCGACCAAAATTTGCCTCTCCTGTACACGAATGTGTATCTACATTCCAATGCAATCAGGCCTGTATACAGTGGTAGGCGCCAGTGTTAATGCTATACTGTATTTGTAAAAATAAATGCTTAAAAATTATCATTTTTTTACTGTTCACATTTTACTTTCATATGATGAACTTTCCTATTCCTACTGCACCTAAAGAAGAAATCCATCAAGTTATCCATCCATATCTACTGTATATCTGGCAGCAGAGTGATGGTTTAAGGCTTGTTTGATACGTCAGACCATTGATGACTTAGAGCCATTTTACCAACCATGTATTCCATACTGTTCCAGCATAATTTACAGCTAAATCTAGTCCCACCCCCCAATTCCCATAGAGATCCATTCAAATGCAGAGACGTTATAGTATCGCTTGTAAGAGTACCAGAAAATAAGATATCAAGAGTTTTTTGATGTTGATGGGTCACAGACATCAGGAAGTCATGGCATGCAAAGGATATGTGGCCAAATATTAAAAATGATAACTTTATATATAAATGCAGGGTGCCAATAATTGTGGCACACATGGTTTTGTTAAAAATAATTATTTATTGATGAGGGATTTTTTTTCTCATAATAAATTTACTTTACTTAAGGTTGTATTTTTCTAATTTTTTCAGTGTGAGATTAAGCTAATTCACCAAACGGTGAATGTTTTATAACCTTTTTTTACTAATCTTTACCAGTGGTGCCAATAATAGTGGAGGGCACTGTATACCGCAGGTTCTTGTCCAATAAAATAATGCTTTAATATGTTTCCTGTTTCATCGAACTGGGATACAATGTGAATTGTAGCCAAGATACTTTCATGTCTGACTTTCATGCAATGAACCCTTTACTTACAAATGGATTTAAACTGCAAACCAGATTGATTTCACACTAAAACTGTACATAGGCTACGGATTACAAACCCGTACGTACGGATTGCAAATCCGAGAGTACGGATTTCCATGTTGAGATTTTTATTCCACCTATAGGGTGATTTGAGGGCCTCCGTATTAATCCGTCGGTTGCGATTTACAACTGCATATTTCTGTGTGCGCAGAAGTCTGGACAGAATGACAAGGATGAGGCATAGCATAGCCTATTAGAAAGAGACAGATTAATTACTATATGTAATAGCGACCCATAAAGCAATGGAGAGCGAGTGAGGTGCCTGCTCCAACCGCCACTGAGCTGGGAGAAATGTAAATACTCACCATTGTTTTTATACTCATGGATTTTTGACAGGAGGGACTGGGAAGGTAGACTACTGTAGGGCTCCCTTCCTGGCCAGACTTGATATGGGCCCATCACAGACACACGATCGCACACGGACGCAATTATGCACCTCAGGATGGAACCTGCCGGCAGCCTGAACCTTTATTCCAAATTCATGGATTAAAAATGACAAGGCACATGTCAATCTTTTTTGGTGCACAAAAGGCGTGTTTGTTATCGGCACAGCCTAACATATAAACCAGCCTAACATACAAACCTAAGACTATGTCCTAAAGAGAACATGCAATCAATTATTCAATCCAGGATTGTCGTCTAATAGAGATCTCTTTCTCTCACTCTCTCTGGGTAATTGTACAGTTTTTCTGTGTGAATTTTTACACCTTGCATGTTATGTTTATATCTGTTACAGGTATCAATGAGCCTGAGGGTGTGTCTGCAGCTTGTTGTCTTGACAACGGCCTTTATTTGTAAGTAAAATTATGTTTATACTGGTATTTTTTGCTGACAACAAAGAATGGGGCTGTGTGAATTTTTGAAACTTGCATGTTATGTTTATATCTTGATGACAACCTTTATCTGTAAGTAAAAACCTGTTTATACCTGTATTTTCTACTGAAAACAGAAAATGTTCACAAGTATGATTAAAGGTCCCAGCTCATACTATTTTTGTCAATTTTATATTATTCTACCAAACATGTTGGTTTTGTAAGGGAAACATATTACAATATATTTTTCAAAAATATATAAATCCAGTGAGTTTTTTTCACCCTTCGAGCTGAACAGCCTGTTTAGGTGAGAGTTTTAGGTTTTTTCAGATGCTCTGCATTGATTGGTTACCTCACCCGGAATCACACAAGCACCCCTCCTATCCCATCTCTTGCATCGCACAGACCAGAGAGAGAGAGAGAGCGAAAGAGAGCGAGAGAGAGAGAGAAAAGAATAAAATAAGATCTTTAAAGGATGATAAGATTATAAAAACTCCTTATCCGTCGTGTCTCAAGTGGCAGGGAACCAGGATAACCATGTGGACTGTACAGAGCCAGAGAAGGTGTGTGTGAAGGAGGGAGACCAGGCTGTTCTGCGCTGTAACGTGTCGGCGCTCATGAATGGTCAATCGGAGGATGGCCTGTACATCCTGTGGGAAACTAACGATGGACCTGTCTGTGAGCTGGAGGGGGAGAAATCTCACGCTCATCGCGGCTACAAGAACCGGACAGAGATCTCCAACGAGAAGGGCAAAGAGTATCAGTACCTCCTCATCATCAATAAAACCACATTCTCAGATGCTGGAAATTATTTCTGTAAACTGGAGAAGAATGGGAGAGCTGCTCATGTCACTACTGTTCATCTTACCATTCAAGGTAAGAGAATTTTGAAATATGCACCCTAATTTAAAAAAATAATGTTATTTTGAAATGTAGCATGACATGCGGCTACTAGGTGGCTACTCCTGTTAAGATGAAAACATTGATATCACACTGTTACACACACCTAAATATGTATCCTAATCATTCACTCTGTACCTCAATAAAACATCACTTTTTCTTGTACTCTACAGTATGTAGAGGGATTGCCCTGGGATCACATTTTTCAGTAGTTTTTTTAAAAGTTTTTTTTTTTAATGTTCCCATTCATAATGACTACAAGGAAAATTGAACATTAATCTAGCACACAGTATTTTCCATACCTTAAATCACAAGTATAGCCCAGAAAAAGCATATAGCCTGTTTGCGTCATAGTAAATTGACTAGATAAAAAATTATGTTACGCTGGGCTGTACATTTTTGTTCACAGCATCAAAGAACACTTAGAAACTCCGTATTAGCAGATTAGATTAATTCTAGTTTTATATGATGAATAAATATATTTATGAACTCACACATGAATGCTATTGTCCACTATGTCACGCATGGGTAGGTATAGACTGGGTGGTGGGGTGCTTGTTAAATGGACTTGCTCCGGGAAAATAGTGACACATAGAAACTCCGTATTTTGCAGAGTTGTCACAAATCGTCTACAAATAAAGTTTGTGTTTTCCACTCGTAGTTTGGCTGCAGGAGCTACGAATGTCTCAGTTGAGCAAAATCTTGGCGCCGGCACCATGGTCACCAGGCATCTGCAGAAAGGGGTTAATCTGACACTGAATAAAATTAGAAAAGTCCAACCTTTAATTGAAGTAAATTTATTATGAGAAAAAAAAATCCCTCATCAAGAAATTATTATTTTTAACAAAACCACGTGTGCCACAATTATTGGCACCCCTGCATTTTTAGTCTTGATATTTTATTTTCAGGTACTCTTACAAGCGCTATTATAACATCTCTGCATTTGAATGGATCTCTATGGGAAATGGCGGGTGGGACTAGAATTAGCTGTAAATTATGCTGGAACAGTATGGAATACATGGTTGGCTAAATGGCTGTAAGTCATCAAGGGTCTGAGGTATCAAACGAGCTTCAAACCATCACTCTGCTGCTAGATATGCAGTAGATATGGAAGGATCACTTTAAGGGTTTTTTCTCCTGACAAATTTTCCAATTGATATTGCTACCAAATATTTTAAATGATTACTTTATTCTATATATAAATGCAGGGGTGCCAATAATTGTGTTAAAACTAATTATTTCTTGATGAGGGATTTTCTTTCTCATAATAAATTTACTTCAATTAAAGGTTGGATTTTTCAAATATTTTCAGTGTGAGATTAAGCTAATTCACCAAACAGTTAATTTTTTATAACCCTTTTTACTCATCTTTACCAGGGGTGCCAATAATAGTGGAGGGCACTGTATGTAGCTCTCAGTATTTTGTGGCAAACTAAAGCAATATGATTTTTGTTTTTGCATTTGTGGCACTTTATTTTGACTTAAATTATGGAGAAAAAAAAGTTTGTATTGTAAGTGGTACAACTATCTTGTTTCATTTAAGCCATTTACCAAGTTTCTGTGATGCTCAAACCAGGAGTTATAAAACCTTAAGCAGAGCACCCCCTAAATAGGTGAGTGACTAAAAAATTTGCCATCTGTGCGAAGGGGTTAAGGCTCTGTTCCAATGTGTGGATGGGCCCCACGGTCTGGTATCTGTTAAAGCACTGTTCCAGTGTGTGGATGGGCCCCATGGTCTGGTATCTGTTAAAGCACTGTTCCAGTGTGTGGATGGGCCCCATGGTCTGGTATCTGTTAAGGCTCTGTTCCAGTGTGTGGATGGGCCCCACGGTCTGGTATCTGTTAAGGCTCTGTTCCAGTGTGTGGATGGGCCCCACGGTCTGGTATCTGTTAAGGCTCTGTTCCAGTGTGTGGATGGGCCCCATGGTCTGGTATCTGTTAAGGCTCTGTTCCAGTGTGTGGATGGGCCCCATGGTCTGGTATCTGTTAAGGCTCTGTTCCAGTGTGTGGATGGGCCTCATGGTCTGGTATCTGTTAAGGCTCTGTTCCAGTGTGTGGATGGACCCCATGGTCTGGTATCTGTTAAGGCTCTGTTCCAGTGTGTGGATGGGCCCCATGGTCTGGTATCTGTTAAGGCTCTGTTCCAGTGTGTGGATGGGCCTCATGGTCTGGTATCTGTTAAAGCTCTGTTCCAGTGTGTGGATGGGCCCCTTGGTCTGGTATCTGTTAAGGCTCTGTTCCAGTGTGTGGATGGGCCTCATGGTCTGGTATCTGTTAAGGCTCTGTTCCAGTGTGTGGATGGGCCTCATGGTCTGGTATCCGTTGACATCTCTTGTTGTCTGCTATGCTTGGGGTCAACCAGGCACAAAGTCTTGGCAGTTACTGTGTCTTTTTGTGTGCCTCTCAATTGACTTACCTTTTATCCCTAAATATTAAAAATCTGTTTAGAGACTGTGGTAAGTGAAAGTTTGTGAAGTTTGAAACCTGTAGGGGCAAGTGCCACCACAATCACCCACAAAAAGATTAAAAAGTAGTATATTTTCATTCATTTTATACAGCTACCCCACAAATGACCCCACACACCTTTGTAGGGCTTTTGAAAACATACCATTATGTTTATTGTTTATTGCGCGTTTACTATTTAATCCCAAAAAAATTATGAAAAGTCATATAGTGTGAAGATTAAAATAAGGTCAACTGATTTCTAATTGACGTCAAACACTGAATCGGGTCAAATTAACAACAAACATAATATATGGGCTAAGGCACTTTTCCTGTGTGTGGATGTCTTAATGGGCAGTCCGTGTGATTGTCTGATAATGTTAAAAATGTCTATTTTGGGTGATACTTTTGACCACTTTTAATACTTTAATGTCAACAAAAGAAACTAATCTATGTTGAATTAAATTTTCTGTGCACAGGCCATGAAAACAACATTTCGGTTGTTTTCGGGGGAATTTTGAAGATTTCTCTGCCCATGACGGAAGACGTGAGATTGCATTTTATGTCAACATCGAGTTCTACAAAGGGTGACGTGTGCGCCGTGCAGCAGAACATGCTAAGACCAGGCTGTGCGTACACATCGCGAGCTGAACTTCGGAGCGGCGAGCTATGGCTCAGTAACATCACGTTTGCAGATGAGGGCAGTTACTCTGTCATTGACGTCAGGACAGAAAATATCATAAACACAGTTGTGCTTTCTGTCAGAGGTAAGTCACTGCCAAAAGTTAACGTGCCTACGTTTATGTTGAAAACAGGGTGCGCGTACACACTAGTTTGAAATGTGTAAACTGCCAGAGACTCAGTGCAGCAATATAGGGCAGTGTGCCTGATGTGATGCTCTGCCCCCTGCAGGTCAAGTTAAGAATTGGGAACTGGATGAAGGCGGGAACCTCTCGATCTCTCTTTTCTCTTTGAACTCGTGCTACATCGAGTTCCATGGCGGGACAGAGAACTCCACTGCAGAGAGGGTGTGTGAGGTAGAGAACGGCACGGTGATCAATCCAGCCAAAGAATACCACCAGAGACTGTCTGTGTGGAACGGAAACCTGATACTGAGCGACCTCACAGCAAAGGATTGTGGGACGTACATTGTGCAGCAGGAAATGGGAGGAAGAGCCATCCTAATTCTCAAAGTCATACCTCAGGGAACCCACACCACAGGTATCAAAGTCATACCTCAGGGAACCCACACCACAGGTAAGAGGTGTATTTGTGTGTAAAGACTGTATATCTTGAAGCTCTGCAATCCTGTCTGTATCGGAATGCAGTAACTGATTGTCGTTCTTGATCAGATGCTGTGCTGCAATGTTTCAAAAATTTGATCATGTCTTTCTGCTTGGCTGCGGGTGTTGGGGTAGCCTCCCAGCCAGAAGGGGGCAGTATGGGTGGGGGAAGTCTTTAGGAAGAGCACATTAGGATGAGAGTAGAGAACTCGGGCTGTGTAAGAATCGGTGCTCTTCCATACTACTGAGTATGCTTGATGAGTATACTGGTTGAAAAAGTTAAATAGGCAAACTTATCCTCTAAATATAGTGTACTTAAGATCCCCAGATTTGACACTTAATTCCAGGGTTTCGCTGAGTATATTTTGGGAGCATACTTTTCAGGAAGTAAACAAATGTTTTGGTCCCATAATAATAATAATAATAATGCCTGGCGTTTATATCACACTCAAAGCGCTTTATAATGATGAGGGGGAAACTTGCCTCAACCACCACCAATGTGTAGCACCCACCTGTGATGCAACAGCAGACATTTTGCGCCAGAACACTGACCACATCAGCTGAGGTGGAGATGGAGAGAACAATTTTTAGCCAATGAAACTGGTGGATGATGAGGTGGCAGATTGAAAGAGCCGGGTTGGGAGTTTAGCCAGGACACCATCTTTAATGACCACAGTGAGTCAGGGCCTCGGTTTAACGTCTCATCCGAAAGACGGCATCTCCTACAGCGCAGTGTTCCCATCACTGCACTGGGGCATTGGGATTTATTTGACCAGAGGGCCAGGATGACCTACTGGCCTACCAACATCACTTCCATCCAAGTACTAACCAAGCCCTAACCAAGCTCACACCTGCTTAGCTTCAGCCAATCAGCAGGAGGTCTCCCATCCAAGTACTAACCAAGCCCTAACCAAGCTCACACCTGCTTAGCTTCAGCCAATCAGCAGGAGCAGATTGCATGGGGCGGTGTGTCTTACGACACTTCCACAGTAAAATGGTTTGAAAATAGTATGTATTTTTGTGTGTACTGCCAATTGCGTACTAAACAGTATGCAGTAAGCAGTACACATTATGCTAGTACACAGGAAACGGTAGACATGGCTCTGATTCTGACCCAGTCTGACTCACTGAGCGAGTGCTTCTGCAGTCTTTAGAACCATGATGCAAATTGAGGGGGAGATTTTTCTTTTCGATTGAATTGTGTTCATCCCTGGTGGGGCTATGAGCCCCCCCCCCCCAATCTTTGAGTACGTAGAAGAATGGGGTTATGAAAAGAGAATGGTTGAGAAGTATAACCTATCAACATTGCATTTTTTCTATTTATTCAAGCTTTTTATTTGTGTACTTGCTTAAATGTATATTTATTTGTTGACTTGTTATAAAACGCTTGGTTTGATTCCAGTATTGCTGTATAACTTTGGTAACATGAGCAGAGGGTCTTCCCTGTTGAGTGTCTGTGGACAGCATTCTCATTTCTAACAATGAAACATTGTAACTGTGTGCCTCTGTGCTCTACCTGTATGCAACAAAGTAAACAGCCTGTTGCTTCAGTTTCTTCAAAGAAAAGATGAGGGGCTCTATTGGATACATTGCTTCCTGTAAAGGCAAATCCAAGTTCTTTAGTATAGAAACTTCTATCTACTTGTCTACATAAATATTAAATTCACTTTATACAGTGCAGGCCGTAAGTATTTTGACATTGACATGGAACAGTGACTATAAGGTTAAAGTGCATACTTTTGAGGGTCCATTTCAAATCCAATGGGCTCGAGTACAGAGCCAAAACAACATTACACGTGTCACTGTCCAAATACTTACAGGCTGCACTGTATTATACCAGATTATTATTTCACCATTCATCATTAATCGTCTAATAAAATGCATTGTAATGTGAGGGTATGAGCAGCAATAGTGGTTTGCTGGCCACTATTATGTCATTTTAAAACATGCCCCTAAATCTGCCTTTAGCCATTCTGAATATATTAATGTCACATAAAACACCATTGATTTGCTTTCTTTTATTTCTAATGCTTTCTTTCTTTTCCAGATCGGCACTGGAGCATTTGGCTACTAATACCAGCATCTGTAATACTAGCACTTTTTTCTGCTTATATCTGGTTAAGAAAATGGTTCATAAGAAGGAGGTGGAGAATGAGGGAAACTGAAGAAGATCAACAAGTCCCCTTAAAAAAGATTAAGTCTCCCATGGCCATTGAGGAGGGAACCTGTCCACCTTCACCATAGTGTGGCTGTTTGAGGAGTACTTCAGTGCTGATATCCACAGTCCACATCATTTAAAAAAATAATTGTATTCTTTTTTACCCTCTTTTTAAAAAATTGGTGCCCAACGTGGGGCTGAGCATGTCCAGTCCTCTCCCCAACTTTGAGTGGCCAATCGTCTCTACCCGAGCATTATTCTACCCAATCGTCTCTACCCGAGCATTATTCTACCCAGGTTCATTTGGAATTGTGTGAGAGTCAGGTGTAACAAGTAGATGTAACATATTCACATACACAAACACACACCTCTATCAGGTCTGTGGATCCTTAAAAAGTATTAAATTCGTTTATCTAAAAAAAAGGACTTAATTGGTATTAAAATGTCTTAAATCCATCTTTCAGAGGTCTTAAAAATGCCACAGACAGATAAGATTTATTTTTTTACGTTTCATTTTGAAATCTGAGAAAAGAATGGGTAACGAGAATATTTGGATTTACCGTTTTGTAGCGTCACACGTCCCCGCTTCTGCTATCAGGATTAGAGAAATTTAGGAGATTTCCCGTTAATTTAAGCTACATAAACGTCACAAGCATTATCTTGCGGCTTTTATCAATCCGATCCCGTTTATAACTTGCAAAGATGCATTATTTTCACTATTCCCGAGTCCTGACATAAAATACCTGTAGAGAGATTTCTCTTCGTCTCTCTCACGGAGTCGGGGTCTTAGGGGAGGGGCGGGGCTCCCTCTGCTCTCTCAAACACACGCGTGATACCAGCGGGGCTCCCTCTGCCCTCTCAAACACACGCGTGATACCAGCGGGGCTCCCTCTGCCCTCTCAAACACACGCGTGATACCAGCGGGGCTCCCTCTGCCCTCTCAAACACACGCGTGATACCAGCGGGGCTCCCTCTGCCCTCTCAAACACACGCGTGATCCCGGCAGGGCTCCCTCTGCTCTCAAACACACGCGTGATACCAGCGGGGCTCCCTCTGCCCTCTCAAACACACGCGTGATACCGGCGGGGCTCCCTCTGCTCTCAAACACACGCGTGATACCAGCGGGGCTCCCTCTGCCCTCTCAAACACACGCGTGATACCAGCGGGGCTCCCTCTGCCCTCTCAAACACACGCGTGATACCAGCGGGGCTCCCTCTGCCCTCTCAAACACACGCGTGATACCAGCAGGGCTCCCTCTGCTCTCTCAAACACACGCGTGATACCAGCGGGGCTCCCTCTGCTCTCTCAAACACACGCGTGATACCAGCGGGGCTCCCTCTGCCCTCTCAAACACACGCTTGATACCGGCGGAGATGAGGTGTTCACATGCACACAGAGTGACAATTGCGCAGAGAACTAATAACTTATTTGCTACTGTATGTTCAACGCCATTAACAATTCATTGATCAAGAGAAAATGTATTTCAAAATATAAAACATTACAGCTCATAACGTGAAGTAAAATGGCTTTTAACATTTACATTAGCTACTGTAGCTAGCTAGCTAACAAGCTAACTAGGTTACCGAGATGATTCTTCATCATCCAGAACGTGCCTCCTCTTCAGATGCTCCAGCAACACTGATGCGCTCCCATGCCAGGCAAGGTCAGCTTTGCAAATGTTGCAGTTCACAGCCTTTTATGAGTGAATTGCGCATGTGCACCTCTCAACACAGATGAGAAGGAAGCAAACGGTGTGTTTAATTCAGCTCCACAGCAAGGGTCGTTTCTAGACTGCTTTGATTGGGGGGGCATGAAGAGATGTTGGTGGGACACAAGGTGGGATGAAGTAGTGGGGGTCTGGCGGTCCTCCCCCATAAAAATTTGAACCTTTATATTGCTTTATTTATTTAGAATTTAGTGTTGAACATATTTTTACAGTTTGTTAAACATTAACTTCATGAGCTCACACAGGTGTAAATTGTGTTCTCAGGTATGCTTCACAGATTTTAACAGGTTTATATTCTCATTTCACAATGATACTGTATTAAAACACTGGTGCAGACCAATAGATGAGTTTTCTGTTTACATACAATGGAGAGGTGGCATGCGGCTTTGGGGAGAAACGACGGAAACGGGACAAACTCAGGTGTTTTAACCTTTTCTGTATTATTTTATTTTCAATAACAGTGCAGTACAATATCTGTATGAAGCCAGAGTTGAGTTATTTTTTTTTGAAGGGAGAGAAAATCAAAGGTATGACACAAATCACAATTATGATTATGAATGCAGCTACGTGGCATTTAAGATGAAATACCTACATATAATGTAAACAAAAGCGAAGCTAAATAACTGGATACTGTTTACATTAGAGTTCCATGTTTATGATCAAAGTCATTCTGTGTCAATCTATTTAAGCATTAAAATAATATGAAGACACACTGAATGTACAGAAGTGGCTTTATTTGTGTATATTTAAGCAATGTTGTATGAATGTACCAGCAATGACTGAATGTACATTTGTATTTTTTTTTTGTGTGCACTTTTTATATGTGACTTGTATGTAAGAAAGAGGATTTTAACTTCATTAAAGGTGTTTTTTAAAAATTATCTCTCACTCTCTATCTATTGCTCTCTCTCACACACACACACACACACACACACACGCATAGCGTGATAGTCATCAAATAAAG
>CM040406.1:62111862-62234362 GCA_022702515.1 Ilyophis sp. 1 JC-2022
TTCATGGAGGCACAGTAGTATAGCGCTACGTCGCGCTCTGTCACGTTTTCAATCTTCAGGAGGACAGAGTCGTCAGCCGGGTCAAATTCCACTCTCAGGCGTGGGCTAGCACCCAAGAAAAACTCAGGGAAAAGCGCGTTTGAGCTCTTCTTCTTGGCTGAAATGCTTAGGAATGGAGCTTCGTCACAACGCTGGCCAAACCAAAGGGTTTGCGTTTCATGTACAACGTCGCAATGCAGACGTACGGTATCGCCCACATTGACAGATCTTGTTTCAATTGCTCCAGATAGGCTCTGCTGTGTCAGAACTTTAAAAAAATGAGTAAAACAATGACAAATTCAGTAAATATTTTTGTAATGTTTTATACCAGGTACGATATACCCTAAGAAAGGTCTTTGTCACACTAACAGCTCATTTTTACTGTAAGATACTTCAAAGTGTAACAGTGTAGGTTACCTGAGCTTCTTAAAACACAGAAATAAAAATAATAAAACACAATAAAATCACACCTGTGACCAACAGTTTAAGCTTTTCCAGGTGTGTGTGTGTGTGTGTGTGTGTGTGTGTTTGGGCATGTGTGTGTGTGTCATTGTCAGACATTGGTTCATGAAGATTCTGTGAATACACACACACACATGCCCACACAGACACACACACCTGGATATTTTTTCATTGCAACACCAGAAAAAAACTACAGTATCGATGCGGATACAAAGGTATTTGAAAAGTATTGTTTTAAAAATGACAAAAAATATGAACTCACTGAGTATGACGAGTAGCGGAGCTAGGAGGTCATTCATGTCGGCGGCTCTCACAAGCGTGGAGCGAGAAAGTTCCTGGTCTTAGTCACTGGTCTGTGCCCCTGGTCTGTGTCTCTGGTCTGTGCCCCTGGTCTGTGTCTCTGGTCTGTGCCTCTGGTCTGTCTCTGGCAAGAGGCTCAAATATAACTGTGTCCGTCTGTGGTCCCAGACTCAGGGGAGGGTCTAACATAAAAATTTTTTATTAAAAAAGCCCCGCTCTGATGTGTTCAGAACTTCCTGGTACAGAATGTGTGAAGCGAGCATCAACACAGGGTTTGCGTTAATATAACGCTTTTTCCTCACACTCGAAGCGCTTTGCAGTGATGAGGAAAAAACTCACCTCAAACATCCACCAATGTGTAGCACCCACCTGGGTGATGCAACGGAAGCCATTTTGCGCTAGAATGCTCACCATACACATCAGATGGAGAGGGAGAGAATTATTTTTAGCCAAATAAACTGGGGGATGATTAGGCGGCAGGTTGAAAGAGCCAGGTTGGGCACTGATGAAACCCTTACTCTAGTGAGTCAAGACCTCGGTTTAATCCAAAAGACAAAGTCTCCTATACAGCACAGTGACCCCCTCACTGCACTGGGGCATGGGGACCCTCCAGGACTGGAGTTAAACCTGCAGGCACTGCAGCCCTCCAGCACTGGAGTTAAACTTGAAGACACTGCGGCCCTCCAGGACTGAAGTTAAACTTGCAGACGCTGTGGCCCTCCAGGACTGGAGTTAAACTTGCAGACACTGTGGCCCTCCAGGACTGGAGTTAAACCTGCAGACACTGTGGCCCTCCAGGACTGGAGTTAAACTTGAAGACGCTGTGGCCCTCCAGTACTGGAGTTAACCTTGCAGACACTGTGGCCCTCCAGTACTGGAGTTAAACCTGCAGACGCTGTGGCCCTCCAGGACTGGAGTTAAACTTGCAGACACAAAACCTCCTCCAAGACTGGAGTTAAACCTGCAGACACTGTGGCCCTCCAGGACTGGAGTTAAACTTGCAGACACAAAACCTCCTCCAGGACTGGAGTTAAACCTGCAGACACTGTGGCCTTCCAGGACTGGAGTTAAACTTGCAGACACAAAACCTCTTCCAGGACTGGAGTTAAACTTGCAGACACTGTGGCCCTCCAGGACTGGAGTTAAACCTGCAGACACTGTGGCCCTCCAGGACTGGAGTTAAACCTGCATTCTAAAATAAATTTTAGAATGTAAAAGAACTGTCCAAAATAGTTACGGCGCTGCGGGATCAGTCTCGGGTAAGTTTCGGTTTCGATTCTGCGGAAACACGGCTACACGTCTTTCCCCGAGCCAGTAGACTTTAAAAAAAAATATATATTTGGTGCCCGACGCGAATAGTCAGTAGGCTATTTAACGAAGTATATCGGAGTAATCTAGATTGCAGTGTGAAGCTAGCGGCAGTAGCTAATCTGGATTGCAGTGTGACGCTAGCGGCAGTAGCTAATCTGGATTGCAGTGTGAAGCTAGCGGCAGTAGCTAATATGGATTGCAGTGTGAAGCTAGCGGCAGTAGCTAATCTGGATTGCAGTGTGAAGCTAGCGGCAGTAGCTAATCTGGATTGCAGTGTGACGCTAGCGGCAGTAGCTAATCTGGATTGCAGTGTGAAGCTAGCGGCAGTAGCTAATATGGATTGCAGTGTGACGCTAGCGGCAGTAGCTAATCTGGATTGCAGTGTGAAGCTAGCGGCAGTAGCTAATATGGATTGCAGTGTGAAGCTAGCGGCAGTAGCTAATCTGGATTGCAGTGTGAAGCTAGCGGCAGTAGCTAATCTGGATTGCAGTGTGAAGCTAGCAGCAGTAGCTAATCTGGATTGCAGTGTGAAGCTAGCGGCAGTAGCTAATCTGGATTGCAGTGTGAAGCTAGCGGCAGTAGCTATATTAGATGTAAGTAGTGATGTAATAGAATCGGTAGTTTTTACGATTTTAGTACTTACATTCCAAAACATGTCTTTCGTTGTTTTTCTTTTTTATTTATACAGGGATTGTTTAGTTGTGTCTCAGGGCAATCCCATTGAGTTGAATGGACGCATTTCCCTTTGTATTCCCCCAAAAAAGCGGCGTGAACCGTCAAGTACACGGATGAGCCACGGTGTTCTATTAGCGCATGAAGTCAATTCATGGAGGCGCCGTGTTAGACTATGGGGCTTTTTTGGGAGCCAGAGCATGCGCACTGGGTACTTAACGTGGCTTTTGGAACCAGAGAGCATGCGCATTTTACTGGGAATAAAAAAAAAAACCTTATAACTTCTTCTGTGGGGCGCAGGAAAAAAATCGGTCCCTGGAGAGTAATTCATTTAGTGTGAAGAAATTTTAGAATGTAAAAGAACTGTCCAAAATAGTATAATTTGGCCTGGGTAATTTCGTTGTTTTTAATGGACTTCAATGGGGAATTTCCTTTTTTTGGCAACAGAGGCTGCAATACCTCTGGTGACCACTGGAGTTTGCGAGCTTCAAGGAGAGTTTCAATCCCTGGTCGCCTGGGCCAGGTTGCTTAGTCACGGCGCTGCGGGATCAGTCTCGGGTAAGTTTCGGTTTCGATTCTGCGGAAACGCGGCTTCACGTCCTTCGCCGAGCCAGTAGGCTTTTTAAAAAATAATTATATTTGGTGCCCGACGCGAATAGTCAGTAGGCTATTTAACGAAGTATATCGGACTAATCTAGATTGCAGTGTGAAGCTAGCCCCAGCACCTCAGCAATGGTGTGAAAATTTCAAAATAAAAGCACAACGATAGACCCAGTATATGTTTAATATAATGGAATTCATTAAGCTATAATCGAACCAATTTTTCCTAAAATATAAACGTGCTAAAACTATTCCTCTTCTACATTAACAATATTATAACAACTTAAATTTCAAACATATTCAAAAACAACTAAAGATGGATAGCCCTGCTACTTTGGCTGAAATCAAAGACTTGATTCATAAGACTTGATTCATAAGACTTGATTCATAACACTGTAACTGAGGAGTGTACATGTTTCTCATTTTAAGTGCCATTATCTTCATGTATGTATTTATTTATTATATAAATTTCTGTATTGTTTGAATGTTGTCTTGTATTGTTCTACTTATTGTTGGGTTCTCAGCCTGCTCTTTGTGAGGTTGGCCACTTCTCTGTGGAGCACTCGTGTAGCGTCCTCTTTCTTCGGTTTTCGTTATCCGTCCCGTGTTTTCGCTTGTCCTGCTACTGCGCCGCATTTCTGCTCCTTATTTAAACCTCGCGTCTTTCTTGTTCGACGCTTCCATGTTGTCTTTTGTTTGACACGGAACGCCGGTACGGTACAGGACAGACAGCTCGAGCTGGACCTCATTGCCTTCAACACAAAGTTGTTGACGTAACGGGGGACTTGACTTGGATGTCTTAAGAGTTATTTAGGAAGTCTCCTACTCTTTTCCATCCTCTGCCTTTATTTTCTGTTACGTTATCTGTCTCTCTAGTCCGAGACAGTTCTCTTCGCCTTTCCTGTTTTTACCTCTTGGTTATATTGCTTTCTATAATAGAGAGAGCGAGAGGTTCTTTCTTTTTTCTATTTCTCTACGTGCTCTATATCACAGAGCCTTAATCGCACACTCCAGGTTATTATTTAGTTATGACATTTCCTCTCTCATAGGGAGGATATGCTCATCTCTTGTGTTTACGAGTTCGCTCGCCTTACTGCAAGTTGTTTTTCGTTCTCCCTGTGTTTTCCAGTCTCCCCCTAAAATATCCTCTCTACGTGAGAGAGGGAGTCTGGTTTTCTTTTTGTTTTTTTTCTTCCTTATCACGGAGTGTTTCTCCGTTCTAGTGGTGCTGTTTTCAGCGCTTTAAGATTCCCACTGTCGCGCCTGGTCCTCCGACCCAGCACGCCCTAACAATTGTATTGCTTGCTGCCGCTTGGCCAGGACACCCTTGTAAAAGAGATATTCATCTCAAGGGGACTCCTGGTAAAATAAAGGATAAATAAATACATTTAATTAAATATATACATGTAAAACTATAAATTTTCTTTTAACAGACTTAGCATAACTTACAATGTCTTATAATGCCTTCCTGTTTTTTTTCAATGTTTTGAATTGGAACAATGATATCAAACAAAAGATAAAAATGGAGAAATAAAAATGAAATATTCTCATTATTTCTAAGTATTATTACTACATCCAAAACAACACTTGTACTAAAGATTAACTGAAAGGTGAGGGAGAAATTAGAGTAATTTAACATGCATCACTTAAATCATTCTGTGAAAACCTTGTAACATCAAGTGGGAAACTTAAAGTATATAAACATCATGAAAATGTGGCTGTATTACTGTGGTTTGGGCAAGGGGAATTAGAGTGTATTATTAGGCTACATATTGCTTGTACAGATGAATGCATCACTTATATAATGCTTTGCTGCCTCTTCTGGATGTAGTATCTCAATGATACGGGGGTGTTTTGAAAACCTTGGACTCTCCACATCTAAGATGTGGTGTCAGTTATATCAAATAAGCGACTTAGAAAATGTTACTGTACAGTTCAACTGTGCTGTGGCTTTGGTGAATTTTGTTCAATGAATGGTGCCAGGTTTTACTATGCCTAGTATGAGTTCTAGTATTCTTAGACATAGCACAATTGAACCCCTATGATGCTTATTGAACCCCTATGATGCTTATTTGATATACGGAACACAATATCTTAATAGCGGAAGGTCCCAGGTTTTCAAAACACCCCCTATATAATTGAGACACAATGGCCAGCTAAGGCAGAACATGACATAGGATGCTTTCAGCTGCAATAGCAAAAGATAGGACTTCCCTGTAATTTGCTTGAGCATTCCACAGTTGAACCCATGTAACATTTTCGAATGATGCTTATTTTATTTGACATAAATTACACCATATCGTAGTAATGAAGGGTCCAACTTCGCTTCGTCTGAAAACAAGCTTTGAGAAGCAAGTTTCTCGCGGTCGCGCAGGAGTACTTTTATTTTGAATAATTTTCTGCGAATCTTCTTAGCCGTCTCTCATTTCCCGGTACTGAAATATATGCTTCTCAGCGAACCATACACACCCTTTTTTTTAATAGACGCAGCGAGATTAAAAAGTCCAGGTAAGGTCTTATAATTTTGATGCTTAAATATTATTTTTCCTTCAGACATTAGAATTCAGTTAAACAATATGTGAATACTGTATAAGGTAAATAAAACAGTGTAGCCTATTGATAGCATAGCATAACGACCTAACAATCAATACTGACCGTTATCTCTAAAGGTTTTGTTTTTACACCTGTAACCGATACCATTTGTTTTTAGACCGAGTGCGAGTAGCCTGCTCAGGTTTGGGTACTTGCCGATACCGAGTACAGCTATAGTGCTTGTAATAATATAGCTTTTTTTTCTGTTACCAGAAAAGTGAGACCATTTTGAAGACCCTGGAGTGTTTATTATTTTTCATAGATTTTTATGTTCATTTCTTTATCACAAAGAACACAAAACTCACTCAGTTCCAACATAACATGGAATTTCAGTAAAAGCAATGAAGGTGTGACTCTAATCCAATGTGGATGATTCGCCATTGGGTCTAATAAGAACTGCTGCATTAATAAGTTAATATTTGCATTTCTATCTCTGATAGACATCCATATTCATGTTCCAGATTCACGTTTGCAAAAACAAATGAAATTGCACTTGAAATGGGTGAGTGTCCTGTTCCATTACTACTAAATAACGGAAACAGATGAAGGTTTTCAAACTTTGTTCCAGCACTATGCTAATTGCTAACAAGTATGGCTGCGGCCAAATACAGTATACGAGATTAGACTGAACCATGCCCCTTATTTATCTGCATCTGATAATCATTATCATAAATGTATGTCTTTCAATATTTCATTTTTTTTCTGTAGAAATCATGAAAATAGCAGCTGGGGCTCTGCTTGGAGCTGGTTTGTACCACCAATGATACATTTTGGACATTTGTTTTTTGGGGAAAAAACAGAACAAAGGGGCATACTTACACACACATACACACACAGATAAACACACACATACACACACCTACACATACACACACACACGCACACACACACCTACACATACACACGCGCAAACACATGCCCATACACACACACAAACACAATTACAGACACACACATTCACTCTCACACACACATACATAAACTCAAACAGACACATGCATAGACACACACATACACACACACACGCACACACACACATGCGCACATGCCCATACACAATACACATACACAAACTCAAATAGACACAAACACACACATGTATGCATTTTTCTATCCAGACCATACATTTCTTGACAAGTGTGTAGTCACAGATAAATCCTGTAAGCACCAGGGTTACGGTAGTCTAAATAACATGATTCACCACCAGTCTCCCTGTTTTACCAAAATGCACACAAACACCTGGATGTCCCAGTTTTACTGAAACACACACACACACCTGGATGTTCCAGTTTTACTGAAACACACACACACACCTGGATGTACCAGTTTTACTGAAACACACACATACACCTGGATGTACCCGTTTTACTGAAACACACATATACCTGGATATTCCAGTTTTACTGAAACACACACATACACCTGGATGTTCCAGTTTAACTGAAACACACACACACCTGGATGTCCCAGTTTTACTGAAACACACACATATACCTGGATATTCCAGTTTTACTGAAACAAACACACACACCTGGATGTTCCAGTTTAACTGAAACACACACACACACACACCTGGATGTCCCAGTTTTACTGAAACACACACATACACCTGGATGTCCCAGTTTTACTGAAACACACACATACACCTGGATGTCCCAGTTTTACTGAAACACACACATATACCTGGATGTCCCAGTTTTACTGAAACACACACACACACCTGGATGTCCCAGTTTTACTGAAACACACACACACACCTGGATGTCCCAGTTTTACTGAAACACACACATACACCTGGATGTTCCAGTTTTACTGAAACACACACACACCTGTATGTTCCAGTTTTACTGAAACACACACACACCTGGATGTTCCAGTTTTACTGAAACACACACACACACCTGGATGTCCCAGTTTTACTGAAACACACACACACACCTGGATGTTCCAGTTTTACTGAAACACACACATACACCTGGTTGTTCCAGTTTTACTGAAACACACACACACCTGGATGTTCCAGTTTTACTGAAACACACACACACACCTGGATGTTCCAGTTTTACTGAAACACACACACACACCTGGATGTCCCAGTTTTACTGAAACACACACACACACACACCTGGATGTTCCAGTTTTACTGAAACACACACATACACCTGGTTGTTCCAGTTTTACTGAAACACACACACACACCTGGATGTTCCAGTTTTACTGAAACACACACATACACCTGGATGTTCCAGTTTTACTGAAACACACACACACCTGGATGTTCCAGTTTTACTGAAACACACACACACCTGGATGTTCCAGTTTTACTGAAACACACACATACACCTGGTTGTTCCAGTTTTAGTGAAACACACACACACACACCTGGATGTTCCAGTTTTACTGAAACACACACATACACCTGGATGTTCCAGTTTTACTGAAACACACACACACACCTGGATGTCCCAGTTTTACTGAAACACACACACACACCTGGATGTTCCAGTTTTACTGAAACACACACACACCTGGATGTTCCAGTTTTACTGAAACACACACACACACACACCTGGATGTCCCAGTTTTACTGAAACACACACACACACCTGGATGTTCCAGTTTTACTGAAACACACACATACACCTGGTTGTTCCAGTTTTATTGAAACACACACATACACCTGGATGTTCCAGTTTTACTGAAACACACACACACACACCTGGATGTCCCAGTTTTACTGAAACACACACACACACCTGGATGTTCCAGTTTTACTGAAACACACAAACACCGGGATGTTCCAGTTTTACTGAAACACACACACACCTGGATGTACCAGTTTTACTGAAACACACACACACCTGGATGTTCCAGTTTTACTAAAACACACACACACACCTGGATGTTCCAGTTTTACTGAAACACACACACACCTGGATGTTCCAGTTTTACTGAAACACACACACACCTGGATGTTCCAGTTTTACTGAAACACACACACACACCTGGATGTTCCAGTTTTACTGAAACACACACACACACCTGGATGTTCCAGTTTTACTGAAACACACACACACACCTGGATGTTCCAGTTTTACTGAAACACACACACACCTGGATGTTCCAGTTTTACTGAAACACACACATACACCTGGATGTTCCAGTTTTACTGAAACACACACACACACCTGGATGTTCCAGTTTTACTGAAACACACACACACACCTGGATGTTCCAGTTTTACTGAAACACACACATACACCTGGATGTTCCAGTTTTACTGAAACACACACACACCTGGATGTTCCAGTTTTACTGAAACACACACACACCTGGATGTTCCAGTTTTACTGAAACACACACACACACCTGGATGTTCCAGTTTTATTGAAACACACACACACACCTGGATGTTCCAGTTTTACTGAAACACACACACACACCTGGATGTTCCAGTTTTACTGAAACACACACATACACCTGGATGTCCCAGTTTTACTGAAACACACACATATACCTGGATGTTCCAGTTTTACTGAAACACACACATACACCTGGATGTCCCAGTTTTACTGAAACACACACACACCTGGATGTTCCAGTTTTACTAAAACACACACACACACCTGGATGTTCCAGTTTTACTGAAACACACATACACCTGGATGTACCAGTTTTACTGAAACACACACACACCTGGATGTTCCAGTTTTACTAAAACACACACACACACCTGGATGTTCCAGTTTTACTGAAACACACACACACCTGGATGTTCCAGTTTTACTGAAACACACACACACCTGGATGTTCCAGTTTTACTGAAACACACACACACACCTGGATGTTCCAGTTTTACTGAAACACACACACACACCTGGTTGTTCCAGTTTTACTGAAACACACACACACACCTGGATGTTCCAGTTTTACTGAAACACACACATACACCTGGATGTCCCAGTTTTACTGAAACACACATATACCTGGATGTTCCAGTTTTACTGAAACACACACACACCTGGATGTTCCAGTTTTACTAAAACACACACACACACACCTGGATGTTCCAGTTTTACGGAAACACACATACACCTGGATGTACCCGTTTTACTGAAACACACATATACCTGGATATTCCAGTTTTACTGAAACACTCACACACCTGGATGTGCCTTTGTGCCGTGTGCAGGAACGGTGCTGTTTGGAGTTCCAGCGGTTATTGGAGCGTTGGGTTTCAAAGCCGCCGGCATCGCAGCCGGATCCGTCGCTTCCGGAATGATGTCATCAGCAGCGGTAGCCAATGGGGGAGCAGTGGCTGCGGGTTCTTTGGTGGCCGGCCTGCAATCAGTCGGTACGGAAGGAAGATAATTCTGCTCTCTTAGGAGGGTTCCTCTCTGATCCACATGCTCTTTGTGTACAAGTGTCTTTTGTGTTCAGCTTGGATTCAATTGGGCGGCAGTGTGGTATAATGGTTAAGGAACTGGGTTTGTAACCGAAAGGTTGCCGGTTCGATTCCCAGGTCGGACACTGCCGTTGTACCCTTGAGCAAGGTACTTCACCTGCATTGCTTCAGTATATATCCAGCTGTATCAATGGATACTGTGTATAAATGCCAAAAAAATGCTGTGTAAGTCGCTCTGGATAAGAGCGTCTGCTAAATGCCTATAATGTAATGTAATGTAATTCAGACAAGATTTGTCTTGAATTTTGACTTAAAAGTAAATTTATTTTTTCAGTGCAAACACTTTTTTTTTTTTTTTTAAAGAGAATTGGTTTATAAACTCGCCAAACTGTGGAAAAAAACGTCACACATGCATTTAATTGTGAGTCAAAATTCAGGAGAAATATTGATAGAATCAAAGCCTCTGCTTCAGATGTTAAACAGCTTTTATAGTTTCACCTCCACTAGGTGGTGGTATTGCACCAGTCTCTGGCTCTCAGTCGCCTTTGCACATGTGCGTCCTGTTTTTTTAAAGCCTACTCTGCAAAAGGTCATGAAAACATAAAACATAACTAAAGAAACGTCCATTTTGAATTCTGATTCTCATTTTTACATGGATCACTCAGAATAAATTTGACCAATTAAGTCACATGATTAGACACATGATTTGGCCCAATGGTGATTTCTTGTTATGTATCCAAGACCCTATAAATATACCAGGCTGGGGCCCCACGGTCTGGTATCTGTTAAGGCTCTGTTCCAGTGTGTGGATGGGCCCCATGGTCTGGTATCTGTTAAGGCTCTGTTCCAGTGTGTGGATGGGCCCCATGGTCTGGTATCTGTTAAGGAACTGTCTGTAATAGGCTTATTGTCTGCGCTTTCCGGAATCAACAACATGGGTTGAAGCAAGGAAGCCAGTAAATAAAAAATCGGGCATTCCAAATTGGGAAAAACAAAAATAGGAATAGAATACAATAGAATAACTTATTTTTCTGTTAGGGAACTTAATTTTTCACCAGCCACCAGCAACAACAAAAAAGACTGACAGTGGGGCAGACCCACAACACACAAACAAACATATCAAATAAAGACATTCAATAGAATAATTGCATTACTCAAACTAATTCAAGTGAATTAAAGTGGAATACAGCCAAACGTCATGATTAAAAATAGCCCCCGCTGTCCCGAGATGTCCAGTGTCATCAAGCAGCCCAACACACAAACTCCACCTCCACGACTTTCCGCGATCTCAGGCTTCCCAGTTGCCGCCTCGCTCCTCCCCCGCATTATCTTCTCTTTACCTTCCCTGGTCGCCTTTTGAAGATTGCCTGCAGTCCTGAATCAGTCCCGACATCTTCAACTCCGGTGAAGAGCGATGGTAAACTTTGTGGCTGCAGATCCAACAGACATTCCCGAGCATAATTTGCAAATGCATCTCCGTAGTGACGACCACAAACAAAATGATCCCGACTAGACAATTCGTCAATATTATCAAAACGAGCAGCAGGAGTGCCCTAAAAAATCTCCAGCCCGCTTCCCCGTCTCACTACAGACACACAGCGCATGAAAAAAAACAAAAGACAAGCCGGACACAACAAAACACATTCAAATTAACACGAACACAAAAGATAGCTGGACTACATGTCGCCATTACAGCGCCATGTGACGTAAAGCATAAAATTCTTTATCCAAAAATATGTCTCAATTTTCCAAAGCTGAACCCTTAATGTGATTCATCAATAACACTCATCCAGTGACATCATAGCACTGCATGCTGTTATCATTTTAACCCTTTGAAGAGTAGGTTCTTTGGAATGTTTTTTTTTTTTCTTCACAATTCTAAGTCAGTGTTCTAGAATTCAGTTGCTTTAATTTACTACTAGAAGTGGTTGTGACATCAGCATTAGAATGTTCAGTTAAAGTGATGGACAAGGGACTCAAATTTCAAATAACCACAACATATCACAGAGGGATGTATCTCGCTCTCTCTTGGACCGAAGAGAGCACAATCTAGGGCTTCCTCGAGTCGAGTGCCTCATACGTGAAAAACCAGGAGAAGTTTTGGGGAAACTCCTTTTTCACAGGAAATAACAGAATATTTAGCAATGTGTCAATTCACACAGGATTGCAAGCTGGGGTTGTTTTTACAGGGTATTTAACTGGGTAAAATCTTTACTGGCGCGGGAGCAAGCAGTCTGTAAAAGTTACAGACATGGCAGATTCGGACAGGACTAAACAGAGATCCACCCGTAGTAATTAATGTTACATTACCTCGCCTCCCCCCGTAAAACTTATCCAGTCCGAATAGGGCTTAAGTAACTCGGTGGATCATGGTTCTCTTTTTTACTGCAACCAGCCACAGAACAATACCACAAAACCATTTCTAAGGCATGGTTTATTTGGCAAAATCTTAGCTCACTATTCTTTTCATTATATTATCTGACGAGTGAGTGATGCTAATGTTAGTAGCTAGCACCACGGAGGGATGGATAAAAATGTGGGGAAAGAGATTTGGAGAGGGATAAAGTTGGTATAGGGATATGGAGAGCGGGAAACACTTTCGCTAACTATGCCAATTCAGTGGATCCAATGCCATTTAAGAAATGTGTCCGGATAAAAACGTCCAAGTTTTAAATGACAGCTTAAATCACAAACTGTGACAGGGACGATTAAGTGAAACTCCTTTCATTTTTTCCATAGAGAAATTTCCGGGAATCTATATTTGGGCAATGGTTTTTGCTCTGCGTCAGACTCAAGTGAGTGCGTCAGATGTGGACGGAGTCTGGTTTCGGAGACTTATCGACTATTTCTTGAAATCGGATTTATAGAATGAGCTGAAACATTCCTGCATTAGCCTGTGTGGTACAAGGATATAGACCATATATCGTATGTTCCAAATTTATTTTTTAAAGTACTGGATTTATGATTGTAGTTCGACTTGTAGTCCGCTTTAACTGCAACACACGGGTGGTTCTCGACCAATAAGATATCATCATCTCCTCTGTCTGCTCTGTGGCAGATGGGAGACTAAAGACCAGCTACCGTTAGCTTGCTAAGTTGAGAAGCCCGTCCGACAAGGACAGAAACTACGCTACGGTTAACCACATAAAACAATTATAGCTTTTAGTCCTTCAAGCTAACTAGCTAACGTTAGAAAAAAGTGTTTAAAAACGGAGCTGTGTGCTACTGCTGGCTAACTTTATATGACAACGTTTGGAGACAACGCTGCTCGTCCAGAGGGAATTATGGGACGTCGAATTTTTAAACAGTGCCAGCGGTGGTATATTCACAAAAAAATACTAAAATGTAAAATATACTCAAAGCAGAAAAACGTTTTTTTGCAAGTTTTTTCGTAGTCTGCGAACGGGCGTTATACTGAACAATCCGGGAAATTGACGGTAAGACATAATCACTAGAAATTGTTTAAAAGTAAGTTTTAGTTAATGTCTACGCTCTAAATGAATGGGGAATTTACTTCCGAAACCAGCGTGACGTAGTCACTTGAGTACTCTATTGGTTGTGGGTTACAGCTGGAACGCTTTTCGAATTGATTCCTCGTGCTTTTTTGGTGCTCAATCGCTGCCACGTGACGCTGTAATGGCGACAGGTAGTCCAGCTGTCTCTCTTTTTTATGTTTGAATGTGTTTTGTTGTGTCTTTTGTTTGTTCATGCGCTGGTGTCTCTGTTCGCTCCTGCAGCTCTTTTTTATAAGTATTACCAAATTGTCCAGTTTTGTTTATGGTCATCACCGTGGATACGCATTTATAACATGTACTCCGGAATGTCCGTTGGATCTGCGGCGACAGGGTTTTTTTCACCAGAGATTGAGCGGCTTGGTATCGGGACAGATTGGGGACTGCGGGCAAACCTTGAAAGGCCATCAGGGAAAAGAGAGAGAGGATGACGGGTCAAGGAGTGAGGCGATGACTGGGGAGGCTGAGTGGATTCGGTGCCCTGTCTCGACTGGACGGAGACTGCGCGTGCATGGAGGAGAGTCACGGAGGCGGAGTTTGTGTGTGTAGGCGAGGCTTGGAGTGGAGCAGCTGTGATCCGGGAGACGCATTGCTCTGGTCGACTCGGGGCAGCTTTGTCCCTGCGGCTGTTGGACTGCTTGGTGACACTGGACATCTCAAGACAGCAGAGGCAGATGAGGAGCTGTTCTTGCTTTTGATGCTCGATTGCTCACACTTAATTAGTTTGATTGATTCAATGATTCTATTGAATGTATTTGATATATTTGTTTGTGTGTTGTTGGTACAACACTATCTATGTATTTTGTTATTGTTGTTGGTGACTACAAATGAATTTTCCTAACAGGAAAATAAAAGTTATTCTATTCTAATATCCATAAATAGCGTAGTCAAAGCCTTTTCATTTTATGTTCCTCAGAGAATTATTTTTCAAAGTAATGTCCATTAATAGGAAATAATAAGTAGTGTTTTAGTGATTTATTTTGCCCTTTTCTTGTGTGGTCTCTGGATGTATTTAATTTATTTGGATTCCCCATGTTTGAATCTGTATCTGGGAAACGTTTGGTACACATCGGATGTTGGAAACAATATTGACAGAATTGTATCTGAAATCCTACCCGGTAAACATGGCAAATTTGGATGCCATCAATTAGCATTTTACTCAAAGATGTAATAATATTCTTATAAAATAAAGTTCCTGGGATGCTTATCTAACCTGTTTCTACCTATTCCTACCAGTATTATAAGGTGAGATGTATGGTGTCATCCTGTTACAAATGGTAAAATCTGACTGCCGTTTACATATTCATCCGTTATGTGACCAGGTTGGTCTCAATGAGATATAAAGTCTTTTAAAAGGCTAAAATTCTCATTACAGACAATGATAAAGTGATAAAAATGTAGGTCTGTAGATTTTTTTCTTCAGAATTCTAAGTCAGTGTTCTAGAATTCAGTTGCTTTGAATTACTAGCAGTGATTGTTACATCAGCATTAGAATGTTCAGTTAAGAACATTCCAATATTTGTGATCTCACACCTTAAAGGGTTAAAGCAACAAGAGATCAGCACAGCCTGACAGCGCCACAGTGTGGGAAGAAAACGGGGAAAAGTGGAGAAAACCGTAAAAAGACCTGACGGAGGATGTGTGTGTTTTTCACAGGGACATTTTGTGTGTGTTTTTCACAGGGACATTTTGTGTGTGTTTTTCACAGGGACATTTTGTGTGTGTTTTTCACAGGGACATTTTGTGTGTGTTTTTCACAGGGGCAGTAGGGCTCTCTGGCACAGCTACTGCGGTGGTGTCCAGCATCGGGGTGGCTGCCGGGGCGGCTGGCGGTTGGGCTGTTGCAGCCATTAAATCCCGCTTCTTCTGACGCGCGCTCTGCTGAAGGCATCTCTGCGGTGGTCTCGCCAGGCCAGCGTGCCCTTTGAACCTTTTTAAAAAACATTAAAAACTTAAATCAATTGTTTGTGTACACTGATTAATTACAGCACTATGATTATGGTTTACTGCTGTATATTTTTGCCAAATCCATCTACACTTATGTCACACATACACTGAGGAAACTGAGGTAAACCCAGTTACATAGTACAGGTAGATTCAGTTGGGATCTAGCGACTTGTGACAAACGCAGGTGCGGGTGTTCGAACCCTCTAGCATGCATTTCACACCATACTTACACAAACACACACACTTACACAAACATACACTTACACAAACACATACACTTACACAAACATACACTTACACAAACACATACACTTACACAAACATACACTTATACAAACATACACATACACTTACACAAACATACACTTACACAAACACAACCCCATACACTAACACAAACACCTACACTTACACAAACACAACCCCATACACTAACACAACCCCATACACTTACACAAACACCTACACATACACAAACATACACTTACACAAACACATACACTTACACAAACATACACTTATACAAACATACACATACACTTACACAAACATACACTTACACAAACACAACCCCATACACTAACACAAACACCTACACTTACACAAACACAACCCCATACACTTACACAAACACCTACACATACACAAGCACATACACAAACACCAACACAAACACATACAATTACACATACACGTACGCAAACACCTACACATACACAAACACATACACAAACACATACACGTACACAAACACAACCCCATACACTTACACAAACACCTACACATACACTTACACAAACACCTACACATACACAAGCACATACACTTACACGTACACAAACACCAACACAAACACATACAATTACACAAACACGTACACAAACACAACCCCATACACTTACACAAACACCTACACATACACTTACACGTACACAAACATACATAAATACATACATAACTTTTTGACAAAACAAGATTTAGGAGTCACCTCTAAAAAGTGGTTCAAGGATAATCAACACCCAGTGAGGGTGGCCAGTTTCATAGAACCAATTGTACTCACCCTCTCGTTGATTCTCATTGATCCAATTCAGAGGTTATTTCCAAATCCCATCATCGTCGCCAAACTGTTAGGCCCCAGCTTCTGTTTTTGTAATCCAAGTCAGGACAAAGCAGGAACTCACCACCACAACAAACACTACTAGAGAAAGTAAGGATTAAGGATCGCCCGGGCTGATGGGGTCAGCACATTGACCAAAAATTATTTTGATTAAGATCATGGGAAATAACATATTGGAGAGCGGGCAAATCCTCGTCACTGATTTTAGTGTCGGGGCATCCCCCCTCAGAGTAGTCAATGTGTACGGCCCGGTCAGTGGGGCAGAGAGGGCCTCCAGAAACTAAGATCCATCATACATTGCACAATGCCGGTTGTCGCACCCAATCTGCCCTGGTGGATTTCGGAGCTGACTCCAATTTTCTCAATGTTGACATCGTCTCCCATGGAACCACTCTACAACCCTCACAGCACCTACATCTTGGACGGCAAACTCCTGGCCCGTGTCACACTCCACCATTCCCCTTCAGCTCGTCCTGTCTGGCAACCACCAGAGAACTGTCTAATTTCTCATCATCCAGTCCTCTCAGTCTTCCATTGTCCTCGGCCAACCCTGGCTCAAGCTTCACAATCCCCACCTCAACTGGAAAATGGCTCAAGTACTAAGCTGGAGCCCCAGATGTCACTCTGTCTGTCTCCGCTCTGCCTTGCCGTCTGGAGGCGCTAAGCCGCCCCCTAGTGTCTCAAAACCTGACCTGTCTAATGTCCCATGTCAGTACCACAACCTGTCAGAGGTATTTAACAAGTCACTTGCCATGTCCTTGCCTCCCCACAGACCTTATGATTGCTGCATCGGCCTGTTGCCTGGGGCCCCACTCTCGTCTGGCCGCCTCTATAACCTGTCCGTCCTGAGAACCTCCATGGAAACATTCATTCACGATTTGCTGGCGGCAGGTATTATCCGACCCTCCTCGTCCCCAGTGGGGACAGGTTTCTTCTTTGTCTTCAAGAAGGATGACTCCCTCCGTCCCTGTATTGATTACCGTGGCTTAAATTGCACCACTGTCCCGTAGCAAGTACCCTCTGCCTCTAATCAATTCTGCTTTTGAACCCCTTCACGACGCCACCATCTTTTCCAAACTAGATTTTCGGAATGCCTACCACCTAGTCCGGATCCGGGAGGGAGATAAGTGGAAGACGGCATTCAACACCCGTCTTGAGAACTTAGAATACCTGGTTGTCCCGTTCGGCCTCACTAACGCCCCAGCTGTATTCCAGGCCCTTATCAATGATGTTCGCCGCGACCTCAACTGGTCAGTGTTTGTTTATCTGGATGATATTTTGATTTTTTTCAAGAACCCCCAGGAGCACATTAAGCATGTTAGTTATACGTCAAGGCAGAAAGGTATGTGTTCCACGTCCCGTCTGTGTCCTTCCTGGTGTTCGTTATCAAGGAGGGAAGGATTAAGACCGACTATGTGAAGATCCAGGCCATGACTGAGTAGCCCCACCCGGTCTCCCGTAAACACCTTCAGCAGGTTCTGAGCTTCTCAAATTTCTACAGGCGGTTTATCCGTAGCTATAGCTAAGTCGCTACACCCCTCACTAACCTCACTTCCATCTTTGTTCTGTTTGTCTGGTCTGCTGAAGCTAACAAGGCTTTTAATGTTCTCAAAATCAGGTTTTCCACTGCACCCGTCCTGTGTCACCCTGACCTCGACCACCAGTTCATCGTGGAGATGGACGCCTCCGACACCAGAGTGGGGGCTGTCCTGTCCCAGCATTCACCCATGTGCCTTCTCCCGCCGCCTCCCAGGCTCAACGGAACCGTGGCCGGCTTTATGCAGGGGCAAGAGGGGGCAGCGCCCCCTCAAACAGATGGCCTGCCCCCTCAAATCATACTTTTAGAAGTGAAAAATCTGCCGGAAAAAGCACAAGTTAAATATAAGCCTCCCCTCAACTCTCATCTCTCATCTCCGTGCAGCGTGTCTTCACACACTCTGCAGTGAGAGATCGCCCCTCCCTCCTTCCCCCTCCGTAAACATCCAATCACTGTTGGTATGCAAATGAGCCAAGAGCAGTCTGAGAGTGAGGTGTCAGGTTTCGACAGAGCGGTAGACTTTGAAGAAGCAGCAAAACTCCACCAAACTCGTCGTAGCGACCCGTGAGATAACTAATGATTAGGGATGTAACTTACATCCCTAATCATTAAATCGTAATTGTGACGTGGACTAAAAATCGGGAATCAAATTGTGACCTGAGTGAATCGTTACATCCCTACTAATAATAAACAACTAAAACAAAAGTTAATATAACATCCATATATATTTGTGCAGTCAACTGGGGAATAGTCTGCTGTTTTTTACCCAGTGGGAGCGTTTCTCAAGACACAAGCACAGAGTAGAAACTGTACACTGCATCGAACAGACTGAGGACAAATGAGCTGTGTCTGCCAGACCCCTACGTGAAGCCCCGCCCCAGCCTCTGGCTCTGCACAGTTTTGTTTCAAACTGCTAACGGATATAATTACGGCGGTTTTTTCAAAACTTACTCACTTTGCACTCCAGCTTCCAGCAGCTCACAAAGAGAGAGTTAATGCTGCGAGATGCATCCTTTTTTCAGAGCGTTCAAAACAAGTGTTGCTCCTGCATGTACTAAAAGCAGTAGCAGTGATGCTGCTGCTAGTACTAGTGCATCAGAGGCAGCAGCTAGCATTACACCTGTACCATCAGCAAGCACTGCTTCTCCTGTTCCTTCTCCCTCAACATGTGCTGCCCCCAAACCCCTTACTCAGCTACCTAGTGACTTAAATGTCAATGCACCATCCCAGCCAATACTGGATAGCTACCCAAAGCGTGCATTTGGTGCAACATTAAGATCATTCAATCCTGCCTGGTACTGCTCACGACCATGGCTGGAGTACTCTGTTGTGCGGGACGCATGCTTCTGTTTCCCCTGTCGGAAATATGGCAGCACTGCTAATGAGAGGGATGTTGTTTTCACCCTAACTGGTTTTAACAACTGGAAAGCAGCACTTGAACGAGACAAGGGGCTACATAGGCATGTGTCCAGCCACAACCATGTGCACTCTTCCACCACCTGGACTCAGCACAAAAGCAGAGAGGCTACAGGGGGGACTGTTGACTCTCTGTTGGTTGGTAAAACCCAACTTGAAAAAAATCATTATTATGTCAAGAGTGTGGGCAGTGCTATTAGGTTTCTCTGTGTGAATGAGTTGGGGCTCCGTGGGACTGCAGAAACTTTGAGACATGATGCAGCTGGTGATGATGTTGCTTCAGGTCTTTTTCTGAAACTCATGGAGTATACATTAGAGAAGGATGAGAAGCTAGCAAGCATTGCTAAGGGTATCCCAAAGAATGCAAAATACACATCTAAGGATATCCAAAATGAAATGATTCAAACACTGGCAGACATGGTGCTTGGAGAGGTCAGGAAAAAATATGAAAATGCTGATTCTGCAGGGTTTTGCCTCAAAAGTGATGGGACCAGGGACAGGTGCAATGTGGAAAATTTGTCTGTGATGATTCGATTTGTCAGCAATTCCATGCCAGAGGAGCATCTTATTGGGTTGCTTGACTTGCATCAACTTGATGCAGAGTACATCACGTCTGAAATACTGACACACCTTTCTGATGCTGGCTACAGTGCTGACAACATACTTAGCCAGTGTTATGATGGAGCTTCTGTGATGAGTGGGATAAGAGGTGGTGTACAAGCTCTGCTGCAAAATAAGCTTGCTAGGTATATCCCATACATCCACTGCTACAACCACCAACTGCACTTAGTGGTTGTGCATGCCATCCAGAGTGAACCATGTGCAAGGAGATTTTTCGACCTCTCTAGTTCACTGTACAAGTTTTTTCAGCACCACTATGTGTCTGAGAAATATAATGCACCTAACCTTAAAAGGCTGCTTGAAATCAGATGGACAAGCCACTATGAGGTGACAAGGTGCATTGTTGACAATCAAGACCATATTCTCAGTATCCTATCTGAGATGACAGAGGATGATGGTGCTGCTGTTGACCTGTGCACCGAGGCATCAGGCCTGCTGTGTCAAATTAAGAGGCATCACTTCTTTGAGACTGGAAAGTTTCTAGTGCGGGTGCTTGGTGTCTTGAAACCAGCAAATGCAATTCTACAGTCTCAGTCTGTGGATATGTGCAGTGCTTCTGAGGTTGTTGGTGCAGCACTGGAGTCCTTAAAAAGCCTCCGTGAAGATGAGGATTGGGGAGAGTCATCTCAGGCAGCTGCTGGGGATGATTTACAGCCTCCAAAGAGAATGAGGACAATGAGCAAACGCCTTGGTCAAAGTGTTGTGCTCTCAACTGTGGGCCATACAGACTCGGATGATCCTACCATTTCCCCCCCTCAGTCTCTGAAAAGATCTCTGCTCAACATCCTTGACAGGGCCATTTCAGAAATGGAGAATAGATTTTCTCAGAAGAACGTTGAGCTGATGAAAGCCATATCTAGTCTTGCACCCAAATCCAGTGCATTTCTAGATTCAACCCTGTTGCATCCTCTGGCTGTGCTGGCTGGCACTGTGGCAGATGATCTAAAAAATGAAATTCTTGTGGCAAAACAGATGTTGCTCAAGAAATGTCCAAATGAAACAGACCTATCCACTGTCTGTAAACACCTGCAGGAGTACAAGGAAGCTTTTCCTGAGTTGCATAAATTGTATGTAACAGCCCTGGTAATTGGTGTGTCTTCAGCATCGTGTGAGAGTTCCTTCTCCACTTTGTCACGGGTCCTAACCCCTTATCGTCGCACCATGTTACACAAGCGAAAGATAAATTTGGTCATCTTGGCCCATGAGAAGTCCATAACAAGTAACTTGGATATGGATGAATTTGTGAGAGTTTTTGCAAAGGGAAACAGGAGGCTGGTGTTGTAGAGTGGAGTGGAGAGAAAGGAGAGTGGAGAGAAAAAATAGTGAGGTGGAGAGAAAGGAGGAGATTTTAGTTTTTAAGTTGCTTATAAATAAATAAAAAACAAACAACGAAAAAAAAAGTTATGTATGTTATATGTTCTGCTCTGTATCTGTTGTGTTGTACAAATTCGTTTTATAACTGAGAAAATGCTTGGTGCTGTATAGTGGAGTGGAGAGAAAGGAGAGTGGAGAGAAAGAATAGTGAGGTGGAGAGAAAGATATTTTTTGAGTTATTCACTAATAAAGAAGTTATAAAATGTTCTTACCTTTATCTGTTGTGTTTTACAAATTAGTTTGAGAACTTGAGATACTTGGTGATTTTTTTTTCATAAGACTACCTTTCAGTTTTGTAAATATTGATTATAGTGACAAATCTTTCCTTTAGCTTGAAATGTATTTGAGAATTAGGCCATCCAGTTAAGATTAATGTTATGTTGTTGGTTGTTAAAATCTGGATGAAGGATATTTTATTTTACTTTTCATTTTTATTTTTCAGTTCTCCCCCTGAGAAATTGCCACCTTATTGTGGTCAGGGGGTTTGCGTGCCTCAGTGACCCTAAGAGCTATACCAGCAGGAGCTTAGTCTTCAGGTGGGACACCCAAGTTGGACAGGTCTTAGGGTAGAGGCCTGACAGAGTGCAATCCACTTCTTCAGGTTGAGAGCTGGACACACAGCTAACAACTCATGCCATGAAGAAAACACTAACAGTGTTAAAAATGTGTAAAAAAAAAAAAAGTGCCCCCTTCATATTTCTGACTGCCCCCTCATATGTGCATTCCTAGAACCGGCCCTGAACGGAACTATGGCGTGTGGAATCGGGAGTTGCTGGCTATCAAGCTCGCCCTGTAGAAATGAAGGCACTGGCTGGAGGGGGCGGAACAACCATTCACAGTCCTGACTGACCACAAGAATCTTGAGTATATTCAGTCTGCTAAACGCCTCAATTCACGCTAAGCCCGTTAGTCAGTTTTTTTCCCGGTTAAATTTTTGACCCTGTCGTTCCCCCTTCCTGTGTGGTGGCTGCGGTCTCCTGGCAGATAGAGAAGATTGTGAAGGCTGCCCAGGTGAACCACCCGGACCCCCTGCAATAACCCAAGTCCCCACTGGCTTGTTCCCGACTCCGTTCACTCCCAGGTTCCCCAGTGGGTCCACGCCTCCCGCAAGTCCTGTCACCCGGGCATCCACAGAACCATCGCCTTGGTAAGGAGTCGCTTCTGGTGGTCCACGCTTACGGGGAATACCCGTGCCTGTCTTCAGTGTTGTGCAGGCTGGGCGTGGTTTTGTCATCCTCGTTTCTTCATTCTCCTCTCATTATCCCTCAGCCTATCACCCACCTTCCCAGTTTGCATTCCACACGCACTCTCATCAGCTCATTCATTCTCACATACATTCTTCACGCTTCACTCATCAGTCTCTCTATTTATTCTCTCTTCTCTCTTTGTCTCGTTGCTAGTTTGTTACGTCAGGTCATGTTTATTTGACGTGTTACTCTGCCATTGTCTGTGTGTTTTCTAACTTGTCTAGTCTGCGCTTTTCCAGTTTGCCCGTCAGCCTTCTTTCCCTGCTCTGGCATTACCTTCGCCTACCCTGCTTTCAGTTTGTCACCGGTTTGTCTGCCATTTGCCCAGCCCCTGTCTCGCTTACCCTGTTCATCATCTCCCCCTTGGTTACTGCTAACCCTGTATATTGACCCTCACCTACTCTCCCTCTTCGTTATTTAATTGCTTGCCTTAATAAAATACTCCTTCAGAGCTTTATTGAGAGTCTTCGAGTCCTGCTTTTGGGTCCATACGAGTTGGGAGAAACATATCAGCTTTAGCACAAATAAAAGGGCAAAATGTGAGCTCTTGTATGTGGAGACCAATGGCTGACAAACATTTAGAAATGTGAATAGGTAGACCTTGCTCTATTGTTATTTAATGTAACATATCAATACTCGGTGATTCATGTACTGCGTACCTAATTTATACTACTAATAGCTTAACCTTACTACTAAGGGGAACACAGTAAAGACATCATAGTGTGCACAGGCTAAGCTGGCAGTATCCCTCATGTACGTACGAAAGCTACCCCTACATGGAGCAAATACGGGAGAGCCTGTCCCCTCTGCAGCTCAGAGTAGCTAAGTATCATACCAGCCATACTGTCCTTCAGAAATGAGCTCTACACACATCCACACAGACACACACACATGCTCATACACACAGAAACACACACATATACACACTCACATGTGCACACACACACACACACACAAGATAGACCAGAGCAGCTCTGTTGCTCTGTTTCGAAGTTGGTTCAATGAAACCATTTCTTTTTCATTTCTCAGTCATGCCAAGGGTGGCTGTGTAATTCAAAAATACACTTCTCCCACTGCTTGGCCAGAGAAAATATAATGTGTGATGTACATGAGCCAGCAGCCATACCACCATGCACTCCGCTCCTGCTGAATGGCTGAAGCTAAGCAGGTGTGGGCTTGGTTAGTACTTGGATGGGAGACCTCCTGGGAAAACTAAGTTGCTGCTGGAAGTGGTGTTGGTGGGCCAGTAGGGGGCAGTCTTCCCTCTGGTCAAAATAAAAACCCCAATGCCCCAGTGCAGTGATGGGGACACTGTGCTGTAGGAGATGCCGTCTTTCGGATGAGACGTTAAACCGAGGTCCTGATTCACTGTGGTCATTAAAGATCCCATGACACTTATCGCAAAGAGTAGGGGTTTCCCCGGTGTCCTGGCTAAACACTCAACCCAGGCTCTTTCAATCTGCCACCTATTCATCCCCCAGTTTAATTGGCCAAAAAAAATTATTCTCTCCACCTCAGCTGATGTGTGGTGAGCATTCTGGCGCAAAATGGCTGCCGCTGCATCACCCAGGTGGGTGCTGCACATTAGTGGTGGTTGAGGCGAGTTTCCCCCTCATCATTGTAAGCGCTTTGAGTCACCGGTTGGTGAGAAAGGCGCTATATAAATGTAAGGCATTATTATCATTATGTGGCCTGATCAAGAGCAGAGACCAGACTCATTTATTTTTGGTTTTACTTTTGCATTTTTTATTTTATTTTATGTTTGTCACACAAACACCTTAATTGTGAATAACCACGTAGGATAAACATTTTTTTATTTGAATATGGCAACAGGATAACTCTTTCTACAATATTTCTATGATGAAATCACTGACTCACCCTTTATCAGCCAATCACTGTGGGCATAGTAAGTAAGCTTGTTCATGAAACATGACATCATCCATAGCAACGAGGTCAACCCCGCCCTTTCTCTTAGCTTAAGATTTCTCCCCATTCCTTAGTAAAAGTTGGTCTCAGCAGCTTTGTGAATAGGTTTTAAGAGGAAACTCTTAGCTAGACACTTTTACTGCTATTTGGGAGACCTCCTAGTGGTAAGATAAAATGTTTTGTGAATACGGGCCCAGATTTCAAGAAGTAGTCGATAGTCTCCGAAGCCCGTTCTATCTGTCATTGGAAATTGACTTCCGAAACCAAACTCTGCCCACGTCTGACATACTCACTTGAGTACTCGATGACAGGGTCAATGACAAAGATACAGTAGCATAGATTAATAGCAAATACGATAGAGTAATTAAACCAATAAATGCAATTTAATAATACATTTAAATAATCATTAAAATAACCAATAAGTTAAATAATAATAATAATAATAAACATGCACACATACATATTATCCTGTCTGGGATCATGAAAGATTCAATCAGGGTAAAATTTTTTAGGTCATCCAACAGTTTAACAGCTTTTTCTCATTTAATTAGTCTTAAAAATTTTACAAATCTCGACAGTTCTTTTTTGAAGAAGACTAATACAATCAAGTGAGGCATCAAATGTGTATAAACGCCGCACAGGTTGTTTCTGACTTTCTCCTGCCATCCAGTCATGATGCCTGCACTGCCCCCTGGTGGTCCGGTTAGGAGAATCATCTTTCAAAACAGACTGCAGCTTGCTTGTCAGCCTGTGCAGTTACCATAGGGCAAACTGTTATACCTTAATTGATCTAGACTAAAACCATCTTACACACTACATTGCATCTCTGTGAAAGTGGGGTATAACCGATAGCTTAACCTTTAGCTTTCTAGTAGTATAACATTTAAATAAGACAAATATCAAATGTAGACATAAATAAACTCCTCAAAAAAATTTTGGAAACGTTATTTCGGTCGATTATTCCTCCCCTTTAATAATACCAATTGGTATTGTATTTTATATCGTTGGAAAGCCTGATTAGTCACCTTTACAACGAGGTACAACTTGTAAGGATCATGCATTCGTGGAATGAGCAACACAGCTAACCGTGTGGGTAGCGGCCCAAAAAAATGTGCCAAAATCCCCTGCAATATTCTTCTGTTGGTATTCACTCTCGTTTTGAGCTTCAAGTGCTGGCAGGTGTATGCCAGTGGGATGGAATGGGATGCCATCCCACAGCAGTGTGTGACCAGGCTGGTGACCAGCATGAGGAGGAGGTGCCAAGCTGTTGTGGCTGCGTATGGATCTTCCACACGCTACTGAGGTCCCTGACAGTGTAAAATGAATAAAGTGTAAAAATGGCCAATATGTGTTGTTTTTTCCTTATTACTGTGGGAGAGTGCAATCATCCAGTCCACCAAGCAACTCAAAACGAGAGTGAATACCAACAGAAGAATATTGCAGGGGATTTTGGCACATTTTTTTGGGCCGCTACCCACACGGTTAGCTGTGTTGCTCATTCCACGAATGCACGATCCTTACAAGTTGTACCTCGTTGTAAAGGTGACTAATCAGGCTTTCCAACGATATAAAATACAATACCAATTGGTATTATTAAAGGGGAGGAATAATCGACCGAAATAACGTTTCCGAACTTTTTTTGAGGAGTTTATGATATGATTAGAATAAAGCTATTTCCCCATATTCTATGCCTTCCTTGTCAAACCTTTTACAGGTGTTTTGCTATTACTGAGAAATAAACGCTAAACGCATATGATTACCACCAGTGCTAATAATGCTATTATTTTTGCTAATAATATAATAATAATAATGCTATTATTAGCACTGGAAGTAATCACATGCTTTCAGCATTGAATGTAATGGGACAGTCTGCAGCTAGGCTACATTATATTATATTACATTACATAATGTATAATGTAGCCTAGCTGCAGACCCATACCATTATATAGGCTACATATATGTTCCAGAGATGTGTAGTGTGTAGCAAAGCACAGTTACATAAATATGTATATATTAATTGCCTTTTACATCACATTAAATCTATAACAGAGTAAAACCAGAAATTATGATAGGATTACAAAACATTCAGCCCCTGACTATCTCTGGAATTAGACCTTAATTTAGAGCAGGGCTGCCCAGTCCTGTTCCTGGGGATCTACCCTCCACTAGGGTTTCATTCCAACCCTAACAAAGCATACCTCATCCAGCAGCTAGAGATCTACCGTCCTGTAGGTTTCACTCCAACCCTAACAAAGCACACCTCATTCAATAGCTAGAGATCTACCGTCCTGTAGGCTTTCACTCCAACCCTAACAAAGCACACCTCATTTAACAGCTAGAGATCTACTGTCCTGTAGGTTTTCACTCCAACCCTAACAAAGCACACCTCATTTAACAGCTAGAGATCTACTGTCCTGTAGGTTTCACTCCAACCCTAACAAAGCACACCTCATTCAACAGCTATAGATCTACCATCCTGTAGGCTTTCACTCCAACCCTACAAAGCACCTCATTCAACAGCTAGAGATCTACCGTCCTGTAGGCTTTCACTCCAACCCTAACAAAGCACACCTCATTTAACAGCTAGAGATCTACTGTCCTGTAGGTTTCACTCCAACCCTAACAAAGCACACCTCATTCAACAGCTAGAGATCTACCGTCCTGCAGGCTTTCACTCCAACCCTAACAAAGCACACCTCATTCAGCAGCTAGAGATCTATCGTCCTGTAGGTTTTCACTCCAACCCTAACAAAGCACACCTCATTCAACAGCTAGAGATCTACCGTCCTGTAGGTTTCACTCCAACCCTAACAAAGCACACCTCATTTAACAGCTAGAGATCTACTGTCCTGTAGGGTTTCACTCCAACCCTAACAAAGCACACCTCATTCAGCAGCTAGAGATCTACCGTCCTATAGGTTTTCACTCCAACCCTAACAAAGCACACCTCATTAAGCAGCTAGAGATCTACCGTCCTGTAGGTTTTCACTCCAACCCTAACAAAGCACACCTCATTCAACAGCTAGAGATCTACCGTCCTGTAGGTTTTCACTCCAACCCTAACAAAGCACACCTCATTCAACAGCTAGAGATCTACCGTCCTGCAGGTTTTCACTCCAACCCTAACAAAGCACACCTCATTTAACAGCTAGAGATCTACCGTCCTGTAGGTTTTCACTCCAACCCTAACAAAGCACACCTCATTTAACAGCTAGAGATCTACCGTCCTGTAGGTTTTCACTCCAACCCTAACAAAGCACACCTCATTCAACAGCTAGAGATCTACCGTCCTGTAGGTTTTCACTCCAACCCTAACAAAGCACTCCTCATTCAACAGCTAGAGATCTACCGTCCTATAGGTTTTCACTCCAACCCTAACAAAGCACACCTCATTCAACAGCTAGAGATCTACCGTCCTGTAGGTTTTCACTCCAACCCTAACAAAGCACACCTCATTCAGCAGCTAGAGATCTACCGTCCTGTAGGTTTTCACTCCAACCCTAACAAAGCACACCTCATTTAACAGCTAGAGATCTACTGTCCTGTAGGTTTCACTCCAACCCTAACAAAGCACACCTCATTCAACAGCTAGAGATCTACCGTCCTGCAGGCTTTCACTCCAACCCTAACAAAGCACACCTCATTCAGCAGCTAGAGATCTATCGTCCTGTAGGTTTTCACTCCAACCCTAACAAAGCACACCTTATTCAGCAGCTAGAGATCTACCGTCCTGTAGGTTTCACTCCAACCCTAACAAAGCACACCTCATTCAACAGCTAGAGATCTACCATCCTGTAGGTTTCCACTCCAACCCTAACAAAGCACACCTCATTTAACAGCTAGAGATCTACTGTCCTGTAGGGTTTCACTCCAACCCTAACAAAGCACACCTCATTCAGCAGCTAGAGATCTACCGTCCTATAGGTTTTCACTCCAACCCTAACAAAGCACACCTCATTAAGCAGCTAGAGATCTACCGTCCTGTAGGTTTTCACTCCAACCCTAACAAAGCACACCTCATTCAACAGCTAGAGATCTACCGTCCTGTAGGTTTTCACTCCAACCCTAACAAAGCACACCTCATTCAACAGCTAGAGATCTACCGTCCTGCAGGTTTTCACTCCAACCCTAACAAAGCACACCTCATTTAACAGCTAGAGATCTACCGTCCTGTAGGTTTTCACTCCAACCCTAACAAAGCACACCTCATTTAACAGCTAGAGATCTACCGTCCTGTAGGTTTTCACTCCAACCCTAACAAAGCACACCTCATTCAACAGCTAGAGATCTACCGTCCTGTAGGTTTTCACTCCAACCCTAACAAAGCACTCCTCATTCAACAGCTAGAGATCTACCGTCCTATAGGTTTTCACTCCAACCCTAACAAAGCACACCTCATTCAACAGCTAGAGATCTACCGTCCTGTAGGTTTTCACTCCAACCCTAACAAAGCACACCTCATTCAGCAGCTAGAGATCTACCGTCCTGTAGGTTTTCACTCCAACCCTAACAAAGCACACCTCATTTAACAGATAGTCAAATTAGTTTTGAAATGAAAACCTACAGGAAGGAAGGTCTCCAGGGTTGGGCAGCCCTGATTCAGAGGAACCCTCTCCATCCAGTGTACCTAATGGGTGTACATTTAAAACATTCCATGAATAGCAAGACAGATGAGAAATACCCATTTTTATCCCACTATGTCCACCCAACAGAGGAGACCGTCCATGGGGTTCCAGAGCATATAGGCTGCAGAGCTGGAGCAGGCTCTCTGATAACTTTTTAATTTTTCCTGTACTTGCACAGCCTACAAGAGTGATATGGTTTTCACGCCATGTTAGCCTACATAATTTCCACATAATGTCCCGATGTTTTCCCATGGTCACCTGGTCACCCTTGTATTTATTGTTTTTAAAAATGCTTATATTTCTTCAATTGGCTATATGCGCGCAACGCCCCCGCATTTGGATAAGCCAGCGGCATTTGGCTTGTGACAAACAGACCAGAGCCTGTAACGTTAGCAGTTACCGTGGCATTCACAGCTGAGAGCAGCATATTACCAAGTTTATTTAATCAGTTACTGTGTTATTTCAGTGGAATATCAACTTGTCTTGTTTGTCAGCGCTGTCAGCTTATGTGTCTGTCATGGCTGTTGTAAAAACAATCGTTTTTTACTTGAAGCCAAAGCGCTGTCAGTGTGTCTGCCATTGACAAGAAACCAATGACAAGAATACAGCTTAATTTGGGTGGCCCTTTAGCTCCACTGCATAAGGTTACACTGCCAAAGTTTTAAGATGTTACAGCTCTAACTTTTTTATCTGGTAAATAAACTTCTAAACAACTGCTCAAGCAACCACACTAAAGTTTATTCATAAACGTTACATTGTAGTTAAATTTTTTTGTTTTGTTTGTTTTCTTGGATCACAGGTAAGAAGATGTAGACTATGCACTTCGTTGTTAGCTGTTTGTCACCCCCAACTATTATTTTTAAAGACGGGTAGAAGTAGTATCCTATAGGCTATGGGTCTGTCGCTATTTCTGAATGAATGTACCCGTGCATTTTATAAGTATCTATCATTAATCATATGGTATGCTTTGCACGAGGCAAATGCATTCAAATGAAGAAGTGAAGAAAAGTGAAAGTGAAACATTTGTTTGTGGCGCAGTTATTAATCAATAGCTAGCTATGATTCGCATTGCTACCTAATTAGGACTAGACTACCTAATTATGATATTCAGTTTACAGTTCGCAAGGAAATATAACACAATATTATCTATTCTAAACCGATTTTAATTTTGGTGTTTCCTTTAATCGTTACAATCGCCTTTAATGTCAAAGCGATTGTATTCACCTTGGTCTTCTGACGATTGCGTAATACAATTCCACGCCTATATCTGCACCACCGTGTGTGGAGGAAAGGCTATATCATCTGCCTCATTTCTTGGAACTTGTTCGTGCACGGGAAGGGAAGTGAAGTTCTGACACTGCGGTCAAGCTATCACGGGTTCGGAAAATGACGGTCAAGCTATCACGGCTTCAAATTTTTGTTCGCAAATATACAAGAGATTAAAAAAAAAAAAAAAAAAAAAAAATATACAAGAGATTACGTCAGTAACGTTGTCACGTGCTGCGTTTGCTGGAAATGAAATTGCTCAGAGAAGCAGCGAGTATTGGACAACGCAGAATTATTGCCTTTTTTTCTTTATTTCGCAGAATTTTAAACGTTTACACAATTATGCTTTGCTTTTACAGTGGGGATCTTTAATAATTAAGCATCAAAGTTGGTACAGTTTGCTGTTTGAATGGGAAAAATCGCTATGTGTACCACATTGGAAGCCCAATAACTTGATCAAATCAAAAAGTTTGTTCATGAAAACACGATTACTATAAACTAGATGTGCTATAGTTTATGTACAGTGAATATCAGAAAAAGTTGTTGTGGGAATTTTTAATAATTAAGCATCAAAGTTGGTAAAGTTTGCTGTTTGAATGGGAAAAATCGCTATGTGTACCATATTGAAAGCCCAATAACTTGATCAAATCAAAAAGTTTGTTCATGAAAACACGATTACTATAAACTATATGTGCTATCCTCTACGTACAGTGAATATCAGAAAAAGTTGTTGTGGGAATTTTTAATAATTAAGCATCAAAGTTGGTACAGTTTGCTGTTTGAATGGGAAAAATCGCTATGTGTACCACATTGGAAGCCCAATAACTTGATCAAATCAAAAAGTTTGTTCATGAAAACGCGATTACTATAAACTAGATGTGCTATAGTTTATGTACAGTGAATATCAGAAAAAGTTGTTGTGGGAATTTTTAATAATTAAGCATCAAATTTGGTAAAGTTTGCTGTTTGAATGGGAAAAATCGCTATGTGTACCATATTGAAAGCCCAATAACTTGATCAAATCAAAAAGTTTATTAATGAAAACACGATTACTATAAACTAGATGTGCTATACTCTACGTACAGTGAATATCAGAAAAAGTTGTTGTGGGAATTTTTAATAATTAAGCATCAAATTTGGTACAGTTTGCTGTTTGAATGGGAAGAATCGCTATGTGTACCATATTGGAAGCCCAATAACATGATCAAATCAAAAAGTTTGTTCATGAAAACACGATTACTATAAACTAGATGTGCTATAGTCTACGTACAGTGAATATCAGATAAAGTTGTTGTGGGAATTTTTAATAATTAAGCATCAAAGTTGGTACAGTTTGCTGTTTGAATGGGAAGAATCGCTATGTGTACCATATTGGAAGCCCAATAACTTGATAAAATCAAAAAGTTTGTTCATGAAAACACGATTACTATAAACTAGATGTGCTATAGTCTACGTACAGTGAATATCAGAAAAAGTTGTTGTGGGAATTTTTTATAATTAAGCATCAAAGTTGGTACAGTTTGCTGTTTGAATGGGAAAAATCGCCATGTGTACCACATTTGAAGCCCAATAACTTGATAAAATCAAAAGGTTTGTTCATGAAAACACGATTACTATAAACTAGATGTGCTATAGTCTACGTACAGTGAATATCAGATAAAGTTGTTGTGGGAATTTTTAATAATTAAGCATCAAAGTTGGTACAGTTTGCTGTTTGAATGGGAAGAATCGCTATGTGTACCATATTGGAAGCCCAATAACTTGATAAAATCAAAAAGTTTGTTCATGAAAACACGATTACTATAAACTAGATGTGCTATAGTCTACGTACAGTGAATATCAGAAAAAGTTGTTGTGGGAATTTTTTATAATTAAGCATCAAAGTTGGTACAGTTTGCTGTTTGAATGGGAAAAATCGCCATGTGTACCACATTTGAAGCCCAATAACTTGATCAAATCAAAAAGTTTGTTAATGAAAAGACGATTACTATGAACTAGATGTGCTATGCTCTACGTACAGTGAATATCAGAAAAAGTTGTTATGGGAATTTTTAATAATTAAGCATCAAATTTGGTAAAGTTTGCTGTTTGAATGGGAAAAATCGCTATGTGTACCATATTGGAAGCCCAATAACATGATCAAATCAAAAAGTTTGTTCATGAAAACACGATTACTATAAACTAGATGTGCTATAGTCTACGTACAGTGAATATCAGATAAAGTTGTTGTGGGAATTTTTAATAATTAAGCATCAAAGTTGGTACAGTTTGCTGTTTGAATGGGAAGAATCGCTATGTGTACCATATTGGAAGCCCAATAACTTGATAAAATCAAAAAGTTTGTTCATGAAAACACGATTACTATAAACTAGATGTGCTATAGTCTACGTACAGTGAATATCAGAAAAAGTTGTTGTGGGAATTTTTTATAATTAAGCATCAAAGTTGGTACAGTTTGCTGTTTGAATGGGAAAAATCGCCATGTGTACCACATTTGAAGCCCAATAACTTGATCAAATCAAAAAGTTTGTTAATGAAAAGACGATTACTATGAACTAGATGTGCTATGCTCTACGTACAGTGAATATCAGAAAAAGTTGTTATGGGAATTTTTAATAATTAAGCATCAAATTTGGTAAAGTTTGCTGTTTGAATGGGAAAAATCGCTATGTGTACCATATTGGAAGCCCAATAACATGATCAAATCAAAAAGTTTGTTCATGAAAACACGATTACTATAAACTAGATGTGCTATAGTCTACGTACAGTGAATATCAGATAAAGTTGTTGTGGGAATTTTTAATAATTAAGCATCAAAGTTGGTACAGTTTGCTGTTTGAATGGGAAGAATCGCTATGTGTACTATATTGGAAGCCCAATAACTTGATAAAATCAAAAAGTTTGTTCATGAAAACACGATTACTATAAACTAGATGTGCTATAGTCTACGTACAGTGAATATCAGAAAAAGTTGTTGTGGGAATTATTTATAATTAAGCATCAAAGTTGGTACAGTTTGCTGTTTGAATGGGAAAAATCGCCATGTGTACCACATTTGAAGCCCAATAACTTGATCAAATCAAAAAGTTTGTTAATGAAAAGACGATTACTATGAACTAGATGTGCTATGCTCTACGTACAGTGAATATCAGAAAAAGTTGTTATGGGAATTTTTAATAATTAAGCATCAAATTTGGTAAAGTTTGCTGTTTGAATGGGAAAAATCGCTATGTGTACCATATTGAAAGCCCAATAACTTGATCAAATCAAAAAGTTTGTTCATGAAAACACGATTACTATAAACTATATGTGCTATCCTCTACGTACAGTGAATATCAGAAAAAGTTGTTGTGGGAATTTTTAATAATTAAGCATCAAAGTTGGTACAGTTTGCTGTTTGAATGGGAAAAATCGTTATGTGTACCATATTGGAAGCCCAATAACTTGATCAAATCAAAAAGTTTGTTAATGAAAACACGATTACTATAAACTAGATGTGCTATACTCTACGTACAGTGAATATCAGAAAAAGTTGTTGTGGGAATTTTTAATAATTAAGCATCAAATTTGGTACAGTTTGCTGTTTGAATGGGAAGAATCGCTATGTGTACCATATTGGAAGCCCAATAACTTGATAAAATCAAAAAGTTTGTTCATGAAAACACGATTACTATAAACTAGATGTGCTATAGTCTACGTACAGTGAATATCAGAAAAAGTTGTTGTGGGAATTTTTTATAATTAAGCATCAAAGTTGGTACAGTTTGCTGTTTGAATGGGAAAAATCGCCATGTGTACCACATTGGAAGCCCAATAACTTGATCAAATCAAAAAGTTTGTTAATGAAAAGACGATTACTATGAACTAGATGTGCTATGCTCTACGTACAGTGAATATCAGAAAAAGTTGTTATGGGAATTTTTAATAATTAAGCATCAAATTTGGTAAAGTTTGCTGTTTGAATGGGAAAAATCGCTATGTGTACCATATTGAAAGCCCAATAACTTGATCAAATCAAAAAGTTTGTTCATGAAAACACGATTACTATAAACTATATGTGCTATCCTCTACGTACAGTGAATATCAGAAAAAGTTGTTGTGGGAATTTTTAATAATTAAGCATCAAAGTTGGTACAGTTTGCTGTTTGAATGGGAAAAATCGTTATGTGTACCATATTGGAAGCCCAATAACTTGATCAAATCAAAAAGTTTGTTAATGAAAACACGATTACTATAAACTAGATGTGCTATACTCTACGTACAGTGAATATCAGAAAAAGTTGTTGTGGGAATTTTTTATAATTAAGCATCAAATTTGGTACAGTTTGCTGTTTGAATGGGAAGAATCGCTATGTGTACCATATTGGAAGCCCAATAACATGATCAAATCAAAAAGTTTGTTCATGAAAACACGATTACTATAAACTAGATGTGCTATAGTCTACGTACAGTGAATATCAGATAAAGTTGTTGTGGGAATTTTTAATAATTAAGCATCAAAGTTGGTACAGTTTGCTGTTTGAATGGGAAAAATCGCCATGTGTACCACATTGGAAGCCCAATAACTTGATCAAATCAAAAAGTTTGTTAATGAAAAGACGATTACTATGAACTAGATGTGCTATGCTCTACGTACAGTGAATATCAGAAAAAGTTGTTGTGGGAATTTTTAATAATTAAGCATCAAAGTTGGTACAGTTTGCTGTTTGAATGGGAAGAATCGCTATGTGTACCATATTGGAAGCCCAATAACTTGATAAAATCAAAAGGTTTGTTCATGAAAACACGATTACTATAAACTAGATGTGCTATAGTCTACGTACAGTGAATATCAGAAAAAGTTGTTGTGGGAATTTTTAATAATTAAGCATCAAAGTTGGTACAGTTTGCTGTTTGAATGGGAAAAATCGCCATGTGTACCACATTGGAAGCCCAATAACTTGATCAAATCAAAAAGTTTGTTAATGAAAAGACGATTACTATGAACTAGATGTGCTATGCTCTACGTACAGTGAATATCAGAAAAAGTTGTTGTGGGAATTTTTAATAATTAAGCATCAAAATTGGTACAGTTTGCTGTTTGAATGGGAAGAATCGCTATGTGTACCATATTGGAAGCCCAATAACTTGATAAAAGCTGGAGCCCCAGATGTCACTCTGTCTGTCTCCGCTCTGCCTTGCCGTCTGGAGGCGCTAAGCCGCCCCCTAGTGTCTCAAAACCTGACCTGTCTAATGTCCCATGTCAGTACCACAACCTGTCAGAGGTATTTAACAAGTCACTTGCCATGTCCTTGCCTCCCCACAGACCTTATGATTGCTGCATCGGCCTGTTGCCTGGGGCCCCACTCTCGTCTGGCCGCCTCTATAACCTGTCCGTCCCTGAGAACCTCCATGGAAACATTAATTCACGATTTGCTGGCGGCAGGTATTATTCGACCCTACTCGTCCCCAGTGGGGACAGGTTTCTTCTTTGTCTTCAAGAAGGATGGCTCCCTCCATCCCTGTATTGATTACCGTGCCTTAAATTGCACCACTGTCCCATAGCAAGTACCCTCTGCCTCTAATCAATTCTGCTTTTGAACAACTTCACGACACCACCATCTTTTCCAAACTGGATTTTCGGAATGCCTACCACCTAGTCCGGATCCGGGAGGGAGATAAGTGGAAGACGGCATTCAACACCCGTCTTGAGAACCTTGAATACCTGGTTGTCCCGTTCGGCCTCACTAACGCCCCAGCTGTATTCCAGGCCCTTATCAATGATGTTCGCCGCGACCTCAACTGGTCAGTGTTTGTTTATCTGGATGATATTTTGATTTTTTTCAAGAACCCCCAGGAGCACATTAAGCATGTTAGTTATACGTCAAGGCAGAAAGGTATGTGTTCCACGTCCCGTCTGTGTCCTTCCTGGTGTTCGTTATCAAGGAGGGAAGGATTAAGACCGACTATGTGAAGATCCAGGCCATGACTGAGTAGCCCCTCCCAGTCTCCCGTAAACACCTTCAGCAGTTTCTGAGCTTCTCAAATTTCTACAGGCGGTTTATCCGTGGCTATAGCTAAGTCGCTACACCCCTCACTAACCTCACTTCCATCTTTGTTCTGTTTGTCTGGTCTGCTGAAGCTAACAAGGTTTTTCATGTTCTCAAAATCAGGTTTTCCACTGCACCCGTCCTGTGTCACCCTGACCTCGACCGCCAGTTCATCGTGGAGATGGACGCCTCCGACACCGGAGTGGGGGCTGTCCTGTCCCAGCATTCCAGCCTGGACCAGAAAATCCACCCATGTGCCTTCTCCCGCCGCCTCTCCCAGGCTCAACGGAACTACGACGTGTGGAATCGGGAGTTGCTGGCTATCAAGCTCGCCCTGTAGAAATGAAGGCACTGGCTGGAGGGGGCGGAACAACCATTCACAGTCCTGACTGACCACAAGAATCTTGAGTATATTCAGTCTGCCAAACGCCTCAATTCACGCTAAGCCCGTTAGTCAGTTTTTCTCCCGGTTAAATCTTTGACCCTGTCGTTCCCCCTTCCTGTGTGGTGGCTGCGGTCTCCTGGCAGATAGAGAAGATTGTGAAGGCTGCCCAGGTGAACCACCCGGACCCCTGCAATAACCCAAGTCCCCGCTGACTTGTTCCCGACTCCGTTCACTCCCAGGTTCCCCAGTGGGTCCACGCCTCCCGCATGTCCTGTCACCCGGGCATCCACAGAACCATCGCCTTGGTAAGGAGTCGCTTCTGGTGGTCCACGCTTACGGGGAATGCCCGTGCCTGTCTTCAGTGTTGTGCAGGCTGGGCGTGGTTTTGTCATCCTCGTTTCTTCATTCTCCTCTCATTGTCCCTCAGCCTATCACCCACCTTCCCAGTTTGCTCATTCATTCTTCACGCTTCACTCATCAGTCTCTATATTTATTCTCTCTGCTCTCTTTGTCTCGTTGCTAGTTTGTTACGTCAGGTCATGTTTATTTGACGTGTTACTCGGCTATTGTCTGTATGTTTTCTAACTTGTCTAGTCTGCGCTTTTCCAGTTTGCCCGTCAGCCTTCTTTCCCTGCTCTGGCATTACCTTCGCCTACCCTGCTTTCAGTTTGTCACCGGTTTGTCTGCCATTTGCCCAGCCCCTGTCTCGCTTACCCTGTTCATCATCTCCCCCTTGGTTACTGCTAACCCCTGTATATTGACCCTCACCTACTCTCCCTCTTCGTTATTTAATTGTTTGCCTTAATAAAATACTCCTTCAGAGCTTTATTGAGAGTCTTCGAGTCCTGCTTTTGGGTCCATACGAGTTGGGAGAAACATATCAGCTTTAGCACAAATAAAAGGGCAAAATGTGAGCTCTTGTATGTGGAGACCAATGGCTGACAAACATTTAGAAATGTGAATAGGTAGACCTGCTCTATTGTTATTTAATGTAACATATCAATACTCGGTGATTCATGTACTGCAGAGTACCTAATTTATACTACTACTAATAGCTTAACCTTACTACTAAGGGGAACACAGTAAAGACATCATAGTGTGCACAGGCTAAGCTGGCAGTATCCCTCATGCATGTACGAAAGCTACCCCAACATGGAGAAAATACGGGAGAGCCTGTCCCCTCTGCAGCTCAGAGTAGCTAAGTATCATACCAGCCATACTGTGCTTCAGAAATGAGCTCTACACACATTCACACACACACACACACACACACACATGCTCATACACACAGAAACACACACACATACACACACACACACACACACACACGATAGACCAGAGCAGCTCTTCTACCGTGATGCTCTGTTTCGAAGTTGGTTCAATGAAACCATTGCTTTTTCATTTCTAAGTCATGCCAAGGGTGACTGTATCATTCCAAAAGACACTTCTCCCACTGCTTGGACAGAGAAAATATAATGTGTGATGTACATGAGAATATGTGGCCTGATCAAGAGCAGATACCAAACTAATTTATTTTTGGTTTTACTTTTGCATTTTCTTTTAATTTTCTGTTTGTTTTTATTTTACTCTCGACTACATTTTTGTAATTTGGAAAAATAAAAAATAACAATATTTGTGTTGGCCAGTACACTCAAACAATAATGAAGGCTGACTAATATAATGGTAATAGTGTCTTTCAGGTTTTACACCAGTGTGTAATTGGCATTTATAATTTGTATTCATTTGTTGACTAGTGTTTATTATTTTAAGGAAAAATGTTGTTTTGGGATGAGAGTATGGTTTTGAAAATAGTGCTTGATTTCGACAAGAGATACATTAAGTTTTGCAGAAAGTGATGACCATGTGGGTTTTGTGTTTACAATTTTGTGAAATTTGTATTAATTTCAAAAAATGTGCCTAAAAAATTTAGAAAAACTGTAATCCATTACTTTAAAAAAAATAGAAATTGAAACATGCGATATATGGTCTATATCCTTATACCACACAGGCTAATCCAGACCTTAATACCACACAGGCTAATCCAGACCTTAATACCACACAGGCTAATCCAGACCTTAATACCACACAGGCTAATCCAGACCTTAATACCACACAGGCTAATCCAGACCTTAATACCACACAGGCTAATCCAGACCTTAATACCACACAGGCTAATCCAGACCTTAATACCACACAGGCTAATCCAGACCTTAATACCACACAGGCTAATCCAGGAACGTTTTGCCTCATTCTATATATCAGGGCCCGTATTCACAAAACATCTTAAGGCTAAAAGTAGCTCCCAACTTGCTGATTTAGGAGAAACTCTTTGAAATAATGGGCGTGTTAGTCCTAATTTTATGACTCCAACATTTTTGGTCTAAGAGTATTTCACAAAACGTTTTAGCACTAAAACCAGCTCCTAAATTTGTGAAAAGTTAGGGGTAGTCAAGAGGACTCCTAAATCACTAAGACCAAATCACAAACAATCGTAATCGCAGAAACAACCCAATAACACCGGAGATCAAGGTTCTGACAACTCTACACTAGGCCACAGGGAAAATGCAGCTATGCAGCGCAGACTAACTAGGTATATCTCAGTCATCTGTCAGTAGAATATTACATCAAACAATAAATGCCCTCTCCAGATCCCACATCGTCCGACAATTCATACGGTTTCCTCTTGATGTTCGCCAACTACAAAGAAACAAAGCCCACTTCATGGCCATAGCTGGACTACCCGGTGTAGTTGGCGCTATAGATGGGACACATGTCCGAATTATTGCACCATCACAAGATGAGCACGCATTTGTCATCAGAAAAAAGTGGCCAAGCGCAAGACTGGGGCTCCTGGATCCTACAGGAGAGTGGCCTAAGGCTGCTGTTTGAGGGGCATCATGTCCCAGCTGGATGTCACTTGGTGGGGGACAGTGGCTATCACTGCAGGACGTGGCTCCTCACGCCTTACATCCACCCACAACCGCCTACATCCACCCACAACTGCCTTATATCCACCCACAACCGCCTTATATCCACCCACAACCGCCTTACATCCACCCACAACCGCCTTACATCCACCCACAACCGCCTTACATCCACCCACAACCGCCTTACATCCACCCACAACCGCCTTACATCCACCCACAACCGCCTTACAACCGCCCGCAACCGCCTTACATCCACCCGCAACCGCCTTACATCCACCCGCAACCGCCTTACATCCACCCGCAACCGCCTTACATCCACCCGCAACCGCCTTACATCCACCCACAACCGCCTTACAACCGCCCGCAACCGCCTTACATCCACCCTCAACCGCCTTACATCCACCCACAACTGCCTTACATCCACCCACAACCGCCTTACATCCACCCACAACCGCCTTACATCCACCCGCAACCGCCTTACATCCACCCACAACCGCCTTACATCCACCCACAACCGCCTTACATCCACCCACAATTGGGACCTCAGCTCAATACAACAGTTAAGCTCACAAAATGTTTTCCTTTTTAAGTTATATTTGTCACACAAACACCTTAATTGTGAATAACCACATAGGACAGGGGTGTCAAACTCCAGTCCTGGAGGGCCACAGTGTCTACAGGTATTTGTGGTTTCCTTTCAATCGGCACCCAGGTAAAGCCTTGAGAATACGGTGTGTGGACTTCTTAGCCAATCAGTCACTTAAATTAATCGCTGAAACGCACCAAAAACCAGCAGACACTGCGGCCCTCCAGGACCGGAGTTTGAGACCAATCACTGTGAGCATAGTAAGTAAGAAATAAAGGTGTGAAATATTTCACTCTATGTGTAATGAATCTATATAATATATGAGTTTCACTTTCTGACATGAGTGACAAAAAATATTGAACTTTTTCACGATATTCTAATTTCTTGAGCTGCACCTGTATATAATGTAGCCTAGCTGCAGACTCATACCATTATATAGGTTAAGGATATGTTCCAGAGGTGTGTAGTGTGTAGCAGTTACATAAATATGTAATGAATTGCATCTTACATCACATTAAATCTATAACAGAGTAAAACCAGAAATTATGATAGGATTACAAAACATTCAGCCCCTGACTATCTCTGGAATTAGACTTAAATTTAGAGCAGGGCTGCCCAGCCCTGTTCCTGGGGATCTACCCTCCACTGGGTTTTCACTCCAACCCTAACAAAGCACACCTCATTTAGCAGATAGTCAAATTAGTTTTGAAATGAAAACCTACAGGAAAGAAGGTCTCCAGGAACAGGGTTTGGCAGCCCTAATTCAGAGGAACCCTCTCCATCCAGTGTACCTAATGGATGTACATTTAAAACATTCCATGAATAGCAAGACAGATGAGAAATACCCATTTTTTATCCCACTATGTCCACCCAACAGAGGAGACCGTCCATGGGGTTCCAGAGCATATAGGCTGCATCAAAAAGATGTAGACTATGCACTTCGTTGTTAGCTGTTTGTCCCCTCCCCCCCCCCCAACTATTATTTTTAAAGACGGGTAGAAGTAGTATCCTATAGGCTATATGGGTCTGTCGCTATTTCTGAATGAATGTACCCGTGCATTTTATAAGTATCTATCATTAATCATATAGTATGCTTTGCACGAGGCAAATTCATTCAAATGAAAAAGTGAAGAAAAGTGAAAGTGAAACATTTGTTTGTGGCGCAGTTATTAATCAATAGCTAGCTAGGATTCGCATTGCTACCTAATTAGGACTAGACCTAATTATGATATTCAGTTTACAGTTCGCAAAGATTTCTTGTAAACACAAGATTATCTATTCTAAACCGATTTTAATTTGGGTGTTTAATGTCAAAGCGATTGTATTCACCTTGGTCTTCTGACGATTGCGTAATACAATTCCACGCCCTTTCATATCTGCACCACCGTGTGTGGAGGAAAGGCTATATCATCTGCCTCATTTCTTGGAATTTGTTCGTGCACGGGAAGAAGGGAAGTGAAGTTCTGACGGGGCAAATCTCGGCAAACTTGTGTAAGACCGGGCTATGATCGGCTATCCCTTCTCAGGTAAAGACCTAAGATGTTTGCATTTATAAAACTTCATGCTGTTCCACTGACTTAATATTATGACGGTATCTATATTTCAATCATGTACATATTAACATGCTATCATATTATCCTGCTCCGTTCACCGAACGTCAAATTTAAGAAGGCAATTTTCTTTCGTCACGGTTATTTTTCAGCTAGCTATATGAAGGTAAATTAAGGACTTAAATACTGTATGCGTATGTAGCAAGATTTGAGCATATACATGTTTTGTGTTGTTGCAATTGTGATTCACACTTGTGGATTACAGAGTTGTATCTGCAAAACAAATATTTTTTTGGCAGGAGAGATTAATGTCCGAAACGACTCAAGGACTCAAAAGCGCAAGCCCAGCCGTCTTTATGAATACTTTACTGTTTGAATTTCTACACATTGAGTGCTGTGTTTATATCTGTTACAGTTATCAATGAGCCTAACTGCGTGTCTTCAGCTTGTCATCTTGGCAACAGCTTTTACCTGTAAGTAAAAACCAGTTTATACCGGTTTTTTTTTTGTTGACAACAGAATGTTCACATGATTAAGCTGATCATAAATGTACACGTCTGCCTGTGGCTATAGCCTAATGACGACGGGAGAGCATTTACGTGATTAAAAGCATTTTAAATTATGCCTATTAAAAAGCATTACGTGATTAAAAGCATGCCTATTATTCATATAATAAGTGTTGTGGCTTGAGAATCTCAGTTTTCTCCAAGTCCGCCAACTTGTTCGTTGTTTCCAATTTCATGTTTAAAGTTTTCAGTCAGTTAAAGTATTTACTCCAAAATCAGAGTTTTCGATCCAAAGTTAAAGTTTTCAATAAGTCAGGTCCAGAGTTAGAGTTTTTCAAATACAGAAGTTCCAGGCAAGCTCTTCAAACAGGTTTAGACTTTATTCAGCAAAAATGCTTGTACAAAGACGAGTCCTATCCGCGGATAGAAGCATCGTTTTGTCCATTTGTCACATGTTTTATACAGTTTTAACACATCCGTTCCCCCACCCCGGGACACTTGTTTACCAATCACAGACATGTGGGCGTAATTGGGGTTTTTCCTACCCTTAGTTTATTATACCTGATCATATGGCCGCAATGGTTTTTTGTGTGGGGGCCTTAAGTTCATCTTGACCTCTATATGACGTATTGCTTGTTTGATCTGTCCTGTGCCACTAATTGTTGTGTGTGTGTGGGGGCCCTAAGTTCATCCTGACCTTTGTTTGGCGCTATCCTTGTCTCTGTGCGGCACATTGATCTTACCCCCTTTCGGTCAGTTTTAGATCACTGTGCCGCAGAACCTGTAAATTCTATTTAAAATATATATATATATATATCTGCCATATGTGTAAGTCGTTTAACGATTTTAATAATTGGCAGTTTCAAAATATATCAAGTTCAGGTTATACATGCATTTTGCAGATACATATCTATCACAACAATTTATCATACCATGTAGCTTATTAGACCGAACAGTTTCGCTGCTTCCTAGACAGAGTTTATTAGGAAGGTTAACTCCCCAATCTCATCCTGCAGGTGGCCTCACTATTGTATGCTAATTCTCTGGCTCTTATTCACAGGTGTTTGGTCAGGGCCACTTCCTGTGGTCCTGCGGCTTCAAAGCATTGTGTCTAATCTGTATCTTGCCAAGAGTTTACAGATCTGGTACACAAACTGCAGTCATATACACGTCATGAGTCCACATTTATAAAGCCGCGAAGCAACAATTCAGTGTGTGACCCGGAGGGGGACCCCACACCCCGCAGGCCCATACGTATGCGGTATTTTGACGGATTTACATATAGGAAATGGAAATATTCTACTACATAAGGTGCACTGGGTTTGAGTCTTTGTGTTTGTGATTGTGGCGAAGTGAGCCGTAGTGCTCGGGTGCAGAGACAAGAAAAGCAGGCTTGTATAAAGAGAACCGGTTTTTATTTCGGGTTCTCTTTCTTTTACGGACTCACAGATACATAAAACACCGTTCTCGGCTTCTCCCTCGAACACCCAGAAGGCTCCTTTTCAAGGTTCTCAGGCTCACTGTTGAACAATCAAGGCCATTGGTTAATTGTTACAAACAATAACACAATCAATTGTCACCAATTGCCTGATTACCGACAGCTGTGCCGGTTCCATCACCCGAGTTCACTCTCTCTTGCCGGCCGGGCCTAAAACCACGCCCCCCTACCACAGTGATATTAACTGTTAATGATGAATGTAAGTGAATTTGGCACATTGCAGTTTGATTGGATCTTGGGCTACGTTCACACTGCAGGTAAAAAGTTCCGATCCGATTTTTTTCTCAAATGTGACACAGACCTGATTTTTTTATGGAAGTGTGAACAGCGAAAATGACATTGAATCTGACATTACCAATTCTGATTTGGGCCACTTTTGAATGTGGTATTAAATTCCGATACATATCTGAGGTGCGTTTCCCAAAAGCATCGGAAGGCTAAGACGTCGTTAAACCCTTCGTACGAAGCTTCTTTAACTTTAGGTGCGTTTTCCAAAAGCATCTTAATTTAAGACGCTCTTAGAAACGCTCGTAGATTAACGATTACTCCAGACCAGTGCGTTTTAGAAGCCCATAAATCACATAGGCTACTTTATTAGATTTTTCGTGTTAGTGTTCATTTCATGTTACGGTTACCATAACCACTGATTGTTTTTTATAGTGATGTTAGATGCAACAATATTTACGTTTATTTATTTTTAATTTACTTATTTTTATATATTTGGAAATTCGCCTACCCACAAAAGCCATTCCTTAAATAGCCCTATAAATAAATAAGTTTGAGACAAGTAAAATCAGTGGGAAAAAGATTTAATTTCAAAAGAAACTTTGACGTGCCTAACAGGTGTTGTGTTGAATTCTGTTCCCCCACGAAATCATGTTCCCCCTAGCGTTGCTGCGCAATTATTTCAGGAAATATCGTAATGGGTGCTGGTGAATGTGAGCCCCTCCTTTCTGCAGAATCATAGGGGGCACGGTATCTGATGGGGTTAAATTCAGCCGTCAGATACTGTTCTCCCTATGGAAATGGACAAATTTGGTGACAAGATGGTGAAACTTGGTGAATTGACTATTTTGGGAGATGCTTTACCAGTATTAGTTTGTTGAATGTATTTTCTTTGGAAAATAGGGAGTGGAAAGGTGACAGAACCTGCCTTAAAAAGTTTAAATTTCTTATAGCCTAGCACTATTAGTAATGCCACTGCTATTAGTACCACACCACCTCTTCTACTACTAGTAGTAATACTACTACTACTACTTATTGTACGTCACTTTGGATAAAAGCGTCTGCCAAATAACTGTAATGTAATGTACTACTACTACTACTACTACTAATAATAATAATAATAATAATAATACATTTAATTTGTAATGCACTTTACATTTGGGACCAAATCTCAAAGTGCTACAGGGTAAAAAAAATAAAATATGAGCATTAAAAACCTAGGCAATTAACACACAAAACACACAAAAAGGGATAAAACACACAAAAGCGTGTGAAAAAGGTTAAAACTAAGAAAAAGCTTTAGAAAAGAGGAAGGTTTTTAGTCCTCTTTTAAAGGCATCGGTGTTCTGTGGTGCTCTCAGGTAGTCAGGGAGGGCATTCCACAGGCGGGGAGCAGCCGAGCAAAAGGCCCGGTCGCCCATAGTGCAGAGCTTAGTCTTGCGGGGACGGAGGCGGTTGGTGTTGGCAGAGCGAAGATTTCGAGTGGAAAGTTCTGGGGTGAGGAGTTCTTTGAGGTAGGGGGGAGCATTTCCATGTATGCAGTGATGGGTCAGAAGGGAAATTTTGTATTCGATCTGGGAGGTGATGGGGAGCCAATGAAGTGAGTGGAGGATAGGTGTGATGTGGTCATACTTACGCACTCTCATCAGGATCCTAGCAGCACTATTTTGTATGTATTGGAGCCTCAGGAGGCTCTTGCTAGGGATCCCGATGAGAAGTGCGTTACAGTAATCCAGCCTGGAGGAGACAAAGGCGTGGACCAATTTTTCAGCATCTGGGAGGGTGAGTGTGGGACGGAGTTTGGCAATGTTCCTGAGGTGGAAAAAAGATGAGGTATATTTAATTTGCTCACAAGTGAAATTTTAAATACGTGTGTTTATTATTTTTTACTTTGTTCAGCAATAATAAATTCCACGAAATCAGTTTCCAAGCCAATGTCCGGAGGGGGTGCATTTCAAAGAAAGGGATAAAGCAGCCCAGCAAGAATTTGCACCCCGATAATAATGTTAGTGTTGACCTCAGCATAAAATGCTTTTTGCAGTGTACAGGTGGGCCATTATGTTTAATCTGTGTGACTGTCATGGATGAGAGGCCTTCTTTTCAAAAGTTAGGAAGCGGTGCATTTTACGTCAAATGGAAATTTACAACCCGTCAGTAATTATGTTTCTGTTGACTTTAGCATACAATTATTGTAGTGTACAGGTGAGGACAATATGTTTAATTGCATGAGGTTCGTAGATGTGAAACTCATGCAAAGATAGAAATGCAGCGCTGTCGGAATATTACCCCCTTGTAATTATGTAGTGAACCCAACATCAAATGCTTTTTAGGGCATACATATGGAGCCAAAATGAGTTACCACTGTGAGATTCATGAATGTGAGACCTTCTTAGCCAAAGTTAGAAAGAGGGTGAATTTCACGGCAAGTGGAAATCCAGCCCTGCCGGAATATGCACCCCTTTGTAATTGTAATTATGTTTCTGGTGACCCCAGCATCAAATGCTTTTTAGGGCATTCATATGGAGCCAAAATGAGTTACCACTGTGAGTTTCATGTATGTAGTACCTTTTTAGCCAAAGTTAGGAGGGGGTGCATTTCACGGCAATTAGAAAAACAGCCGTGCCAGGAAATAAAACACTCTTGACTCCAGCATGATATGACATACATTTGGGGAAAATATATGTGACCGCGGTGTGTCTGGAGGGTCAAAGCATGCAATAGTCAGTGATATATCGGGGATACATTTTTATTTGCATTCATTTAGCTGCAAGAAAACATTTAAAGAAATACTTGACGGTGATCGTTGGGGTCTTGCCAAGTATCCAGTATAGTTTAGCTATATGACTTGCATATGATAACCGTGGATCACATTTAATTTTCAGTCGAGCTGATCTGCTGGATAAGGAAGCTGTTATTTCCACAGCTACGAGTAGCTACATACAGGCTAACCCCAGTAAAATTCCAGCTAATTTTGTAATTATAGCTGGGCTATATTTTAGCATAATGCGATCGTACCATAAGAAGAGTAGCTATGGATTTGCGTCTAACATACCCCTCGCCAGTTCCGTGTTTTGAGTCTAAATTGAAATGAGTATAAAATCGAAGGTTGCTTACCGTCTTTAAAACAAGGATACCCTTCACAAAGCATTATAGTACAATAATATGAATACTTCCTTCATATTATATTGGTACGATATTGAAACGAAGTGAATTCAGAAACTTTTCAAACCGAATGACGTAAGCGTGCGCGCTCCCGTCAGGGGGTGCAATCCACGGCAGGGGTGCATTCTACGGCACAACACCGGGGCTTGCTATATTGGTGCTTGATGGTATGGGTTTTAAGTGTGATGGTCTTGTTTTTCCCTCGACTTTGTCGTGTAGGCCTACATATCAGCCGTCTGATTTTAATTCAGTTAATTTCTCTTAATTCCTCTTAATTCGGGATTGTAAACTGCGCCTGTCACCAGCGGACGCACGCTGTAGAGAGGGGTGTTGCATTGTTGGTTTGGGTTTATGTTAAGCCTGTGTTCTCCTTGTTGTGTATACAGTCAAGCCGGAAAGTCTGCCCACCCCTTTCACCTTCTCCACGTTTTATTACATTACAGACATATTCTACAATAGATTGAGTTCTTTTTTTGTCTCAAAATTCTACACAAAATAGCCCATAATGACAAAGTGAACACATGTTTTTAGAAATTTTTGCGTAATTTACAGCTGAATCTAGTCTCACCCCCCAATTCTCATAGAGATCAGTTCAAATGCCGAGAGTTATAGTATCGCTTGTAACAGTACCTGTAAATAAGATATCGAGACTCTTTTGATGTTGATGGGTCACAGACTTCAGGACGTAACAGCATGCAAAGGATATGCGACCAAATATGAAATATGATACTTTAAAAATATGTTAAAGCAAAGGGTATGAATAGTTATGTAAATGAGAGATTTCAGTTTTCGATTTTTAATACATTTGCAAAAATTTCTAAAAACATGTTTTCACTTTGTCATTATGGGCTATTTTGTGTAGAATTTTGAGACAAAAAATAAACTCAATCTATTGTAGAATATGTCTGAAATGTAATAAAACGTGGAGAAGGTGAAAGGGGTGGGCAGACTTTCTGGCTTGACTATTAGTCTTGCTGTAGCTAATATTGATTTTAAAAAACATGTAGAAAAATGTATTCATGTAATTTGTCGTTGCCGTTAGAAATACAGTAATGTCATAGGATAGCTCCTAGGAGCGCTGGATCGGGGCATAGAGCGTGTGGGAAAATGCAACATTATTTGGAAAAAAAACCTACCTAGTCGGCCTACCCCCCAAAAAAATCTGTCTACGCCACTGCCCTGCATTTCAAATGTATCCTATTGTCACCAAATGCTTAATTATATTGGGCGTCCCCCCTTTGCACGCTATTGTTTTTAAGCATGTCTGAATCTTTTGGGGTAAAATAGCCTACGACAGTTTAGCTTTTGGAATTTTGACAGAGTTTAACGTTAGCTAGCTTGCTAATGGTAGCCTACATGCGGTCACTGACTGAGCTGTCATTAAATAGCAATCAGCAGCACATGCATTGTATTTTAAAGTGACACCGAAATCTGCATTGTCTTCCCTACAGTAGGTATCGATTGTTTGGGAACCTGTGCATTTGCGATATGTTAGTGAGTTCGGTACCCAACCAGGCAGCTTGGCAGTTTTGCCAGTCTTGCCAGTCATGTTTGAAATCTCCGTTTGCTCGTGATTATACTCTGTGGTGATAGATGCTAAAGGAGGACAAGGCTGGCGTTACCCTACACTCTTCTTTTGAAAATTGGAGGTAGTAGGCTACCAAGTTCATATTTTACCAGCACATAAGTATCACGCCACTCTGCACATCAGTGCTAAAAGTAGGTAAACTCTGATTTCTAGGTCATGAAACAATAGAGCATTCACACATCAAGGCATGGTGTATACCAAATTAAAGCTCTGGATCTGCTCTTTGAGTACATATATATTATGTTATGATCAACGTATCATCGAGTTATCAAGAACGGCAGATACCCATCTTAATGCATTCAGTGCAGAGCTCTCCGTTTAAGGGACAAAGCATGCAGGGCCTACTATGCAATTAAAAAAACCATTTTCAAATTCAATCCCCCTATAAAGATCTGGCTAAAAATATTTGACTGCATTATCCAGCCCATTCTCCTTTATGGGAGTGAAGTATGGGGCCCTCTATTTGACTGCATTATCCAGCCCATTCTCCTTTATGGGAGTGAAGTGTGGGGCCCTCTATTTGACTGCATTATCCAGCCCATTCTCCTTTATGGGAGTGAAGTGTGGGGCCCTCTATTTGACTGCATTATCCAGCCCATTCTCCTTTATGGGAGTGAAGTGTGGGGCCCTCTATTTGACTGCATTATCCAGCCCATTCTCCTTTATGGGAGTGAAGTGTGGGGCCCTCTATTTGACTGCATTATCCAGCCCATTCTCCTTTATGGGAGTGAAGTGTGGGGCCCTCTATTTGACTGCATTATCCAGCCCATTCTCCTTTATGGGAGTGAAGTGTGGGGCCCTCTATTTGACTGCATTATCCAGCCCATTCTCCTTTATGGGAGTGAAGTGTGGGGCCCTCTATTTGACTGCATTATCCAGCCCATTCTCCTTTATGGGAGTGAAGTGTGGGGCCCTCTATTTGACTGCATTATCCAGCCCATTCTCCTTTATGGGAGTGAAGTGTGGGGCCCTCTATTTGACTGCATTATCCAGCCCATTCTCCTTTATGGGAGTGAAGTGTGGGGCCCTCTATTTGACTGCATTATCCAGCCCATTCTCCTTTATGGGAGTGAAGTGTGGGGCCCTCTATTTGACTGCATTATCCAGCCCATTCTCCTTTATGGGAGTGAAGTGTGGGGCCCTCTATTTGACTGCATTATCCAGCCCATTCTCCTTTATGGGAGTGAAGTGTGGGGCCCTCTATTTGACTGCATTATCCAGCCCATTCTCCTTTATGGGAGTGGAGTGTGGGGCCCTCTATTTGACTGCATTATCCAGCCCATTCTCCTTTATGGGAGTGGAGTGTGGGGCCCTCTATTTGACTGCATTATCCAGCCCATTCTCCTTTATGGGAGTGGAGTGTGGGGCCCTCTATTTGACTGCATTATCCAGCCCATTCTCCTTTATGGGAGTGAAGTGTGGGGCCCTCTATTTGACTGCATTATCCAGCCCATTCTCCTTTATGGGAGTGAAGTGTGGGGCCCTCTATTTGACTGCATTATCCAGCCCATTCTCCTTTATGGGAGTGGAGTGTGGGGCCCTCTATTTGACTGCATTATCCAGCCCATTCTCCTTTATGGGAGTGAAGTGTGGGGCCCTCTATTTGACTGCATTATCCAGCCCATTCTCCTTTATGGGAGTGAAGTGTGGGGCCCTCTATTTGACTGCATTATCCAGCCCATTCTCCTTTATGGGAGTGAAGTGTGGGGCCCTCTATTTGACTGCATTATCCAGCCCATTCTCCTTTATGGGAGTGAAGTGTGGGGCCCTCTATTTGACTGCATTATCCAGCCCATTCTCCTTTATGGGAGTGAAGTGTGGGGCCCTCTATTTGACTGCATTATCCAGCCCATTCTCCTTTATGGGAGTGAAGTGTGGGGCCCTCTATTTGACTGCATTATCCAGCCCATTCTCCTTTATGGGAGTGAAGTGTGGGGCCCTCTATTTGACTGCATTATCCAGCCCATTCTCCTTTATGGGAGTGAAGTGTGGGGCCCTCTATTTGACTGCATTATCCAGCCCATTCTCCTTTATGGGAGTGAAGTGTGGGGCCCTCTATTTGACTGCATTATCCAGCCCATTCTCCTTTATGGGAGTGAAGTGTGGGGCCCTCTATTTGACTGCATTATCCAGCCCATTCTCCTTTATGGGTGTGAAGTGTGGGGCCCTCTATTTGACTGCATTATCCAGCCCATTCTCCTTTATGGGAGTGAAGTGTGGGGCCCTCTATTTGACTGCATTATCCAGCCCATTCTCCTTTATGGGAGTGAAGTGTGGGGCCCTCTATTTGACTGCATTATCCAGCCCATTCTCCTTTATGGGAGTGAAGTGTGGGGCCCTCTATTTGACTGCATTATCCAGCCCATTCTCCTTTATGGGTGTGAAGTGTGGGGCCCTCTATTTGACTGCATTATCCAGCCCATTCTCCTTTATGGGAGTGGAGTGTGGGGCCCTCTATTTGACTGCATTATCCAGCCCATTCTCCTTTATGGGAGTGAAGTGTGGGGCCCTCTATTTGACTGCATTATCCAGCCCATTCTCCTTTATGGGAGTGAAGTGTGGGGCCCTCTATTTGACTGCATTATCCAGCCCATTCTCCTTTATGGGTGTGAAGTGTGGGGCCCTCTATTTGACTGCATTATCCAGCCCATTCTCCTTTATGGGAGTGAAGTGTGGGGCCCTCTATTTGACTGCATTATCCAGCCCATTCTCCTTTATGGGAGTGAAGTGTGGGGCCCTCTATTTGACTGCATTATCCAGCCCATTCTCCTTTATGGGAGTGAAGTGTGGGGCCCTCTATTTGACTGCATTATCCAGCCCATTCTCCTTTATGGGTGTGAAGTGTGGGGCCCTCTATTTGACTGCATTATCCAGCCCATTCTCCTTTATGGGAGTGGAGTGTGGGGCCCTCTATTTGACTGCATTATCCAGCCCATTCTCCTTTATGGGAGTGAAGTGTGGGGCCCTCTATTTGACTGCATTATCCAGCCCATTCTCCTTTATGGGAGTGAAGTGTGGGGCCCTCTATTTGACTGCATTATCCAGCCCATTCTCCTTTATGGGAGTGAAGTGTGGGGCCCTCTATTTGACTGCATTATCCAGCCCATTCTCCTTTATGGGTGTGAAGTGTGGGGCCCTCTATTTGACTGCATTATCCAGCCCATTCTCCTTTATGGGAGTGAAGTGTGGGGCCCTCTATTTGACTGCATTATCCAGCCCATTCTCCTTTATGGGTGTGAAGTGTGGGGCCCTCTATTTGACTGCATTATCCAGCCCATTCTCCTTTATGGGAGTGAAGTGTGGGGCCCTCTATTGCGCAACAAAAACTAAACATGGGATGAAAATCGAATAGAAAAATTTCACAGAGAGTTCTGAAAAACTGTATTGCATGTCCACAGAAATGCCCCAAATAATGCGTGCAGGGCCGAATTAGGCCGCTTCCCCCTCCTGCTGCCAATTGAAAAAAGAGCACTCAAATTCTGGGTTCATCTGAATCAGGCTGATCCACAAGTACCCCCGGCAGGAGTAACTTATGGCTGCATAGCTATGAAGACAGGGTTTGAGAACCCATCCAGTCATGAGAGAGTAAACAATCCTACCCACCTATCAAGAGCCAGCCCAGGAAGATGGGGTCACAGCTGTTGACAGGTGACAGTAAGGAAAGGATGTCACTCCGCATTACTCTATGACAAAAGGGCTTCTCTGGTCCTGTCTCCGGACTACAACTCATTATAAGCCTGATCATAAAGGTGCGTTTTTAATCTAGACTTAAATATTGAGACTGTGTCTGATTCCCTTATAGATTTTGGAAGGGTGTTCCACAGTAGTGGTGCTCTGTAGGAGAAAGCTCTACCACCCGTCAAGTTTTTAGATATTCTAGGGACTACTAAGTAGCCTGCGTCTTGGGAACGAAGGGATCTTTTCGGCTTATATGGTAAAAGCAGATTACATATATACACTGGTGCAAGTCCATGTAAGGCTTTAAAAGTCAGAAGCAAGACCTTAAAGTCTATCCTATGCTTAATTGGTAGCCAATGAAGTGATGCTAGTACTGGGGTAATATGCTCATATTTCTTTGTTCTCGTTAAAATGCGAGCGGCTGCATTCTGCACAAGCTGGAGATTATTTAGCAACAGCTTAGGACAGCCAGATAGCAGAGCATTACAGTAATCTAGCCTAGACGTAACAAAAGCATGAATCAATTTCTCTGCATCCCCTTCTGATAGGAAATGCCTAATTTTAGCTATGTTCCTTAACTGAAAGAAAGCAACTCTAGATATGTTTTTTATGTGCGCGCCAAAGGTTAAATCTGGGTCTATAGTAACACCTAGGTCTTTCACAGCTGAATTTGGAACAACTAAGCAACCATCAATACTTAAAGTATATGTACACAATTTCTCCCTTTGTTTTTTAGGACCTAAAACCAGCATTTCGGTTTTCCCTGAGTTTAAGAGCAGGAAATTGGAGAGCATCCAAGCTTTAACATCCACAGCATTAAAAAGATTTGACAAGATCAACAAAAATTTGTACATTTACAATTGGCATGAAGAAACTAAATTAAACAATAAATTGGAAATTTACCACACTCTAGATCTAAATTACTCCCTGTCTAAATACCTAACACAAGTTAAAAACCCAAAACAAAGACACACATTAACAATGTACAGACTCAGTGACCGCAGCCTTGCCGTTGAAATTGGTCGCCACAAAAAGACCTGGCTGCCAAAAGAGAACAGGCTGTGTGCTCACTGCAACCTGGCTGAGGTAGAGACAGAGGCCCACTTTTTACTCTACTGCCCCAAGTACCTCTTCATTCGAAGCCAGTATTTTTTCAAATTCAATGCGCAAATTTACCAATTTGAACAATCAGAATCAAATAAATTAAAAGTAGTTCTGGGAGAAGAGGATGCCACAATAGAAATGGCAGCTCATTACGTCTCTGCCCGCCATCACTTAAGAGAGGGTGTGGACTAATTGAATTTGGTGTTCACCTGCATTCATTTTAATACTTAATTTTAATATACTATAATTTATATAAACTAAATGTCTTTTGACCTGGGATTATGTGTATTGGCGGGAGGGGGGGGGGGGGGTTTGTTGTTCATGTTTTGTTTTTTTCTCTCATCCTTCTTGGATATGGGGAGTGTTATTGTCTGTAATTTATGTATCAATGCTTGTGCAACACAAGTTTATGCAAATAAAGCACATTTTAATTTGAATTTGAATATGAATTGAGAGAGAGAGAGATTGCAGCAAAATAATAAAATAAGATCTTTAAAGGATGATAAGAACTTGCAAAGATTTTAAAAACACATTACCCATCGTGTCTCAAGTGGCAGGGAACCAGGATAACCATGTGGACTGTACAGAGCCAGAGAAGGTGTGTGTGAAGGAGGGAGACCAGGCTGTTCTGCGCTGTAACGTGTCGGCGCTCATGAATGCTCAATCGGAGGATGGCCTGTACATCCTGTGGGAAACTAACGATGGACCTGTCTGTGAGCTGGAGGGGGAGAAATCTTACGCTCATCATGGCTACAGGAACCGGGCGGAGATCTCCAGGGAGAAGGGCAAAGAGTATCAGTACCTCCTCATCATCAATAAAACCACATTCTCAGATGCAAGAGATTACTTCTGTAAACTGCAGAAGAATGGGGGAGCTGTTGAATATATAACTACTGTTCATCTTACCATTCAAGGTAAGAGAATTTGGAAATATGTACCCTCATTTAAAAAAAAAAAAATGTTATTTGAAATGTAGCGTGGTGACCTGGTGACCATCGTGCCGGAGCCAAGATTTTGCTCAACTGAGACATTTGTTGCTCCTGCAGCCAAACTATGAGTGGAAAACACAAACTCCATATTATATCTTTATTTGTAGATGATTTGTGACAACTCTGCCAAATACGGAGTTTCTAAGTGTCACTATTTTCCCGGAGCAAGTCCATTTAACAAGCACCCCCCCACCCAGTTTATACCTACCCATGCGTGACATAGTGGACAATAGCGTCTATGTGTGAGCCAAAAAATAGCCTGATCATATGCCAAAAACACTGAAAAAAGCCCTGCTCACTCAAATGTAAAGTAACCATGTGAAATTATTGTGTCGTTATACCACGTCATTCTACTATCAATATCTGCTACTAAATATGAAATAAATATACAATCCTACCATTGGATTTACACATAGAGATGTTCCTTTCAAAAATCAGTGGTCATTTATTGTCTTGGACAATCTGTTTGAAAAATACACACCAGTTTTGCACATTATTACACAATTTGGAACATCTGCGTGCAGTACCCCATATGCCCGACCTTCAGCTCTGAAGTATGTCACGTCATTCCGGTTTCAACGGTGTTCGCAAATTTTTCTTGGATGCTGTGAACAATCATTTACAGCCCAGCATAACAGCATTTTTAATCTAGTCAATGTACTATGACTCAAACAGCTACAGAAAACACATTAGCTGACAGGAGTTTTTCGTCCTCAATATGAAAAAAGTACTGCTTGTAATATGTGGCTCTTCTCGCTGGCTACATATGTACGTTAGATTTTCCACTCCATCACTGTCTTGTCCAGTAGGTTATGTTAGATATGGATATTTTGGCATTTTGAGTGCATTTCACACCCTGTATTGTAAGCATTCATTTTTCAGTCATGTTTTATGTTTGCTGTACTGATTTTCATTGAAACTAGAACATTTGGCAGCATTTTCCTGTTGGTGGAATATTATTTTATGTTTATGTAATGTTATTGTACATAATATAGGCTATATGCTTAGTATCTTCCTGGGCTATAGGCTACTTGTCACTTAAGGCATGGAAAATTCTCCAATTTACTGTACGCTGATATGAGCTACATGAATGTAAAATTTTTCTTGTCATTATGAATGGGAACATTAAAAAACATTTGTTTTTTAAACTACAGAAAAATGCGATCCCTCTACATACTGTCGAGAACAGGAAAAAGTGATGTTTTATTGAGGTACAGAGTGAATGATTAGGCTAATGGTTAGAAAACTATGCAAAAGTGAGTTTTATGATGCAAAACAGTTGATTTGTAGTTAAATATCATTATTTTATGTTTTAGAGCTGTGCACAATTTAGCCATTTGGATAGATTTGGAGACACTAATAGACAACAGGGTACACTGCCTATATTTTGCATGATAGATCTTTAGTAGTTCTGCATATCATCATCAGATTTTGCACGCTTGTGATCCTGGAAATGTATAGATTTACATGTTTCACATATGTAGCTCTCAGTATTTCATTGCAAACTAAAGAATTTTTTTTTCCTTTTTTCTTGCATTTTTTCAAAGTTTCTTTGAATTTGTGGCACTTTATTTTGACTTAAATTATGGAAAAAAAGAATCTAAGTTGGTGTTGTACTTGTTTCATTTAAGCCATTTACTAAGTTTCTGTGATGCTCACACTTGAGTTATAAAGCCTTAAACAGAGCACCCCCTAAATAGGTGAGAATTGACCAGAAAACTGCGCGAAGGGGTTTTAATGCTCTGTTCCAGTGTGTGGATGGGCCCCATGGTCTGGTATCTGTTAAGGCTCTGTTCCAGTGTGTGGATGGGCCCCATGGTCTGGTATCTGTTAAGGCTCTGTTCCAGTGTGTGGATGGGCCCTATAGTCTGGTATGTGTTAAGGCTCTGTTCCAGTGTGTGGATGGGCCCCACAGTCTGGTATCTGTTAAGGCTCTGTTCCAGTGTGTGGATGGGCCCCATGGTCTGGTATCTGTTAAGGCTCTGTCCCAGTGTGTGGATGGGCCCCATGGTCTGGTATCTGTTAAGGCTCTGTTCCAGTGTGTGGGTGGGCCCCATGGTCTGGTATTTGTTAAAGCAAAATTGATCTTTGGTAGAAATTTTGGTTGTGTAGATATCTGGCTATGATATGAGTCCAACTGGTGGCGAAATATGTTCATTAGTTGCTCTGTGCTCTCCTGGGGTGATAATCCAGAATAGGGTATTTTTTTTTGTGTAATTAAAATTATTTATAAAAGTACTATTTTCTATGTTGTTAGCAAGCTACCAGAAAAGACTAACAAAATGTCGGCAGGGCGGTTTGTTTACTACCAGGAACGCTTGCTTCTGTGGAAATTTGGACCAATGAGTGGTTTCTGATGCGTCCCGTGCATAACAATGTTTCTGGTGCGTGAACATAAATTACCTACCGGATCTACGTTCCAAATAAAGTACGAAAAAGCCAGGAAAGGGCCATTTAATTTTTCCAAAAAAATTGGTAAGAGGACTGGTTATTGTTTGTATTGACAGAATCCACTTTGTTCGTGTTCGTATACGCACCAGAAGTGTCATTTTGAAGCCAGAGATTCAGTGCAGCAATATAGTGCAGTTTGCCTGATGTGATGCTCTGCCCCCTGCAGGTCAAGTTAAGAATTGCGAACTGGATGAAGGCGGGAAACTCTCGATCTCTCTTTGCTCTTTGAACTCGTGCTACATTGAGTTCCATGGCGGGACAGAGAAATCCACTGCAGAGAGAGTGTGTGAGGTAGAGAACGGCATGGTGATCAATCCAGCCAAAGAATACCACCAGAGACTGTCTGTGTGGAACGGAAACCTGATACTGAGCGACCTCACCGCAAAGGATCATGGGAAGTACATTGTGCGGGAAGAAAGGGGAGGAAGAGCTGTTCTAACCCTCACTCTCAAAATCAGAGTCATACCTCCCGGAACCCACACCACAGCTACCAAAGTCTTACCTCAGGAAACAAATGCCACAGGTAAGAGGTGTATTTGTAGGTAAAGACTGTACATTTTAAAGCTCTGAGAAACTGTAATCACGTCTAATGGAATGCGGTAATTGATTTTCTTGATCAGATGCATTTTTTAACATAATTTGATAATGTCTTTCTGCTCATCTGTGGGTATAGGGGTTGCCTCCCACTCTAAGACAACAGAGAACAACATTTTTTTAAATGAATTATCACAACGACAGATCCTTTCTAGAGTGTAATTTTCCATAATCTGTTTACAACATTTGTTTAAATTGTGTCTTCTTCAATGTGAATGACCTCATTCTTTAAAAAAAAAAAACACAGGGACAAGTTACATAATTTAGGAAACATTGGGTAACAATGCTAAATTTGGAATAGAGCTCGTTTAATTTGGAATGACCTACTGGCCCACCAACATCACTTCCAGCAGGAGGTCTCCCATCCAAGTACTAACCAAGCCCTAACCAAGCTCACACCTGCTTAGCTTCAGCCAATCAGCAGGAGCAGATTGCATGGGGCGGTGTGTCTTACGACACTTCCACACTAAAATGGTTTGAAAATAGTATGAAGGGTATTTTTGTGTGTACTGCAAATTGCGTACTAAACAGTATGCAGTAAGCAGTACACATTATGGCTCTGATTCTGACCCAGTCTGACTCTCACTGAGCGAGTGCTTCTGCAGTCTTTAGAACCATGATGCGAATTGAGGGGGAGATTTTTCTTTTCATTGCTTCCTGTAAAGGCAAATCCAAGTTCTTCAGTATAGAAACTTCTATCTACTTGTCTACATAAATATTAAATTCACTTTATACAGTGCAGGCCGTAAGTTTTTTGACATTGACATATTTAAAATGGAACAGTGACTATAAGGTTAAAGTGCATACTTTAGCTTTAATTTGAGGGTCCATTTCAAATCCAATGGGCTGGAGTACAGAGCCAAAACAACATTACACGTGTCACTGTCCAAATACTTACAGGCTGCACTGTATTATACCAGATTATTATTTCACCATTCATCATTAATCGTCTAATAAAATACATTGCAATGTGAGGGTATGAGCAGCAATAGTGGTTTGCTGGCCATTATTATGTCATTTTAAAACATGCCCCTAAATCTGCCTTTAGCCATTCTGAATATATTAATGTCACATAAAACACCATTTTGATTTGCTTTATTTTATTTCTAATGCTTTCTTTCTTTTCCAGATTTGCACTGGAGCATTTTGGTACTAATAGCAGCATCTGTAATACTAGTACCAACACTTTTATATGCTTGTATCCTGTTAAGAAAATAGTACCGGAGAATGAGGCGGAGAAAGAGGGAAACTCATCAAGAAGAAGTCCCCTTAAAACAGATTAAGTCTCCCGTGGCCATTGAGGAGGGAACCTGTCCGCCTTCACCATAGTGTGGCTGTTTGAGTCGTACTTCAGTGCTGATATCCACAGTCCACATCATTTAAAAAAAGTAATTGTATTTTTTTACGCTCTTTTTAAAAATTTGGTGCCCAACGTGGGGCTGAGCATGTCCAGTCCTCTCCCCAACTTTGAGTGGCCAATCGTCTCTACCCGAGCATTATTCTACCCAGGTTCATTTGGAATTGTGTGAGAGTCAGGTGTAACAAGTAGATGTAACATATTCACATACACAAACACACACCTCAATCAGGGTGTCCGCGGATCCTTAAAAAGTATTAAATTCGTTTATTATAAGTAGCTCAATTATCATCATGGGAAAGTGCAAATTCAATGAAAACTGGTTTTGCATCATGGTTGAACCTGGTTCAAGGCAATGAATATGAGGCCCATTGCAAACTATGTAAGAAGTTTGACAAGATATGAAATATAACTTTTATTTAAACCGATTGAAATGTAGACCTACATTGAAACATGCTTTAAATTAGCCTACAAAAACTAAACGAATAACAAATTAAAATTAAAATGATAATTGAATGTAAAAAATGTAAGCCTATAGTAGTGGCTTTAAAAAAAAACTAGATGAGAAAGTTAAGATGGGAGTGCTACAGTGTTCAAACCCCAATTGCATAAAAAAGTTGGAACAGTATGTGAAATGCACATAAAAGCAGAAAGCTGTGATTTGTAAATTCTCTTTTACGTATATTTAACGATGTGTTTAATTCAGCTCCACAGCCAGGGTCGTTTCTAGACTGCTTTGATTGGGGGGGCTTGAAGAGATGTTGAAGTAGTGGTGGTCTGGGGGTCCTCCCCCATAAAAATTTGAGCCTTTATATTGCTTTAATACTGCTTTATATTGAATTTAGTTTTGAACATATTTTGACCTTTTGGCCGTCTGAAAAACAACCTACACGTCCATAACTTTTTATCATTGTTTATACGTAGATTCCGGACGTTTTTTTTACAGTTTGTTAAACATTAACTTTATGAGCTCACACAGGTGTAAATTGTGTTCTCAGGTTGTCATGGTTTCTCTGCCTGCTCTTTGTTTGTTGTCCACTTCCCTGGGGAGCGCTCATGTTGCGTTCCTTCTCTTTGTTTTCCTAGTCCGTTTCGTGTTTTGGTTTTCAGTTCAGTGTGTCCACCTGTTCAGGGTTTCCTGTCAGTATTTAAACCACACGTCATCGTTATTTGACGCTTCCATATTGCCTATCGTTTTACGAAGAAAGCCGGTATCCTAGGACATCATCCTTTTCCAGTCCCGCTCTCTTCGTTGTTGGAAATCGTAAGCGTTATTTTGTTTTCATTTCTTTCACCATTTATCGGGCGTTATAGTCACGTTCCGAGGGTGCAATTGTTTTTCGTTGTTCTTCCTATTACCATTATTGTTACTGCCCGTGTATTCGGGGCTATCTCGTTTTGCAAGAGAGTTTTTGGTTTCGGCTCCCTCGTTGTGAGCTAATAGGGTTTTTTCGTTGTTGTTGCATTGAATATAGTGTTAAGAGTTTTTTCGCCCTATTAGGGTTGCTTTCAGTTGTAGCGGTATCTCTCCTGGTGTGGAGAGTTATATTTTGTTTGTTTATTGTTATTCCCTGTTTGCGGGGTTTCGCTCCCGCTTTGTGGTGTTCAGTAAGCATCCTCTGAACCCCTACTGTCGCGTCTGGTCCTTCGTTCCCACGCTACCCCTGACAGAATATGGAAGCCAGTAGGGAGGCACCAGCGACAGTCGCTAACCTAGGGCAAATTCTCACAGCGCAGGAGGCTGTTATCTCCGGCCATGAGGAAGGCATTAGGGCTCTTCAAGCCTCCGTCCAAGCCCTACACACTCAGCAGGCACAGTTCGGCAACCAGCTGCGTTATCAGGGAGACGGGCTGCGTGAATTAGCGGACAGCATTCGCACACTAACACTGACGATTACGCCCCCCCAGGTTATTTTACCTTCAATCCCGGTAGCACAAGCACCAAGTTCGGCGGTACTGATCCCTCCTGATCCAGCAGTGATTCCCGTTCCACGCTAGCTCAAGGAGCCGAAATTACAACTCTCGCTTCGCTATGGAGGAGAGACCGGGAGATGTAGGGGTTTTTTGACGCAGTGTCTAATTTTTTTCAAGTCACAACCTTCTCGGTTTTCCACCCAGGAGGCTCGAGTGTCGTTTATTCTCTCGCTTTTAACAGGTACGGCTCTCGCTTGGGCGGACCCCTTAATCAGAGCAAGCTCTCCCGTGATGTCCACTATGGAGAGGTCGGTAGAAGAGATGGCGTCGGTTTTCGACCATAACGTTTCCGGTCAGGAGGCGGCGATGCGACTGACTTATCTTCGTCAAGGCTCCGACACGGTGGCGTCATTTTCTATTGCTTTTCGTGCTCTCGCAGGTGAGACTGGGTGGCCTGACGGACCGCTTACCGCTCTATTTATTAAAGCACTTTCAGATTCTGTTCGAGATGCCCTTTCTGCACTCGAACCACCCGCTTCGTTCGGTGCGTTAGTGTCTATGGCTATCAGAATAGACAATCGGATTAGAGAGAGAGAGAGAGATTCGCTGGGCCACGCAGTGGTCGACCATCTATTTGTGTGCCTTGTCCGGTGGTTGTTCCGGTTTCCTCATTTTCTGAGGAGCCCATGCAGGTAGATGGGACGGCAGTACGTGATTCCAGGTTTACCAGGTCGAGAGAGGCGTGGTGTCGTTATTGTAAACGCGCTGGGCATTACAGAGATCAATGTCCTAAACTAGCGGGAAAAGAGGAGTCTCGCTAAGGGAATCGAGGTCCTTAGTGAGACAGGATCAAACTTCTCCTCGAACTCTATTATCTGTGCAGCTGAGTTGGAATAAGCATTCTACCAGCTGTATCGCCTTTATCGATTCCGGATCAGTTTAGTCCCTTATGGACATTAAGTGGGCTAGGGAGCAGGGGATTCCCTCAGTTTCTCTTTCCGTTCCACGGTTAGTAACTGCTCTCGACGGTCGCCCTTTGGGTACGGGCGCTATCCGACGGGTTACCAGCTCTTTAAAACTGTCAGTTTCGTTCCAGGAGCATACGGAGCGTATACATTTTTTTTTGGTAGATTCGCCCACATACCCACTTGTTCTGGGCCACTCATGGTTGGTTCAGCACAAGCCCAATATTAACTGGGGAGCGGAGGATTCGGTTATTCTCCGTTGGGGAGTTCAGTGCAGACACCACTGTTCTAGAAATAGATCTGTCAGATCTGGCGGCTCGCGCCGCTCTCTTCCCGATCTCAGTTCTGACAGTGAACAGGAGGAGGAGAGTGTTTTCCGTGGGGCTCACGGGGCAGTAGCGTCATCTCGCGACACCAGGGGGAGTCTTTCTTGGGACCCGCTCGCTGATGGGTTTAGTATGTGGGAGGAGGAGAGCTCTCCTTCTGAGATCGATTGGGACATCCCTCGCGATTCGGAATCAGATTTGGAGAATGTTCAGGTGGGCGGAGCTATTCCGTTTCCATTGCCAGCGAATGTTCCTCAGCAGTACACTGATCTTGCGGAGGTTTTTAGTAAGCAGTGCGCTACTTCTCTGCCTCCTCATAGGCCGTATGATTGCGCCATCGAGCTATACCCTGGCTCGATTCCCCCCAGGGGAGCGCTGTATTCCTTATCGGCCCCTGAGAGTGCCGCTATGAAAAATTACATAGAGGAATCTCTCGCCAACGGTTTCATCAGACCCTCCACTTCACCGGCGAGCTCCGGTTTTTTCTTTGTTAAGAAGAAGGACGGTAGTCTTAGGCCATGCATTGACTACAGGGGACTTAACGCTATAACTATTAAGAATCGTTATCCTCTCCCGCTTATGAATTCGGCCTTTGAACGCCTCCAGGGGGCGTCTATTTTTACTAAACTGGATTTACGCAGCGCTTACAACCTTGTCCGCATTCGTAAGGGAGACCAGTGGAAAACTGCGTTTAATACCCACTCGGGACACCACGAGTACCAGGTGATGCTGTTCGGGCTCACTAGCGCCCCCTCAGTTTTTCAGGCGTTAGTTAACGATGTGCTAAGGGAGATGCTTGAAAAATCGTTTTTTGTTTATATTGATGATATTTTAATTTTTTCTCCCGATCTTTCCACGCACATTCGCCATGTCAGGCAGGTTCTTAACGCGCTGCTCAAGGCTCAGCTGTTTGTAAAGGCAGATAAGTGTGTCTTTCACACCAAATCAGTGTCTTTCCTGGGGTTCATTGTGGCAGAAGGCAAGGTTCAGATGGATCCAGCTAAAGTCTCGGCCGTTAAGAATTAGCCCACGCCATCTTCTCTTAAACAGGTTCAACGTTTTTTAGGCTTCGCGAATTTCTACAGGAGGTTTATTCGTAATTTTAGCGCGGTAGTCGCTCCTATTACGACACTTACAAAAAAAACTTCTTCCTCCCGGTTCCTATGGAACTCGAGGGCCGAAGCAGCGTTTTCTGAGCTCAAAAGACGCTTTACGTCCGAACCTATTCTTGTCACGCCTAACCCTTCCCTTCCTTTTGTTGTAGAGGTAGATGCATCTGAGTTAGGAGTGGGAGCCATTCTCTCCCAGCTATCCCCCATTGACCACAAAATGCATCCATGTGCTTATTTTTCTCATGCATTAACACCTGCCGAGAGGAATTATGATGTGGGAGACTGGGAGCTCTTAGCAGTCAAAATGGCTCTGGAGGAGTGGCGTCACTGGCTTGAAGGGGCGGAGCATCCGTTCACGGTGTGGACGGACCATAAGAACCTGGAGTATGTGCAGCTAGCCAAGAGGCTTAATTCTCGCCAAGCCCGGTGGGCGTTATTCTTCTTGCGCTTCAATTTCCTGCTCACGTATCGCCCCGGCTCCAAGAACGTTAAACCAGATGCCCTTTCTCGCGTCTTTGATAATTCGGACAGGGCCCCTGCCCCCGAATTTATCATTCCCGCCGACCAAATTGTGGCTCCAGTTATTTGGGCTATTGAAGCTGCAGTTCAGAGGGCAGTGCGCTCTGACCCAGGGCCTGGCGGGGGTCCTCCCCATTGTTTGTTCGTTCCGCTGAAGCTTAGGCCCCGTGTCACACTTCTCAATTAGCGGCCCATCCGGGCGTTCACCGCACGAAGGACATTCTTTCTCGGCGGTTTTGGTGGCCCAGTTTGGAGAGGGATGTCCGGAGTTTTGTTGCGGCTTGTCCGGTGTGTGCCCGCAGTAAGGGTTCAAGTCTCCCACCCTCTGGGCTTTTGCGCCCTCTTCCCATTCCCAGCCGTCCTTGGAGTCACATCGCCCTCGACTTCGTCACCTGTTTGCCTATGTCACTGGGTAAATCGGTGATCTTAGTCGTGGTAGATCATTTCTCCAGGGCGGCCCATTTTATTGCGTTGTCTAAACTACCTTCAGCTTCTGAAACTGCGCAACTTATGATAGACCATGTTTTTCGGCTACATGGGTTGCCGTTGGATGGGGTTTCTGATCGCGGCCCCCAGTTCACGGCCAAATTCTGGCGCGCATTCTGTTCTCTGCTTGGTGCCTCGGTCAGTTTGTCGTCTGGCTTCCATCCTGAGACGAATGGACAGACCGAGCGCACTAACCAGACGCTGGAGAACACTCTGCGTTGCCTGGCTGCCTCTAATCCCACTTCCTGGAGTACACACCTGGCCTGGGCTGAGTATGCCCATAATACATTGCGCAACGCGTCCACAGGGCTCTCGCCCTTCGAGGCTCAACTGGGGTATCAGCCCCCACTATTCCCTGAGCTGGAGAGTAATGTAGAGGTTCCCTCCGTGGCAGCCTTTATTCGGAGGTGTCGCTCTGTCTGGAAGCGGGTGCGGACTGCGCTTCAGCGCGCTGCTGCTAGACACAAGGTGGCAGCTGATAGACGACGTCGTCCTGCCCCCTCATTCAGGGTAGGGCAACGCGTGTGGCTCGCTACGCGCGATCTGCCGTTAAGGGTGGAGTCTCGCAAACTCGCGCCTCGGTTTATTGGGCCTTTTAAAATTATACGGCGCATTAATCCGGTTACGGTAAGATTACAGCTCCCCCGTGCTATGCGTATCCATCCCACGTTTCATGTCTCCCGGCTTAAGCCAGTCCTTATTAGCCCGCTGGCCTCCGCTGAGAAGCCGGAGGGAGGTCCAGTGTACACTGTCCACCGTATTTTAGCCGAGAGACGGGTTGGGAGAGGTTTCCAATTTTTAGTAGATTGGGAGGGTTATGGCCCGGAAAAGCGTAGTTGGGTTCCCTCCAAAAATATTCTGGACCCTCAACTTATCAGGGATTTCCAGGGTCGCAGGCTTGAGGGATCGTCTGGGGTCGTCCCTTAGTGGGGGGGTCCTGTCATGGTTTCTCTGCCTGCTCTTTGTTCATTGTCCACTTCCCTGGGGAGCGCTCATGTTGCGTCCCTTCTCTTTGTTTTCCTAGTCCGTTTCGTGTTTTGGTTTTCAGTTCAGTGTGTCCACCTGTTCAGGGTTTCCTGTCAGTATTTAAACCACACGTCATCGTGATTTGACGCTTCCATATTGCCTATCGTTTTACGAAGAAAGCCGGTATCCTAGGACATCATCCTTTTCCAGTCCCGCTCTCTTCGTTGTTGGAAATCGTAAGCGTTATTTTGTTTTCATTTCTTTCACCATTTATCGGGCGTTATAGTCACGTTCCGAGGGTGCAATTGTTTTTCGTTGTTCTTCCTATTACCATTATTGTTACTGCCCGTGTATTCGGGGCTATCTCGTTTTGCAAGAGAGTTTTTGGTTTCGGCTCCCTCGTTGTGAGCTAATAGGGTTTTTTCGTTGTTGTTGCATTGAATATAGTGTTAAGAGTTTTTTCGCCCTATTAGGGTTGCTTTCAGTTGTAGCGGTATCTCTCCTGGTGTGGAGAGTTATATTTTGTTTGTTTATTGTTATTCCCTGTTTGCGGGGTTTCGCTCCCGCTTTGTGGTGTTCAGTAAGCATCCTCTGAACCCCTACTGTCGCGTCTGGTCCTTCGTTCCCACGCTACCCCTGACACAGGTATGCTTCACAGATTTTAAAAGGTTTATATTCTCATTTCACAATGATACTGTATTAAAACGCTGGTGCAGACCAATAGATGGGTTTTATGTTTACATACAATGGAGAGGTGGCATGCGGCTTTGGGGAGAAACGACGGAAACGGGACAAACTCGGGTGTTTTAACCTTTTCTGTATTATTTTATTTTCAATAACAGTGCAGTAAAATATCTGTATGAAGCCAGAGTTGAGTTGTTTTTTTTTTGAAGGGAGAGAAAATCAAAGGTATGACACAAATCACAATTATGATTATGAATGCAGCTACGTGGCATTTAAGATGAAATACCTACATCTAATGTAAACAAAAGTGAAGCTAAATAACTGGATACTGTTACATTAGAGTTACATGTTTATGATCAAATTCATTCTGTGTCAATCTATTTAAGCATTACAATAATATGAAGACACACTGAATGTACAGAAGTGGCTTTATTTGTGTATATTTAAGCAAGGTTGTATGAATGCACCAGCAATGACTGAATGTACATTTGTATGAGTGTTGAATGTTTTTTCTGTGCACTTTTTATATGTGACTTGTATATAGTAAGAAAGAGGTTTTTAACTTCATTAAAGGTGTTTTTTTTTTATTCTCTCCCGCTCTCTATCTATTGCTCTCGCACACACGCACACACACATGCACACACGCGCGCACACACGCACACGCACACGCACACACACACACACACACACATGCACACACACACGCATAGCGTGATAGTCGTCAAATAAAGAAAATAAGGTCAGACTGGTAGAGATCATTGTATCAGTACAGGATGTGGCAGTGGTCTGGTGTTAATTCCTGTTTAAAAAACAATTCATTTCCTTCATGAACTTTACTATCCCACTGTCAGAATCAACATATCAATTTCATATTTTATTTAAACTTATACTAAATATTAAGTATTTTCACATTTAAAAGTAAAGCGGCTGAGATGTCGCGGTGGTGCGGCGGACTAAGGCGCAGATTTAGCCTGTGCGGTTGTGCCCAGAGGATCGGGGGTTCGATCCTGAAGAGGGCGTGGCTACCAAAATGGCTGTTCTTTCCAGCGTCAAGTCTTCTTTCACGTTCCGCTGTGTTGCGTAATGCCATTTTACTTTCCTTTAAAATGTGTTTCTGATTTTATTTTTCCATTTTGGTAGCCAATTGAACCCCTATTCTAATTAAATTCCCCCCGTGTAGCAACCGCTAGAGGCTCACCGCTACACAACCCTGTCAGCTGGTAGTAAGAAGGAGGGCGCCACATCCTCTACTGCAGAAATGAACAGGAAATGGTAACATAAACCTAACGCGCACACACACACACACACACACATAATGCCTGAAGCTGTGAGTCATAAATGCTCACAATCAAACAAGTAGAAAGATAAGACACACTGTTCAAGTAGAAAAAAATAAAAAAGTATATTTTATATACTGAAAATATAGATTGACGTGTACGATGGAGGAGCAGTTTTCCCACGGTGGCATTTTTCTGTTTTCATGTTGCAGACCTGAGTGTCCTTGTCTTCCTCCTTTACAAACATACAATATTTTAATAAGCCATTATCCTTTGTGGTTTTATTTGTAGTGCATATCAGTATGTTATAGTTGACTTTGAATTGTAGTCGTAGATAAAAAAAGTGCAGTGTTTCTTGTGTTGGGATTTTATTAGTAATCATCTGTCTGGTAACACCACACAAACCTAAATGTTCGCTGTTGCTCAGATTACAACACACTGTGATTGTCTCTAACCTTTGTGTACCGTTTGGGTCAAATTGACCCGTTTAAAATTTTATACTCTCAGATATTTTTATACACAAGAGAATAAAAAACACTGTTTCATAAAGCTTAAAAACATTGCGCTTCTTTACAACGTTCACACTGCATCACAGAATTGCATCTACGGCTCTATCATTGAGCCAGCCAGTCACCTGTTTATTTTATCTACGGCTCTATCACTGAGCCAGCCAGTCACCTGTTTATTTTATCTACGGCTCTATCACTGAGCCAGCCAGTCACCTGTTTATTTTATCTACGGCTCTATCACTGAGCCAGCCAGTCACCTGTTTATTTTATCTACGGCTCTCTCACTGAGCCAGCCAGTCACCTGTTTATTTTATCTACGGCTCTCTCACTGAGCCAGCCAATCACCTGTTTATTTTATCTACGGCTCTCTCACTGAGCCAGCCAGTCACCTGTTTATTTTATCTACGGCTCTCTCACTGAGCCAGCCAATCACCTGTTTATTTTATCTACGGCTCTCTCACTGAGCCAGCCAATCACCTGTTTATTTTATCTACGGCTCTATCACTGAGCCAGCCAGTCACCTGTTTATTTTATCTACGGCTCTATCACTGAGCCAGCCAATCACCTGTTTATTTTATCTACGGCTCTATCACTGAGCCAGCCAGTCACCTGTTTATTTTATCTACGGCTCTATCACTGAGCCAGCCAGTCACCTGTTTTTTGAACGACCAGTCCTTGAAAGAGGAAAAGTTGAAGACTACTGTGTGTGAACTTACTAGAAATCACGATTTTGGTGCCGTTCCCAAAGTTCAAACCACCCGTCTTCATGGAGGCACAGTAGTATAACGCTACGTCGCGCTCTGTCACGTTTTCAATCTTCAGGAGGACAGAGTCGTCAGCCGGGTCAAATTCCACTCTCAGGCGTGGGCTAGCACCCAAGAAAAACTCCGGGAAAAGCGCGTTTGAGCTCTTCTTCTTGGCTGAAATGCTTAGGAACGGAGCTTCGTCACAACGCTGGCCAAACCAAAGGGTTTGCGTTTCATGTACAACGTCGCAATGCAGACGTACGGTATCGCCCACATTGGCAGATCTTGTTTCAGTTGCTCCAGATAGGTTCTGCTGTGTCAGAACTTTTTTTAAAAAGAGTAAAACAATGACAAATTCAGTAAATATTATTGTAATGTTTTATACCAGGTAGGATATACCCTAAGAAAGGTCTTTGTCACACTAACAGCTCATTTTTACTGTAACATACTTCAAAGTGTAACAGTGTAGGTTACCTGAGCTTCTTAAAACACAGAAATAAAAATAAAAATAACAATAATAAAACACAATAAAATCACACCTGTGACCAACAGTTTAAGCTTTTCCAGGTGTGTGTGTCATTGTCAGACATTGGTTCATGAAGTTTCTGTGAATACACACACACACATGCCCACACACACACACACACACACACCTTGATATTTTTTCATTGCAACACCAGAAAAAACTACAGTATCTATGCGCATACAAAGGTATTTGAAAAGTATTGTTTTAAAAATGACAAAAAATATGAACTCACTGAGTATGACGAGTAGCGGAGCTAGGAGGTCATTCATGTCGGCGGCTCTCACAAGTGTGGAGCGAGAAAGTTCCTGGTCTGTGTCTCTGGTCTGTCTCTGGCAAGTGGCTCAAATATAACTGTGTCAGTCTGTGGTCCCAGACTCAGGGGAGGGTCTAACATTAAAAAAAATTTTTAAAAAAGCCCCGCTCTGATGTGTTCAGAACTTCCTGGTACAGAATGTGTGAAGCGAGCATCAACACAGGGTTTGCGTTAATATAACGCTTTTTCCTCACACTCGAAGCGCTTTACAGTGATGAGGAAAAAACTCACCTCAAACATCCACCAATGTGTAGCACCCACCTGGGTGATGCAACGGAAGCCATTTTGCGCTAGAATGCTCACCATACACATCAGATGGAGAGGGAGAGAATTATTTTTAGCCAAATAAACTGGGGGATGATTAGGCGGCAGGTTGAAAGAGCCAGGTTGGGCACTGATGAAACCCCTACTCTAGTGAGTCAAGACCTCGGTTTAATCCAAAAGACAAAGTCTCCTATACAGCACAGTGACCCCCTCACTGCACTGGGGCATGGGGACCCTCCAGGACTGGAGTTAAACCTGCAGACACTGCACCCCCTCCAGGACTGGAGTTAAACCTGCAGACACTGCAGCCCTCCAGTACTGGAGTTAAACTTGAAGACACTGCGGCCCTCCAGGACTGAAGTTAAACTTGCAGACGCTGTGGCCCTCCAGTACTGGAGTTAAACTTGCAGACACTGTGGCCCTCCAGGACTGGAGTTAAACCTGCAGACACTGTGGCCCTCCAGGACTGGAGTTAAACTTGAAGACGCTGTGGCCCTCCAGTACTGGAGTTAACCTTGCAGACACTGTGGCCCTCCAGTACTGGAGTTAAACCTGCAGACGCTGTGGCCCTCCAGGACTGGAGTTAAACTTGCAGACACAAAACCTCCTCCAGGACTGGAGTTAAACTTGCAGACACTGTGGCCCTCCAGGACTGGAGTTAAACCTGCAGACACTGTGGCCCTCCAGGACTGGAGTTAAACCTGCAGACACTGTGGCCCTCCAGGACTGGAGTTAAACCTGCCTTCTAAAATAAATTTTAGAATGTAAAAGAACTGTCCAAAATAGTTACGGCGCTGCGGGATCAGTCTCGGGTAAGTTTCGGTTTCGATTCTGCGGAAACACGGCTTCACGTCTTTCCCCGAGCCAGTAGGCTTAAAAAATATATATATATTTGGTGCCCGACGCGAATAGTCAGTAGGCTATTTAACGAAGTATATCGGACTAATCTAGATTGCAGTGTGAAGCTAGCGGCAGTAGCTAATCTGGATTGCAGTGTGAAGCTAGCGGCAGTAGCTAATCTGGATTGCAGTGTGAAGCTAGCGGCAGTAGCTAATCTGGATTGCAGTGTGAAGCTAGCGGCAGTAGCTAATCTGGATTGCAGTGTGAAGCTAGCGGCAGTAGCTAATCTGGATTGCAGTGTGAAGCTAGCGGCAGTAGCTAATCTAGATTGCAGTGTGAAGCTAGCGGCAGTAGCTAATCTGGATTGCAGTGTGAAGCTAGCGGCAGTAGCTAATCTGGATTGCAGTGTGAAGCTAGCGGCAGTAGCTAATCTAGATTGCAGTGTGAAGCTAGCGGCAGTAGCTAATCTGGGTTGCAATGTGAAGCTAGCGGCAGTAGCTAATCTAGATTGCAGTGTGAAGCTAGCGGCAGTAGCTAATCTGGATTGCAGTGTGAAGCTAGCGGCAGTAGCTAATCTGGATTGCAGTGTGAAGCTAGCGGCAGTAGCTAATCTGGATTGCAGTGTGAAGCTAGCGGCAGTAGCTAATCTGGATTGCAGTGTGAAGCTAGCGGCAGTAGCTAATCTGGATTGCAGTGTGAAGCTAGCGGCAGTAGCTAATCTGGATTGCAGTGTGAAGCTAGCGGCAGTAGCTAATCTGGATTGCAGTGTGAAGCTAGCGGCAGGAGCTAATCTGGATTGCAGTGTGAAGCTAGCGGCAGTAGCTAATCTGGATTGCAGTGTGAAGCTAGCGGCAGTAGCTAATCTGGATTGCAGTGTGAAGCTAGCGGCAGTAGCTAATCTGGATTGCAGTGTGAAGCTAGCGGCAGTAGCTAATCTGGATTGCAGTGTGAAGCTAGCGGCAGTAGCTAATCTGGATTGCAGTGTGAAGCTAGCGGCAGTAGCTAATCTGGATTGCAGTGTGAAGCTAGCGGCAGTAGCTAATCTGGATTGCAGTGTGAAGCTAGCGGCAGTAGCTAATCTGGATTGCAGTGTGAAGCTAGCGGCAGTAGCTAATCTGGATTGCAGTGTGAAGCTAGCGGCAGTAGCTAATCTGGATTGCAGTGTGAAGCTAGCGGCAGTAGCTAATCTGGATTGCAGTGTGAAGCTAGCGGCAGTAGCTAATCTGGATTGCAGTGTGAAGCTAGCGGCAGTAGCTAATCTGGATTGCAGTGTGAAGCTAGCGGCAGTAGCTAATCTGGATTGCAGTGTGAAGCTAGCGGCAGTAGCTAATCTGGATTGCAGTGTGAAGCTAGCGGCAGTAGCTAATCTGGATTGCAGTGTGAAGCTAGCGGCAGTAGCTAATCTGGATTGCAGTGTGAAGCTAGCGGCAGTAGCTATAATAGATGTAAGTAGTGTTGTAATAGAATCGGTAGTTTTTACGATTTTAGTACTTACATTACAAAACATGTCTTTCGTTGTTTTTCTTTTTTATTTATACAGGGATTGTTTTGTTGTGTCTCAGGGCAATCCCATTGAGTTGAATGGACGCATTTCCCTTTGTATTCCCCCAAAAAAGCGACGTGAACCGTCAAGTACACGGATGAGCCACGGTGTTCTATTAGCGCATGAAGTCAATTCATGGAGGCGCCGTGTTAGACTATGGGGCTTTTTTGGGAACCAGAGCATGCGCACTGGGTACTTAACGTGGCTTTTGGAACCAGAGAGCATGCAAATTTTACTGGGAATTTAAAAAAACCTTATAACTTCTTCTGTGGGGCGCAGGAAAAAAATCGGTCCCTGGACAGTAATTCGTTTGGTGTGAAGAAATTTTAGAATGTAAAAGAACTGTCCAAAATAGTATAATTTGGCCTTGGTAATTTCGTTGTTTTTAATGGACTTCAATGGGGAAATTCCCTTTTTGGCAACAGAGGCTGCAATACCTCTGGTGACCACTGGAGTTTGCGAGCTTCAAGGAGAGTTTCAATCCCTGGTCGCCTGGGCCAGGTTGCTTAGTCACGGCGCTGCGGGATCAGTCTCGGGTAAGTTTCGGTTTCGATTCTGCGGAAACGCGGCTTCACGTCTTTCGCCGAGCCAGTAGGCTTTTAAAAAAATAATTATATTTGGTGCCTGACGCGCCCCAGCACCTCAGCAATGGTGTGAAAATTTCAAAATAAAAGCACAACGATAGACCCAGTATATGTTTAATATAATGAAATTCATTAAGCTATAATCGAACCAATTTTATAAACTATAAACGTGCTAAAACTATTCCTCTTCTACATTAACAATATTATAACAACTTAAATTTCAAACATATTCAAAAACAACTAAAGATGGATAGCCCTGCTACTTTGGCTGAAATCAAAGACTTGATTCATAAGACTTGATTCATAAGACTTGATTCATAACACTGTAACTGAGGAGTGTACATGTTTCTCATTTTAAATGCCATTATCTTCATGTATGTATTTATTTATTATCTAAATTTCTGTATTGTTTGAATGTTGTCTTGTATTGTTCTACTTATTGTTGGGTTCTCATCCTGCTCTTTGTGAGTTGGCCACTTCTCTGTGGAGCGCTCGTGTAGCGTTCTCTTTCTTTGGTTTTCGTTTCCGTTCCGTGTTTTTGCTTGTCCTGCTATTGCGCCGCATTTCCGCTCCTTATTTAAACCTCGCGTCTTTCTTGTTCGATGCTTCCATGTTGTCTTTTGTTTGACATGGAACGCCGGTACGGTACAGGACAGACAGCTCGAGCTGGACTTCATTGCCTTCAACACAAAGTTGTTGACGTAACGGGGGACTTGACTTGGATGTCTTAAGAGTTATTTAGGAAATCTCCTACTCTTTTCCATCCTCTGCCTTTATTTTCTGTTACGTTATCTGTCTCTCTAGTCCGAGACAGTTCTTTTCGCCTTTCCTGTTTTTACCTCTTGGTTATATTGCTTTCTATTATAGAGATTGAGAGGTTCTTTCTTTTTTCTATTTCTCTACGTGCTCTATATCACAGAGCCTTAATCGCACACTCCAGGTTATTATTTAGTTATGACATTTCCTCTCTCATAGGGAGGATATGCGCATCTCTCGTGGTTACGAGTTTGCTTGCCTTACTGCGAGTTGTTTTATATTTAGTTATGGCATTTCCTCTCTCATAGGGAGGATATGCTCATCTCTCGTGTTTACGAGTTCGCTCGCCTTACTGCAAGTTGTTTTTCGTTCTCCCTGTGTTTTCCAGTCTTTCCCTAAAATATCCTCTCTACGTGAGAGAGGGAGTCTGGTTTTCTTTTTGGTTTTTTTCTTCCTTATCACGAAGTGTTTCTCCGTTCGAGTGGCGCTGTTTTCAGCGCTTTAAGATTCCCACTGTCGCGCCTGGTCCTCCGACCCAGCACGCCCTAACAATTGTATTCCTTGCTGCCGCTTGGCCAGGACACCCTTGTAAAAGAGATATTCATCTCAAGGGGACTCCTGGTAAAATAAACGATAAATAAATACATTTAATTAAATATATACATGTAAAACTATTAATTTTCTTTTAACAGACTTAGCATAACTTACAATGTCTTATAATGCCTTCCTGTTTTTTTTCAATGTTTTTAATTGGAACAATGATATCAAACAAAAGTTTAAAATGGAGAAATAAAAATGAAATATTCTCATTATTTCTAAGTATTATTACTACATCCAAAACAACACTTGTACTAAAGATTAAACTGAAAGGTGAGGGAGAAATTAAAGATTAACTGAAAGGTGAGGGAGAAATTAAAGATTAAACTGAAAGGTGAGGGAGAAATTAAAGATTAAACTGAAAGGTGAGGGAGAAATTAGAGATTAAACTGAAAGGTGAGGGAGAAATTAAAGATGAACTGAAAGGTGAGGGAGAAATTAAAGATTAAACTGAAAGGTGAGGGAGAAATTAGAGATTAAACTGAAAGGTGAGGGAGAAATTAAAGATTAAACTGAAAGGTGAGGGAGAAATTAAAGATTAAACTGAAAGGTGAGGGAGAAATTAAAGATTAACTGAAAGGTGAGGGAGAAATTAGAGATTAAACTGAAAGGTGAGGGAGAAATTAAAGATGAACTGAAAGGTGAGGGAGAAATTAAAGATTAAACTGAAAGGTGAGGGAGAAATTAAAGATTAAACTGAAATGTGAGGGAGAAATTAAAGATTAACTGAAAGGTGAGGGAGAAATTAGAGTAATTTAACATGCATCACTTAAATCATTCTGTGAAAACCTTGTAACATCAAGTGGGAAACTTAAAGAATATAAACATCATGAAAATGTGGCTGTATTACTGTGGTTTGGGCTAGGGGAATTAGAGTGTATTATTAGGCTACATATTGCTTGTACAGATGAATGCATCACTTATATAATGCTTTGCTGCCTCTTCTGGATGTAGTATCTCAATGATACGGGGGTGTTTTGAAAACCTTGGACTCTCCACATCTAAGATGTGGTGTCAGTTATATCAAATAAGCGACATAGAAAATGTTACTGTACAGTTCAACTGTACTGTGGCTTTGGTGAATTTTGTTCAATGAAATTCCAATTACTTGGTGAAATGATCATTTATATCCTGCACCACTAACCATCATGGACGCAACACTTTTTTCCCCCCGCCCTCCTTTATTTGGCACGACTCCAGACGGATGGCGCCAGGTTTTACTACGCCTAGTATGGGTCCTAGTATTCTTAGACACAGCACAATTGAACCCCTATGATGCTTATTGAACCCCTATGATGCTTATTGAACCCCTATGATGCTTATTTGATATACGGAACACAATATCTTAGTAACGGAAGGTCCCAGGTTTTCAAAACACCCCCTATATAATTGAGACACAATGGCCAGGCAAGGCAGAACATGGCATAGGATGCTTTCAGCTGCAATAGCAAAAGATAGGACTACCCTGTAATTCGCTTGAGCATTCCACAGTTGAACCCATGTAACATTTTCGAATGATGCTTATTTTATTTGACATAAATTACACCATATCGTAGTAATGAAGGGTCCAACTTCGCTTGGTCTGAAAACAAGCTTTGAGAAGCAAGTTTCTCGCGGTCGCGCAGGAGTACTTTTATTTTGAATAATTTTCTGCGAATCTTCTTACAAGCCGTCTCTCATTTCCCGCTACTGAAATATATGCTTCTCAGCTAACCAGACGCACCCTTTTTTTTAATAGACGCAGCGAGATTAAAAAGTCCAGGTAATGTCTTACATTTTGATGCTTAAATATTATTTTCCCTTCAGACATTAGAATTCAGTTAAACAATATGTGAATACTGTATAAGGTAAATAAAACAGTGTAGCCTATTGATAGCATAGCATAACGACCTAACAATCAATACTGACAGGAAATTTAACGCAATTGAAAATAATGTCTTATATTCACATATCAATTTAATATACATATTAATGTAGGCCTATTTAAATAGGCAGACAGTGTGACGTCCTGGCAGGGACGGACCCAAATGCACGACGAGACAGTCTTTGGTAAAGGAGGTTTTCTTTAATAGAATTCCGGGTCGGATCCACGCCGGGAAAACAAATATAAACAGTAAACAATAGTTCGTGGAACCCGCAGAGAGCTGGCACAGGAGATCCAGCGAAGTGGCCAGTAGCTGGTCACAGCCTGGATAGCAGCTTGAGTCGGACGGAGGTAGAGCCAGGATCCACACCGGGAAACAGGAGTGGCGATTCTGGACCGGGGAGTTCAGCTTGGGTAGCAAGCTAGTAAGCGGAAAGACAAGCAAGACGACAAGACCATATACACGAACAAACCGTAATACTTTGACAAGGAAACACAGGAACAGCACGATAATATAACTAGTGTCATTAGAGCTGATAAGCTACAGCTTGCGGGAAATGCATGCGAGATCAGCGAATTGATTGAACGATTAGGAAATGCGTGAGGAATGCGGTGAAGGCAATTAAGTGTGAGTTGTGTTATTAAGATGTGGTGTAAGTAATCATGTGCAATGTAGACCCAATCAGGTAATAAACGCGGACATGATACAATTAGGTTCGGGGAAAACAGAGGAACACATCAAGGAAGGAACGGGGAGCGGAGCGGATCGTAACAGTACCCCCCCGTCAAGGTACGCCTCCTGGCGGACCACAGGCTCTGGTCGACTGGGCCTGGCGGTGATGGAATTCCTGGATGAGGGTAGGGTCCAGGATAAGACGGGGGGCAACCCAGGAACGTTCCTCGGGCCCATACCCTTCCCAGTCGACCAGGTACTGGTGGCCTCGTCCCCGGCGCCGGACATCGAGGATGCTGGAGACTGTGAACGCGGGGGCACCATCAATGTCCCGGACAGGTGGGGGGGCAGGAGTGGGAGCGCTGAGAGGGCAGGAGATCACTGGCTTGACCTGACTGACATGGAAGGTGGGATGGATTTTGAGGGAGGCAGGGAGACGGAGCTTGAGAGTGACTGGGTTCAGGATGGAGTGCACAGTGAAGGGTCCGACGAAGCGGGGTTGGAGCTTGCGGGAGGTGCCGGGGAGGGAGAAGGTGGAGGTCGATAGCCAAACCTTCTGTCCCGGGCGGTAGCGAGGGGCTGCGGACCGGTGCTGATCCGCCAGGCGACGATTCCGGGAGGAGGTCTTAAGGAGGGCGTTGCGGGTGGCTTTCCAGATCCGCTGGCAGCGTCGGACGTGGGCGTCCACTGACGGGACCGCCACCTCGGCCTCCTGGGCGGGGAACAGAGGGGGTTGGAAGCCCTGGGAAGCCTCAAAGGGGGACCTCCCCGTGGACGAGCACACCAAGGTGTTGTGGGCGTACTCCACCCACGGGAGAAGCTGGGACCAGGAGGCAGGGTTGCGGGCCGTCACGCACCGTAAGGCGGCTCCCAGGTCCTGGTTAGCCCTCTCTGCCTGACCGTTGGTCTGCGGGTGGAACCCGGAGGAGAGGCTGGCGGCGGCGCCGAGTGCGGTGCAGAATGCCTTCCAGACAGCGGAGGCAAACTGGGGACCCCGGTCGGAGACGACATCCGCCGGGATCCCATGCAGCCGCACCACGTGCTGCACCAGGAGGTCGGCCGTCTCGAGGGCAGAGGGGAGTTTGGGGAGGGGAACAAAGTGCACCGCCTTGGAAAACCGGTCCACCAGGGTCAAAATGACAGTGTTACCGGCAGAAGGGGGTAGTCCGGTAACGAAGTCGACCCCGATGTGACTCCAAGGACGGCCCGGGATGGGAAGGGGACGGAGGAGACCAGCAGGGGGGGAGTGAGACGCCTTACTCCTGGCGCAGACGGGGCAAGCGTGGACGAAGGCCAGGGTGTCCCGCCGGGCGGTGGGCCACCAGAAGCTCCTGCGCACCAGCTCCACGGTGCGGTTGCCTCCGGGGTGGCAGGCCAGTCGGGAGGAGTGAGCCCACTCCAGGACCTGGGAGCGGACAGGGTTGGGGACGAACAGGGCAGAAGAGGGGTTAGGGCGAGGATCGGGATGCGTCACCTGAGCGTCCAGCACGATTTTCTGGATGGGCCACCGGACCGCAGCCACGACGCAGGAAGCTGGAACGATGGTCTCCGGGACAGACAGGTCGGCAGGGGAGGAGTGGATCCGAGAGAGGGCGTCGGGTTTGATGTTCTTTGACCCGGGTTTGAAGGTGATGGAGTAATTAAAGCGTGCAAAGAATAACGACCAACGGGCCTGTCGGGAGTTGAGTCTCTTAGCTGACTGGATGTACTGTAGGTTACGGTGGTCAGTCAGGATCAGGAACGGTTGAGTGGTCCCTTCAAGCCAGTGTCTCCATTCCTCCAGTGCCAGCTTGATGGCCAGCAACTCCTGATCCCCTACCCTGTAGTTGCGTTGGGTGGGGGAGAGGCGGCGGGAGAAGAAGGCGCAGGGATGGAGCTTGTGGTTGAGGGGGGAGTGTTGGGACAGGATGGCCCCTACACCTGTGTCCGAGGCGTCCACCTCCACCACGAATTGGCGGTCGGGTTCCGGGCAGCAGAGGATGGGGGCCGTGGTGAAGAGTGCCTTGAGTTTGGTAAATGCCTGATCTGCCCGGGGATTCCAGGCAAAAGGGTCTTTGATGGAAGTGAGGGTGGTGAGGGGTGCGGCTACCTGGCTGTAGTTCCGGATAAACCTCCTATAAAAATTCGCGAACCCCAGGAACTGCTGCAGGTGCTTGCGAGTGGTAGGGATGGGCCACTCCGTGACCGCCTGGATTTTGGCCGGGTCCGGCCGTATGTCGCCCCTCTCCACCACAAAACCTAGGAACGAGACTGAGGGGGCATGAAACAGACATTTGTCGGCCTTGACAAATAGTTTGTTCTCCAATAGGCGTTGTAGCACCAGGGAGACATGGTCTTGGTGTTCCCGTTGGTTTTGGGAAAATATCAGAATGTCATCCAGGTAAACAAACACAAAGCGGTTGAGAAAATCCCTCAGTACATCGTTCACTAGGTTCTGAAACACGGCTGGGGCATTAGTCAGGCCGAACGGGACCACCCGGTACTCGAAGTGGCCCAGGGGGGTGTTGAACGCGGTCTTCCACTCGTCCCCCTCCCGGATCCGTACCAGGTGGTAGGCGTTACGGAGGTCCAGTTTAGTGAAGACCCGGGCGCCCTGCAGCAGTTCAAAGGCCGAATTCAGGAGGGGTAGAGGGTACTTGTTCCGGACGGTGATGGAGTTGAGGCCCCGGTAGTCGATGCAGGGGCGGAGGGAGCCATCCCTCTTCTTTACGAAGAAGAAACCTGCTCCGACGGGCGAGGAGGAGGGACGGATGGTGCCTGCTTCGAGGGAGGACTTGATGTAGTCCTCCATGGCCGTTCTTTCCGGGCCGGATAGGCTGTACAGGCGGCCGGAGGGTAGGGGGGCACCCGGAAACAAGGAGATGGCACAATCGTAGGGTCTGTGGGGGGGTAAGGACAAGGCCAGGGACTTGGAGAAGACCCGGGACATGTGCCGGTAACAGTGGGGAACCCCCTTCAGGTCGACCTCCGGAACGGATGACTTTATTTCCGTGCTTGAAGGAGGTTCCGCCGAGTGGAGACAGGAGGTGTGGCATTGGGTGCTCCAGCTGGTGACGCTGGATGTGATCCAGTTGAGCAGGGGGTTGTGTTCATGCAGCCAGGGCTGACCAAGGACCAGAAGGGAGTGGGGAGTGTTGATGATGTAAAGTTGAAGGGTCTCACGGTGGTTACCGGACAGGAGCAGTTGGATAGGGATGGTGCGGTGGGTGATGTGGGCCAGGCGGTGGCCGTCCAAGGCATAGGCATTGATGGGTTTCTCCAGTTCTTCCGTGGGGATCCCGGACTCGTCTACGAACTGGGAGTCCACGAAGTTGGAGTCGGCTCCTGAGTCGACGAGGGCCTGCACAGATACGGTGGCGGAGGCCGTAGTGCCCCATTTGAGGACCGCAGAGAGTTGGAAGCGGCTGGAGGTTAGGCTCGGTGTTTGGGTCTGGCTCGCCAGTAGGCCTAGGGTTGCTGACGAGCCTTCTCTTTTGGGCGCACCGGACAGGAGTTAAGGAGGTGATCTGTGCGGCCGCAATAGAAACATGCTCCGGCGGCCCGGCGTTGGCGGCGGCGCGCGGCAGGGTCGGACGTAGTGCCGCCCAGCTGCATCGGTTCCCCGGCCTCCGGAGGTTCGCCGGCCATGGGTGCCTGATGGCGAAGCGCAGGGTGCGCGAATGTGGTTCCCAGCGGCGATTGAGTCGGCGCATACGCCCTCTTCTCGCGGGTGCGGGCGCGCAGACGGTTGTTGACTGTGATAGCCAAGGATATGAGGTCATTAAGCGTGGGCGTGTCGTCGCGGGTGGCCATCTCGTCCTTCATTTCCTCTGATAGGGCGGAGCGGAAGACGCCCTGTAGGGAGGCGTCGTTCCAGCCAGACTGCGCCGCGAGGATCCGGAATTTTATGGCGAACTCCGCCACACTGCGCTCGCCTTGCTTCAGCGCCAGGAGCTGCTGGTTGACATCTCTCCCGCATACGGGATGATCAAAGGTCCGCCGCATCTCCCTGGCGAAGTCCAGGTACTGGGTGCAGAGGTTGGGTTGCTTCTCCCACAACGCGGCGGCCCAGTCCCGCGCCTCTCCTCCCAGGCAGGTGATCACGTACGCCACGCGGGTGGCATCCGCGGAGTAGGAGGACGGCTGCATCCGGAACGCCAGCTCGCACTGCAGCAGGAAGGGCTGGCATTTCCCCAGCTCGCCAGAGTATCGCTCGGGAGGGTTGGCGCGGGGTTCCCGATGAGGTAGTACAATCGCTGGTGCCGGTGGTTGAAGTGGATCCCCCGCTTCAGGACGGAGTCCTGACGTCTGGGCAGCCATCTGATTGAGCATGGTTCCCCATTGGGTGGTCTGTTCCACCATGCCCCGGAACATCTCCATGGCTTCGTCCAGACGATGGCTTTGCTGGGCGATCTGGGTAGCCTGGCAGGTGAGAGCGTGTTGAATCTGCTCCGCGTCGGCTGGGTCCATTTCTGGTCAAAGTATTCTGTGACGTCCTGGCAGGGACGGACCCAAATGCACGACGAGACAGTCTTTGGTAAAGGAGGTTTTCTTTAATAGAATTCCGGGTCGGATCCACGCCGGGAAAACAAATATAAACAGTAAACAATAGTTCGTGGAACCCGCAGAGAGCTGGCACAGGAGATCCAGCGAAGTGGCCAGTAGCTGGTCACAGCCTGGATAGCAGCTTGAGTCGGACGGAGGTAGAGCCAGGATCCACACCGGGAAACAGGAGTGGCGATTCTGGACCGGGGAGTTCAGCTTGGGTAGCAAGCTAGTAAGCGGAAAGACAAGCAAGACGACAAGACCATATACACGAACAAACCGTAATACTTTGACAAGGAAACACAGGAACAGCACGGTAATATAACTAGTGTCATTAGAGCTGATAAGCTACAGCTTGCGGGAAATGCATGCGAGATCAGCGAATTGATTGAACGATTAGGAAATGCGTGAGGAATGCGGTGAAGGCAATTAAGTGTGAGTTGTGTTATTAAGATGTGGTGTAAGTAATCATGTGCAATGTAGACCCAATCAGGTAATAAACGCGGACATGATACAATTAGGTTCGGGGAAAACAGAGGAACACATCAAGGAAGGAACGGGGAGCGGAGCGGATCGTAACAGACAGTACTGACCGTTATCTCTAAAGGTTTTGTTTTTACACCTGTAACTAGGGATGCACCGATACCGATACCAGTATCGGTATCGGGGCCGATACCATGCTCATGTACTCGTACTCGTACTCGTAAAAATGTACCGATACTCCAAAACCGATACCAACTGTCAGGGCTAGCGTGGGAACGAAGGACCAGACGCGACAGTAGGGGTTTCAGAGGATGCTCACTGAACACCTCAAAGCGGGAGCGAAACCCCGCAAACAGGGACTAATAATAAACAAACAAAATATAACTCTCCACCCCAGGAGAGATACCGCTAACAACTGAAAACAACCCTAAAGGCGAAAAAACTCTTAACACTTTATGCAATGCAATAACAACGAAAAAACCCCTATAGCTAACAACGAAAGAACCGAAACCAAAAACTCTCTTGCAAAAAGAGATAGCCCTGAATACACGGGCAGTAACAATAATGGTAAAAGCAAAGACGAAAACAATTGCACCCTCGGTACGTGGCTATAACGCCCGATAAATGGTGAAAGAAATGAAAACAAAATAACGCTTACAGTTTCCAAACACGAAGAGAGCAGGGCTGGAAAAGGACGAAGGTCCAAGGATACCGGCTATCTTCGTAAAAAGATTGGCAATATGGAAGCGTCAAATAATGCTGACGTGTGGTTTAAATACTGCCAGGAAACCCTGACCGGTGAACACACTGAACTGAAAACCAAAACCTGAAACGGACTAGGAAAACAAAGAAGGGACGCAACATGAGCGCTCCCCAGGGAAGTGGACAATATACACAGAGCAGGCAGAGAAACCATGACACCAACGTCCAAACGTCCGCACGCTAATGCTATCACCTTAGCAACACCTAATCCTGACCTGCGTGCTCACGCTCACGCTCACGCCACGCCCTCCTTCACGAGAAATCAAGACAAAATGGCGAAAGTTTGGAAGTACTTTGAGGTAGACGAATCTGACCAAACTGTAGCAAAATGCAAGCTCTGCTCAGTGAAAATATCAAGAGGTGGCACGAAGGCTAGTTCATTCAATACTAGTAACTTGATAAAACATCTCAAAACTCGACACGAGTAGTATAAATAGAATGATGCACAAAAGACTACAGTTTTATTTTGGTTATTATTTATGTTTATTTATTTATTTTTATTGGACCTCATTTGATTTAAATAATCAGTAAATTGATAGACTGTGCTCCATCAACAGGAGAAAATAAACACAGTATCTTCAAAATCAGCCGTCTCATTATTGTGGTATTATTATACAGTATTATTATAAAGTACTCATACTTAAAAAAACACACAAAAAATGGTATCGGTATCGGTATCGGCGAGTACTCAAAAGTGAGTACTCGTACTCGTACTCGGTCTGAAAAAAATGGTATCGGTGCATCCCTACCTGTAACCGATACCATTTGTTTTTAGACCGAGTACGAGTAGCCTGCTCAGGTTTGGGTACTTGCCGATACCGAGTACAGCTATAGTGCTTGTAATAATATAGCTTTTTTTTCTGTTACCAGAAAAGTGAGACCATTTTGAAGACCCTGGAGTGTTTATTATTTTTCATAGATTTTTGTGTTCATTTCTTTATCACAAAGAACACAAAACTCACTGAGTTCCAATAAAACATAACTTGGAAGTCAGTTCACTCAGTTCCAACATAACATGGAATTTCAGTAAAAGCAATGAAGGTGTGAGCAAGTTTCTGTCGGAGAGATTATGAAACTATCTTCAGGACTAAATACTCTAATCCAATGTGGGTCTAATAAGAACCGCTGCATTAATAAGTTAATATTTGCATTTCTATCTCTGATACACATCCATATTCATGTTCCAGATTCACGTTTGCAAAAACAAATGAAATTCACTTGAAATGGGTGAGTGTCCTGTTCCATTACTACTAAATAACGGAAACAGATGAAGGTTTTCAAACTTTGTTCCAGCACTATGCTAATTGCTAACAAGTACGGCTGCGGCCAAATGCAGTATACGAGATTAGACTGAACCATGCCCCTTATTTATCTGCATTATCTGATAATCATTATCATAAATGTATGTCTTTCAATATTTCATTTTTTTCTGTAGGAATCATGAAAATAGCAGCTGGGGCTCTGCTTGGAGCTGGTTTGTATCACCAATGACACATTTGGGACATTCGGTTTTTTTTGAGGAAAAAACAGAACAAAGGGGCATACTTACACACACATACACCCACAGATAAACACACACATACACACACAGATAAACACACACATACACACACATATAAACACACACATACACACACACAAACACAATTATAGACACACATTCTCTCTGACACACATACATAAACTCAAACAGACACATGCATAGACACACACACACACGCACATGCCCATACACAATACACATACACAAACACAATTACAGACACATACATAAACTCAAATAGACACACACACACACGTATGCATTTTTCTATCCAGACCATACATTTCTTGACAAGTGTGTAGTCACAGATAAATCCTGTAAGCACCAGGGTTACGGTAGTCTAAATAACATGACTCACCACCAGTCTCCCTGTTTTACCAAAATGCACACATACACCTGGATGTCCCAGTTTTACTGAAGCACACACATACACCTGGATGTCCCAGTTTTACTGAAACACACACATACACCTGGATGTCCCAGTTTTACTGAAACACACACATACACCTGGATGTCCCAGTTTTACTGAAACACACACATACACCTGGATGTTCCAGTTTTACTGAAACACACTCATACACCTGGATATACCTTTGTGCCGTGTGCAGGAACGATGCTGTTTGGAGTTCCAGCGGTTATTGGAGCGTTGGGTTTCACGGCCGCCGGCATCGCAGCCGGATCCGTCGCTTCCGGAATGATGTCATCAGCAGCGGTAGCCAATGGGGGAGCAGTGGCTGCGGGTTCTTTGGTGGCCGGCCTGCAATCAGTCGGTACGGAAGGAAGATAATTCTGCTCTCTTAGGAGGGTTCCTCTCTGATCCACATGCTCTTTGTGTCATTTGTGTTCAGCTTGGATTCAGACAAGATTTGTCTTGAATTTTGACTTAAAAGTAAATTTATGTGTTACATTTTTTCAGTGCAAACACTTTTTTTTTTTAAAAAGAGAATTGGTTTATAAACTCACCAAACTGTGGAAAAAACGTCACACGTGCATTTAATTGTGAGTCAAAATTCAGGAGAAATATTGATAGAATCAAAGCCTCTGCTTTAGACGTTAAACAGCTTTTATTGTTCCGCCTCCACTAGGTGGTGCTATTGTACCAGTCTCTGTCTCACTAGCCTTTGTACATGTGGGTCCTGTTTCTTTAAAGCCTACTCTGCAAAAGGTAATGAAAACATAAAACATAACTAAAGAAGATATAACTAAAGAAAGGTCGATTCTGAATTCTCTGGATATTCACATTTTTACATGGATCACTCTAATTTGACCAATTAAGTCACATGATTAGACACATTTGGCCCAATGGTGATTTCTTATTATGTATCCAAGGCCCTATAAATATACCAGGCTGGGGCCCCACGGTCTGGTATCTGTTAAGGCTCTGTTCCAGCGTGTGGATGGGCCCCATGGTCTGGTATCTGTTAAGGCTCTGTTCCAGTGTGTGGATGGGCCCCAGGGTCTGGTATCTGTTAAGGCTCTGTTCCAGTGTGTGGATGGGCCCCATGATCTGGTATCTGTTAAGGCTCTGTTCCAGTGTGTGGATGGGCCCCATGGTCTGGTATCTGTTAAGGCTCTGTTCCAGTGTGTGGATGGGCCCCATGATCTGGTATCTGTTAAGGCTCTGTTCCAGTGTGTGGATGGGCCCCATGGTCTGGTATCTGTTAAGGCTCTGTTCCAGTGTGTGGATGGGCCCCAGGGTCTGGTATCTGTTAAGGAACTGTCTGTAATAGGCTTATTGTCTGCGCTTTCCGGAATCAACAACATGGGAAGCAAGGAAGCTCTTTTTTATAAGTATTACCAAATTGTCCAGTTTTGTTTGTGGTCGTCACCATGGATACGCATTTATAACATGTACTCCGGAATGTTCGATGGATCTGCGGCGACAGGGTTTTTTTCACCAGAGATTGAGCGGCTTGGTATCGGGACTGATTGGGGACTGCGGGCAAACCTTGAAAGGCCATCCGGGAAAAGAGAGAGAGGAGGACGGGTCAAGGAGTGAGGCGATGACTGGGGAGGCTGAGTGGATTCGGTGCCCTGTCTCGACTGGACGGAGACTGCGCGTGCATGGAGGAGAGTCGCGGAGGCGGAGTTTGTGTGTGTCGGCGAGGCTTGGAGTGGAGCAGCTGTGATCCGGGAGATTGCTCAGGTCGACTCGGGGCAGCTTTGTCCCTGCGGCTGTTGGACTGCTTGGTGACGCTGGACATCTCCAGACAGCAGAGGCAGATGAGGAGCTGTTCTTGCTTTTGATGCTCGATTGCTCACACTTAATTAGTTTGATTCATTCAATGATTCTATTGAATGTATTTGATATATTTGTTTGTGTGTTGTTGGTACAACACTTTGTATTTTGTTATTGTTGTTGGTGACTACAAATGAATTTTCCTAACAGGAAAATAAAAGTTATTCTATTCTAATATCCATAAATAGCGTAGTCAAAGCCTTTTCATTTTATGTTCCTCAGAGAATTATTTTTCAAAGTAATGTCCATTTAATAGGAAATAATAAGTAGTGTTTTAGTGATTTATTTTGCCCTTTTCTTGTGTGGTCTCTGGATGTATTTAATTTATTTGGATTCCCCATGTTTGAATCTGTATCTGGGAAACGTTTGGTACACATCGGATGTTGGAAACAATATTGACAGAATTGTATCTGAAATCCTACCCGGTAAACATGGCAAATTTGGATGCCATCAATTAGCATTTTACTCAAAGATGTAATAATATTCTTATAAAATAAAGTTCCTGGGATGCTTATCTAACCTGTTTCTACCTATTCCTACCAGTATTATAAGGTGAGATGTATGGTGTCATCCTGTTACAAATGGTAAAATCTGACTGCCGTTTACATATTCATCCGTTATGTGACCAGGTTGGTCTCAATGAGATATAAAGTCTTTTAAAAGGCTAAAATTCTCATTACAGACAATGATAAAGTGATAAAAATGTAGGTCTGTAGATTTTTTTCTTCAGAATTCTAAGTCAGTGTTCTAGAATTCAGTTGCTTTGAATTACTAGCAGTGATTGTTACATCAGCATTAGAATGTTCAGTTAAGAACATTCCAATATTTGTGATCTCACACCTTAAAGGGTAAAAGCAACAAGAGATCAGCACAGCCTGACAGTGCCACAGTGTGGGAAGAAAACGGGGAAAAGTGGAGAAAACCGTAAAAAGACCTGACGGAGGATGTGTGTGTTTTTCACAGGGACATTTTGTGTGTGTTTTTCACAGGGACATTTTGTGTGTGTTTTTCACAGGGGCAGTAGGGCTCTCTGGCACAGCTACTGCGGTGGTGTCCAGCATCGGGGTGGCTGCCGGGGCGGCTGGCGGTTGGGCTGTTGCAGCCATTAAATCCCGCTTCTTCTGACGCGCGCTCTGCTGAAGGCATCTCTGCGGTGGTCTCGCCAGGCCAGCGTGCCCTTTGAACCTTTTTAAAAAACATTAAAAACGTAAATCAATTGTTTGTGTACACTGATTAATTACAGCACTATGATTATGGTTCACTGCTGTATATTTTTGCCAAATCCATCTACACTTATGTCACACATACACTGAGGTAACTGAGGTAAACCCAGTTACATAGTACAGGTAGATTCAGTTGGAATCTAGCGACTTGTGACAAACGCAGGTGCGGGTGTTCGAACCCTCCAGCATGCATTTCACACCATACTTATACAAACACATACACTTACACAAACATACACTTACACTTACACAAACACATACACTTACACAAACATACACTTATACAAACACATACACTTACACAAACATACACATACACTTAAACAAACATACACTTACACAAACATACACTTATACAAACACATACACTTATACAAACACATACACTTACACAAACATACACTTATACAAACACATACACTTACACAAACATACACTTACACAAACACATACACTTACACAAACATACACTTACACAAACACATACACTTACACAAACACATACACTTACACAAACATACACTTACACAAACATACACTTACACAAACACATACACTTACACAAACATACACTTACACAAACACATACACTTACACAAACATACACTTACACAAACACAACCCCATACACTAACACAAACACCTACACTTACACAAACACAACCCCATACACTAACACAACCCCATACACTTACACAAACACCTACACATACACAAGCACATACACTTACACGTACACAAACACCAACACAAACACATACAATTACACAAACACGTACGCATACACAAACACGTACACAAACACAACCCCATACACTTACACAAACACCTACACATACACTTACACGTACACAAACATACATAAATACATACATAACTTTTTGACAAAACAAGATTTAGGAGTCACCTCTAAAAAGTGGTTCAAGGATAATCAACACCCAGTGAGGGTGGCCAGTTTCATAGAACCAATTGTACTCACCCTCTCGTTGATTCTCATTGATCCAATTCAGAGGTTATTTCCAAATCCCATCATCGTCGCCAAACTGTTAGGCCCCAGCTTCTGTTTTTGTAATCCAAGTCAGGACAAAGCACCACCACAACAAACACTACTAGAGAAAGTAAGGATTAAGGATCGCCCGGGCTGATGGGGTCAGCACATTGACCAAAAATTATTTTGTTAAGATCATGGGAAATAACATATTGGAGAGCGGGCAAATCCTCGTCACTGATTTTAGTGTCGGGGCATCCCCCCTCAGAGTAGTCAGTGTGTACGGCCCGGTCAGTGGGGCAGAGAGGGCCTCCAGAAACTAAGATCCATCATACATTGCACAATGCCGGTTGTCGCACCCAATCTGCCCTGGTGGATTTCGGAGCTGACTCCAATTTTCTCGATGTTGACATCGTCTCCCATGGAACCACTCTACAATCCTCACAGCACCTACATCTTGGACGGCAAACTCCTGGCCCGTGTCACACTCCACCATTCCCCTTCAGCTCGTCCTGTCTGGCAACCACCAGAGAACTGTCTAATTTCTCATCATCCAGTCCTCTCAGTCTTCCATTGTCCTCGGCCAACCCTGGCTCAAGCTTCACAATCCCCACCTCAACTGGAAAATGGCTCAAGTACTAAGCTGGAGCCCCAGATGTCACTCTGTCTGTCTCCGCTCTGCCTTGCCGTCTGGAGGCGCTAAGCCGCCCCCCTAGTGTCTCAAAACCCGACCTGTCTAATGTCCCATGTCAGTACCACAACCTGTCAGAGGTATTTAGCAAGTCACTTGCCATGTCCTTGCCTCCCCACAGACCTTATGATTGCTGCATCGGCCTGTTGCCTGGGGCCCCACTCTCGTCTGGCCGCCTCTATAACCTGTCCGTCCCTGAGAACCTCCATGGAAACATTAATTCACGATTTGCTGGCGGCAGGTATTATTCGACCCTCCTCGTCCCCAGTGGGGACAGGTTTCTTCTTTGTCTTCAAGAAGGATGGCTCCCTCCGTCCCTGTATTAATTACCGTGGCTTAAATTGCACCACTGTCCCATAGCAAGTACCCTCTGCCTCTAATCAATTCTGCTTTTGAACACCTTCACGACACCACCATCTTTTCCAAACTGGATTTTCGGAATGCCTACCACCTAGCCCGGATCCGGGAGGGAGATAAGTGGAAGACGGCATTCAACACCCGTCTTGAGAACTTCGAATACCTGGTTGTCCCGTTCGGCCTCACTAACGCCCCAGCTGTATTCCAGGCCCTTATCAATGATGTTCTCCGCGACCTCAACTGGTCAGTGTTTGTTTATCTGGATGATATTTCGATTTTTTCCAAGAACCCCCAGGAACACATTAAGCATGTTAGACAAGTTCTCCAGAAGCTGTTGGAGAACAAGTTATACGTCAACGCAGAAAAGTATGTGTTCCACATCCCGTCTGTGTCCTTCCTGGGGTTCGTTATCAAGGAGGGAAGGATCAAGACCGACCGTGTGAAGATCCAGGCCATGACTGAGTAGCCCCACCCGGTCTCCCGTAAACACCTTCAGCAGTTTCTGAGCTTCTCAAATTTCTACAGGCGGTTTATCCGTGGCTATAGCTAAGTCGCTACACCCCTCACTTACATCTTTGTTCTGTTTGTCTGGTCTGCTGAAGCTAACAAGGCTTTTCATGTTCTCAAAATCAGGTTTTCCACTGCACCCGTCCTGTGTCACCCTGACCTCGACCACCAGTTCATCGTGGAGATGGACGCCTCCGACACCGGAGTGGGGGCTGTCCTGTCCCAGCATTCCAGCCTGGACCAGAAAATCCACCCATGTGCCTTCTCCCGCCGCCTCTCCCAGGCTCAACGGAACTACAACGTGTGGAATCGGGAGTTGCTGGCTATCAAGCTCACCCTGTAGAAATGAAGGCACTGGCTGGAGGGGGCGGAACAACCATTCACAGTCCTGACTGACCAAAAGAATCTTGAGTATATTCAGTCTGCCAAACGCCTCAATTCACACTAAGCCCGTTAGTCACTGTTTTTTTCCCGGTTTAATCTTTGACCCTGTCGTTCCCCCTTCCTGTGTGGTGGCTGCGGTCTCCTGGCAGATAGAGAAGATTGTGAAGGCTGCCCAGGTGAACCACCCGGACCCCTGCAATAACCCAAGTCCCCGCTGGCTTGTTCCCGACTCCGTTCACTCCCAGGTTCCCCAGTGGGTCCACGCCTCCCGCATGTCCTGTCACCCGGGCATCCACAGAACCATCGCCTTGGTAAGGAGTCGCTTCTGGTGGTCCGCGCTTACGGGGAATGCCCGTGCCTGTCTTCAGTGTTGTGCAGGCTGGGTGTGGTTTTGTCATCCTCGTTTCTTCATTCTCCTCTCATTATCCCTCAGCCTATCACCCACCTTCCCAGTTTGCTCATTCATTCTTCACGCTTCACTCATCAGTCTCTCTATTTATTCTCTCTGCTCTCTTTGTCTCGTTGCTAGTTTGTTACGTCAGGTCATGTTTATTTGACGTGTTACTAGGCCATTGTCTGTGTGTTTTCTAACTTGTCTAGTCTGCGCTTTTCCTTCTTTCCCTGCTCTGGCATTGCCTTCGCCTACCCTGCTTTCAGTTTGTCACCGGTTTGTCTGCCATTTGCCCAGCCCCTGTCTCGCTTACCCTGTTCATCATCTCCCCCTTGGTTACTGCTAACCCCGTATCTTGACCCTCACCTACTCTCCCTCTTCGTTATTTAATTGTTTGCCTTAATAAAATACTCCTTCAGAGCTTTATTGAGAGTCTTCGAGTCCTGCTTTTGGGTCCATACGAGTTGGGAGAAACATATCAGCTTTAGCACAAATAAAAGGGCAAAATGTGAGCTCTTGTATGTGGAGACCAATGGCTGACAAACATTTAGAAATGTGAATAGGTAGACCTGCTCTATTGTTATTTAATGTAACATATCAATACTCGGTGATTCATGTACTGCAGAGTACCTCATTTATACTACTACTAATAGCTTAACCTTACTACTAAGGGGAACACAGTAAAGACATCATAGTGTGCACAGGCTAAGCTGGCAGTATCCCTCATGCATGTACGAAAGCTACCCCAACATGGAGAAAATACGGGAGAGCCTGTCCCCTCTGCAGCTCAGAGTAGCTAAGTATCATACCAGCCATACTGTGCTTCAGAAATGAGCTCTACACACATTCACACACACACACACACACACACACACACACACACACACACACACACACACACACACACACACACATGCTCATACACACAGAAACACACACACATACACACACACACACACATACACACACGATAGACCAGAGCAGCTCTTCTACCGTGATGCTCTGTTTCGAAGTTGGTTCAATGAAACCATTGCTTTTTCATTTCTAAGTCATGCCCAGGGTGACTGTGTCATTCCAAAAGACACTTCTTCCACTGCTTGGCCAGAGAAAATATAATGTGTGATGTACATGAGAATATGTGGCCTGATCAAGAGCAGAGACCTGACTCATTTATTTTTGGTTTTACTTTTGCATTTTTTAAAATTTTCTGTTTGTTTTTATTTTACTCTCGACTACATTTTTGTAATTTGGAAAAATAAAAAATAACAATATTTGTGTTGGCCAGTACACTCAAACAATAATGAAGGCTGACTAATATAATGATAATAGTGTTTTTGATTTTTTTACACCAGTGTGTAATTGGAATTTATAATTTGTATTCATTTGTTGACTAGTGTTTATTATTTGAAGGAAAAATGTCATTTTGGGATGAGAGTATGGTTTTGAAAATAGTGCTTGATTTCGACGAGATACATTACGTTTTGCAGAAAGTGATGACCATGTGGGTTTTGTGTTTACAATTTTGTGAAATTTGTTTTAATTTAAAAAAATGTGCCTAAAAAATGTAGAAAAACTGTAATCCATTTTTAAAAAATAGAAATTGGAACATGCGATATATGGTCTATATCCTTATACCACACAGGCTAATCCAGACCTTAATACCACACAGGCTAATCCAGACCTTAATACCACACAGGCTAATCCAGGCTTTAATACCACACAGGCTAATCCAGGCCTTAATACCACACAGGCTAATCCAGACCTTAATACCACACAGGCTAATCCAGACCTTAATACCACACAGGCTAATCCAGGCCTTAATACCACACAGGCTAATCCAGACTTTAATACCACACAGGCTAATCCAGGCTTTAATACCACACAGGCTAATCCAGGCCTTAATACCACACAGGCTAATCCAGGCCTTAATACCACACAGGCTAATCCAGGCCTTAATACCACACAGGCTAATCCAGACCTTAATACCACACAGGCTAATCCAGGCCTTAATACCACACAGGCTAATCCAGACCTTAATACCACACAGGCTAATCCAGGCCTTAATACCACACAGGCTAATCCAGGCCTTAATACCACACAGGCTAATCCAGACCTTAATACCACACAGGCTAATCCAGACCTTAATACCACACAGGCTAATCCAGACCTTAATACCACACAGGCTAATCCAGACCTTAATACCACACAGGCTAATCCAGGAACGTTCCGGCTCATTCTATAAATCAGGGCCCGTATTCACAAAACATCTTAAGGCTAAAAGTAGCTCCCAACTTGCTGATTTAGGAGAAACTCTTAGAAATAATGGGCGTGTCAGTCCTAATTTTAGGACTCCTACATTTTTGGTCTAAGAGTATTTCACAAAACGTTTTAGCGCTAAAACCAGCTCCTAAATTTGTGAAAAGTTAGGGGTAGTCAAGAGGACTCCTAAATCACTAAGACCAAATCACAAACAATCGTAATCGCAGAAACAACCCAATAACACCGGAGATCAAGGTTCTGACAACTCTACACTAGGCCACAGGGAAAATGCAGCTATGCAGCGCAGACTAACTAGGTATATCTCAGTCATCTGTCAGTAGAATATTACATCAAACAATAAATGCCCTCTCCAGATCCCACATCGTCCGACAATTCATACGGTTTCCTCTTGATGTTCGCCAACTACAAAGAAACAAAGCCCACTTCATGGCCATAGCTGGACTACCCGGTGTAGTTGGCGCTATAGATGGGACACATGTCCAAATTATTGCACCATCACAAGATGAGCACGCATTTGTCATCAGAAAAATAAATCATAGCATCAACACACAGGTGGTTTTTAATGCCAACTACAATATTCTTGACATTTTCGCCAAGTGGCCAGACGCAACACATGACTCCCGGATCCTACAGGAGACTGGCCTGAGGCTGCTGTTTGAGAGGCATCATGTCCCAGCTGGATGTCACTTGGTGGGGGACAGTGGCTATCCCTGCAGGACGTGGCTCCTCACGCCTTACATCCACCCACAACCGCCTTACATCCACCCACAATCGGGACTTCAGCTCAATACAACAGTTAAGCTCACAAAATGTTTTCCTTTTTAAGTTATATTTGTCACACAAACACCTTAATTGTGAATAACCACATAGGACAGGGGTGTCAAACTCCAGTCCTGGAGGGCCACAGTGTCTACAGGTATTTGTGGTTTCCTTTCAATCAGCACCCAGTTAAAGCATTGAGAACACGGTGTGTGGACTTCTTAGCCAATCAGTGACTTAAATTAATCACTTGTGCTGAAACGCACCAAAAACCCAGCAGACACTGCGGCCCTCCAGGACCGGAGTTTGAGACCAATCACTGTGGGCATAGTAAGTAAGAAATAAAGGTGTGAAATATTTCACTCTATGTGTAATGAATCTATATAATATATGAGTTTCACTTTCTGACATGAGTGACAAAAAATATTGATGCTTCTATCAATAATACAAATGGGCATTCTGATAAGGTCTGGGGTAATTTAGGGTACCCCTCTCCGCAGGGAAGAACAAGTTGTGATTGGCAGATGGTGTCTGACTGATAGCACAACATTCTTTAGTTTGACACATCACTTTAGTAGCTAGTTTCAGTTCTGGATTAGACGTGTTTCTGAACAAACTTTGTATTTCATAATAATTGCAAGTATAAGTGGCATTGCTGAAAATTAACGAATAGGCTGGTAACGGCATACTTTTTTTGGAGTCTGCGGCTGCAGCTATGTAAACTTGGGAGTATACATCGCTGCAGCTGCAGACTCCAAGAAACGCCCCTCCAAGAAACGCCCCTCACTACAAGAAACGCCCCTTCAGCTAATTAGCTATGTGAACGCAGATGAACGTCAAAAACAAACCGAGGGAATTTAGCCTACGTTATCATAGCAACGTGTTAACGTGTGTTAACGTAAGTTAGTTTGCGGACTCTCTTTAGTTTATCTAGCAAGTGATCATCCATGTAACTAGCTGGGTATAGCACATTCAGTCCCAGAAGGGAACTAACTGACGTAGTTACTTCAGCTGCTTATTGTCAGAGAGCAATGCAGGGCAACGTTAATGTTAAATGATGTCATGCTGTAGGCCTATCTGTATGGAATTGTGTATTTCTGTAAGCGGCGTAATGAGCGAAATCTGGCTCAGTCGACTGAGGTCATTAGACTACGTAAAGTATGCCGTTACCAGCCTATTCGTTCATTTTCAGCAATGCCACTTATACTTGCAATTATTATGAAATACAAAGTTTGTTCAGAAACACGTCTAATCCAGTGCTGAAACTAGCTACTAAAGTGATGTGTCAAACTAAAGAATGTTGTGCTATCAGTCAGACACCATCTGCCAATCACAACTTGTTCTTCACTGCGGAGAGGGGTACCCTAAATTACCCCAGACCTTATCAGAATGCCCATTTGTATTATTGATAGAAGCATGGCGCAAATAATCACATTCAAATAATGACATTCCTGGTTAGTTAAACTAAGAGTAAGATTTTCAATTAAAATTATTCATTTATAATCCACCAGGCAATAGCCTACATTTTAGATTAACGTTAGCTACATACATTCTGCAAATGTCTCATTGTGTAGATAACGTTATTTAATGACGGTTTTAGGACGAAATAAGAAATAAATATACAGGTGCAGCTCAAAAAATTAGAATATCGTGAAAAAGTTAAATATTTTTTGTCACTCATTTCAGAAAGTGAAACTCATATATTATATAGATTCATTACACATAGAGTGAAATATTTCAAGCCTTTATTTCTTGTAATTTTGATGATTATGGCTTACAGCTAATGAATCCCAAAATTCAGTGTCTCAGAAAATTAGAATATTTTGCTTTAACATATTTTTAAAGTATCATATTTAATATTTGGTCGCATATCCTTTGCATGCTGTTACTTCCTGAAGTCTGTGACCAATCAACATCAAAAGACTCTCGATATCTTATTTTCAGGTACTGTTACAAGCGATACTATAACCTCTCTGCATTTGAACTGATCTCTATGGGAATTGGGGGGTGAGACTAGATTCAGCTGTAAATTACACTGGTACAGTATGGAACACATGGCTGGCTAAATGGCTGTAAGTCATCAAGGGTCTGAGCTATCGAACGAGCCCAAAACCATCACTCTGTTGCCAGATATGGAGTAGATGTGGATGGATCACTGCAAGGGTTATTTCTCCTGACTCATTTTCCTATAGAACTCTATGGGGAAAAAGTCAGGAGAAACAACCCTTAAAGGGATCCATCCACATCTACTCTACTACTGCACTTCAATCTCATTGTCATTGTATCCCTTCAAACGCAAAGTGCTAGAGTACGGAACCGAAATAACGAGACAACTGATAATTTTGCAGTGGTCTCTTAATTTTTTCCAGAGCTGTATATGTAACTCCAACCTGCCCATTAGTTAGGCCAACAAATTGACGTGAACAATCATGTCTGTCAATATGTGCATTTACTTTCTGACCTCTGGATTTTACATCTCTGTTAGCTACTTCTGTCATAGCAGGACATTTACTTTCTGACCTCTGGATTTTACATCTCTGTTAGCTACTTCTGTCATAGCAGGACATTTACTTTCTGACCTCTGGATTTTACATCTCTGTTAGCTACTTCTGTCATAGCAGGTCTTTCGTGCTCTCCTCCCCGCCCCTTCCTGTTTCCGAAACGGCTCAAGGACTCAAAAGCGCAAGCCCAGCCGTCTTTATGAATCATTTACAGTTTGAATTTCTACACATTGAGTGGTGTGTTTATATCTGTTACAGTTATCAATGAGCCTAACTGCGTGTCTTCAGCTTGTCATCTTGGCAACAGCTTTTACCTGTAAGTAAAAACCAGTTTATACCGGGTTTTTTGTTGACAACAGAATGTTCACATGATTAAGCTGATCATAAATGTACAAATGTCTGCCTGTGGCTATAGCCTAATGACGACGGGAGAGCATTTACGTGGGCACTTTAAATTAAGATTAAAAGTATGCCTATTATTCATGATTATAATTTACACCAAAACGTTAAAGTACCGATAAAAGAACCGGCAACGTCGGTTGTAGTTTTGTTACAGTGTGATCAATACAAATTTAAGTTAATGCAACGTTAACTTCATAATCCAATCAATTTTTAAGACCTGTCAAAATCGTATTTAAGACATTTTACGGACTAAAATTCAGATTATTGGATTTTAGACTTTTTAAGACTTTAAGAACCCGCGGAAACCCTGCCCTATAAATAAATAAGATTGCAACAAGTAAAATCCGTGAGAAAAAAAAAAGTATTTCAAAAGAAACTTTCTATGAGACGTTGACATGCCTAACCTATTGGGCATAGTGTGGTTCGTGTCGCCAAATCTATCGCCCCTCCTCCTCCCGTATCAGAAAGTAAATGTCCTGCTATGACAGAAGTAGCTAACAGAGATGTAAAATCCAGAGGTCAGAAAGTAAATGTCCTGCTATGACAGAAGTAGCTAACAGAGATGTAAAATCCAGAGGTCAGAAAGTAAATGTCCTGCTATGACAGAAGTAGCTAACAGAGATGTAAAATCCAGAGGTCAGAAAGTAAATGTCCTGCTATGACAGAAGTAGCTAACAGAGATGTAAAATCCAGAGGTCAGAAAGTAAATGTCCTGCTATGTGTTTCTTCCCCCCATGAACTCAGCCAGCTGATTTCACTAATTAGCTCCACCATTGGCGCCGATTTATGTTTCTGCCGGTGGGTGCTCAAAACAGTTGAATGCCCCAGCCCTATACAGTAGGCATATCAAGTGCATTTTTCCCGTGGGTGCTCAGCCTTCTTCGTGGGTGCTCGGGCCCCGAAGCACCCACGGAATCGGCGCCTATGAGCTCCACCTCCTGGCTGAAGAATTGTGCGAAAGAGGTAATCCAGGTGATTGGAACTAAATACTGGGGAGGACTTTTTACTTTCTAAACCCGGATCTTACACCTCTGGTTAAGTAGCACTAAAGAGGTGACTGCGCGTTCACGCTTTAAGAACTGTTTTGGGAAACGCGTGTTACAAATTAAAGAGCCATCGTAGAATCGCTCGTTGAAATCGCACTAAGATTATCGGGAAACGCACCCCTGATGGTTTCAAAGTGACGTCATTGTGACGAATCACGTCATTTTTGATGTCGCAGAGCATTAGAACGCAGCGCACGGGCTAGTTAACTCACTATTGTACAGGGTAGGTTATCAACATATTGATATTATATTAGCTAATCATATTGTTAGGAGTAAATGTTTACATGTGTCCTCTCAGTTACTGTACAAATTGTGTCAGGCTGTACTGTTATGTACATAAGTTCACTGGGGGTGCAGTATTATTATTATGCCACTGTGGGGCGCTGAAGCGCTAAGTAATGTGTGAGTGAGTATGAGAGAGAGAGTGTGAGTGAGTGAGTGAGTGAGTGAGTGAGTGAGTGAGTGAGTGAGTGAGACGGCCAGCGGTTTTGTACTAGGATGCATTGGAACCACTGTTACCGCACTTCCTGAATTGAGAACACCTTAACTGAGAAGCCACAATCGCCTTTGGTTTGTTGTCTAGATTTTGTCTAGATGCCATTCTGTATAGTACATTTTTCTCTACTGTTTGAGGAATTTAGTTTTTTACACAAATCCCAAAACGTGTTTTGATTAATTGCGTTTTCAATCTTGTCGATTTCTTTGGACATATATTGTTGTTTTTTCTTTCTGAGGAGCTGTTTGTATAGTTTCAGGGCCTGGTGGTATCTGAGGCGTCCTTCCATGTCACTTGGCTCCCTGTGTTTATGGTTGGACAGCTGTCTCAGCTGCTTCCTAGCCATAAAACATTCCATATCAAACCATTCTTCTTTTGGCTGATTCTTATTTTTTTATCTTATTTTTATGTTTGCAATTTTTAGGTTTGATTTTATTGCCAATTTAACAAATATACAGGTGCAGCTCAAAAAATTAGAATATCGTGAAAAAGTTCAATATTTTTTGTCACTCATTTCAGAAAGTGAAACTCATATATTATATAGATTCATTACACATAGAGTGAAATATTTCAAGCCTTTATTTCTTGTAATTTTGATGATTATGGCTTACAGCTAATGAATCCCAAAATTCAGTGTCTCAGAAAATTAGAATATTTTGCTTTAACATATTTTTAAAGTATCATATTTAATATTTGGTCGCATATCCTTTGCATGCTGTTACTTCCTGAAGTCTGTGACCAATCAACATCAAAAGACTCTCGATATCTTATTTTCAGGTACTGTTACAAGCGATACTATAACCTCTCTGCATTTGAACTGATCTCTATGGGAATTGGGGGGTGAGACTAGATTCAGCTGTAAATTACACTGGTACAGTATGGAACACATGGCTGGCTAAATGGCTGTAAGTCATCAAGGGTCTGAGCTATCGAACGAGCCCAAAACCATCACTCTGTTGCCAGATATGGAGTAGATGTGGATGGATCACTGCAAGGGTTATTTCTCCTGACTCATTTTCCTATAGAACTCTATGGGGAAAAAGTCAGGAGAAACAACCCTTAAAGGGATCCATCCACATCTACTCTACTACTGCACTTCAATCTCATTGTCATTGTATCCCTTCAAACGCAAAGTGCTAGAGTACGGAACCGAAATAACGAGACAACTGATAATTTTGCAGTGGTCTCTTAATTTTTTCCAGAGCTGTATATGTAACTCCAACCTGCCCATTAGTTAGGCCAACAAATTGACGTGAACAATCATGTCTGTCAATATGTGCATTTACTTTCTGACCTCTGGATTTTACATCTCTGTTAGCTACTTCTGTCATAGCAGGACATTTACTTTCTGACCTCTGGATTTTACATCTCTGTTAGCTACTTCTGTCATAGCAGGACATTTACTTTCTGACCTCTGGATTTTACATCTCTGTTAGCTACTTCTGTCATAGCAGGTCTTTCGTGCTCTCCTCCCCGCCCCTTCCTGTTTCCGAAACGGCTCAAGGACTCAAAAGCGCAAGCCCAGCCGTCTTTATGAATCATTTACAGTTTGAATTTCTACACATTGAGTGGTGTGTTTATATCTGTTACAGTTATCAATGAGCCTAACTGCGTGTCTTCAGCTTGTCATCTTGGCAACAGCTTTTACCTGTAAGTAAAAACCAGTTTATACCGGGTTTTTTGTTGACAACAGAATGTTCACATGATTAAGCTGATCATAAATGTACAAATGTCTGCCTGTGGCTATAGCCTAATGACGACGGGAGAGCATTTACGTGGGCACTTTAAATTAAGATTAAAAGTATGCCTATTATTCATGATTATAATTTACACCAAAACGTTAAAGTACCGATAAAAGAACCGGCAACGTCGGTTGTAGTTTTGTTACAGTGTGATCAATACAAATTTAAGTTAATGCAACGTTAACTTCATAATCCAATCAATTTTTAAGACCTGTCAAAATCGTATTTAAGACATTTTACGGACTAAAATTCAGATTATTGGATTTTAGACTTTTTAAGACTTTAAGAACCCGCGGAAACCCTGCCCTATAAATAAATAAGATTGCAACAAGTAAAATCCGTGAGAAAAAAAAAAGTATTTCAAAAGAAACTTTCTATGAGACGTTGACATGCCTAACCTATTGGGCATAGTGTGGTTCGTGTCGCCAAATCTATCGCCCCTCCTCCTCCCGTATCAGAAAGTAAATGTCCTGCTATGACAGAAGTAGCTAACAGAGATGTAAAATCCAGAGGTCAGAAAGTAAATGTCCTGCTATGACAGAAGTAGCTAACAGAGATGTAAAATCCAGAGGTCAGAAAGTAAATGTCCTGCTATGACAGAAGTAGCTAACAGAGATGTAAAATCCAGAGGTCAGAAAGTAAATGTCCTGCTATGACAGAAGTAGCTAACAGAGATGTAAAATCCAGAGGTCAGAAAGTAAATGTCCTGCTATGTGTTTCTTCCCCCCATGAACTCAGCCAGCTGATTTCACTAATTAGCTCCACCATTGGCGCCGATTTATGTTTCTGCCGGTGGGTGCTCAAAACAGTTGAATGCCCCAGCCCTATACAGTAGGCATATCAAGTGCATTTTTCCCGTGGGTGCTCAGCCTTCTTCGTGGGTGCTCGGGCCCCGAAGCACCCACGGAATCGGCGCCTATGAGCTCCACCTCCTGGCTGAAGAATTGTGCGAAAGAGGTAATCCAGGTGATTGGAACTAAATACTGGGGAGGACTTTTTACTTTCTAAACCCGGATCTTACACCTCTGGTTAAGTAGCACTAAAGAGGTGACTGCGCGTTCACGCTTTAAGAACTGTTTTGGGAAACGCGTGTTACAAATTAAAGAGCCATCGTAGAATCGCTCGTTGAAATCGCACTAAGATTATCGGGAAACGCACCCCTGATGGTTTCAAAGTGACGTCATTGTGACGAATCACGTCATTTTTGATGTCGCAGAGCATTAGAACGCAGCGCACGGGCTAGTTAACTCACTATTGTACAGGGTAGGTTATCAACATATTGATATTATATTAGCTAATCATATTGTTAGGAGTAAATGTTTACATGTGTCCTCTCAGTTACTGTACAAATTGTGTCAGGCTGTACTGTTATGTACATAAGTTCACTGGGGGTGCAGTATTATTATTATGCCACTGTGGGGCGCTGAAGCGCTAAGTAATGTGTGAGTGAGTATGAGAGAGAGAGTGTGAGTGAGTGAGTGAGTGAGTGAGTGAGTGAGTGAGTGAGTGAGACGGCCAGCGGTTTTGTACTAGGATGCATTGGAACCACTGTTACCGCACTTCCTGAATTGAGAACACCTTAACTGAGAAGCCACAATCGCCTTTGGTTTGTTGTCTAGATTTTGTCTAGATGCCATTCTGTATAGTACATTTTTCTCTACTGTTTGAGGAATTTAGTTTTTTACACAAATCCCAAAACGTGTTTTGATTAATTGCGTTTTCAATCTTGTCGATTTCTTTGGACATATATTGTTGTTTTTTCTTTCTGAGGAGCTGTTTGTATAGTTTCAGGGCCTGGTGGTATCTGAGGCGTCCTTCCATGTCACTTGGCTCCCTGTGTTTATGGTTGGACAGCTGTCTCAGCTGCTTCCTAGCCATAAAACATTCCATATCAAACCATTCTTCTTTTGGCTGATTCTTATTTTTTTATCTTATTTTTATGTTTGCAATTTTTAGGTTTGATTTTATTGCCAATTTAACAAATATACAGGTGCAGCTCAAAAAATTAGAATATCGTGAAAAAGTTCAATATTTTTTGTCACTCATTTCAGAAAGTGAAACTCATATATTATATAGATTCATTACACATAGAGTGAAATATTTCAAGCCTTTATTTCTTGTAATTTTGATGATTATGGCTTACAGCTAATGAAACCCAAAATTCAGTGTCTCAGAAAATTAGAATATTTTGCTTTAACATATTTTTAAAGTATCATATTTAATATTTGGTCGCATATCCTTTGCATGCTGTTACTTTCTGAAGTCTGTGACCAATCAACATCAAAAGACTCTCGATATCTTATTTTCAGGTACTGTTACAAGCGATACTATAACCTCTCTGCATTTGAACTGATCTCTATGGGAATTGGGGGGTGAGACTAGATTCAGCTGTAAATTACACTGGTACAGTATGGAACACATGGCTGGCTAAATGGCTGTACGTCATCAAGGGTCTAAGCTATCGAACGAGCCCAAAACCATCACTCTGTTGCCAGATATGGAGTAGATGTGGATGGATCACTGCAAGGGTTATTTCTCCTGACTCATTTTCCTATAGAACTCTATGGGGGAAAAAGTCAGGAGAAACAACCCTTAAAGGGATCCATCCACATCTACTCTACTACTGCACTTCAATCTCATTTTCATTGTATCCCTTCATACTCAAAGAGCTAGAGTACGGAACCGAAATAACGAGACAACTGATAATTTTGCAGTGGTCTCTTAATTTTTTCCAGAGCTGTATATGTAACTCCAACCTGCCCATTAGTTAGGCCAACAAATTGACGTGAACAATCATGTCTGTCAATATGTGCATTTACTTTCTGACCTCTGGATTTTACATCTCTGTTAGCTACTTCTGTCATAGCAGGACATTTACTTTCTGACCTCTGGATTTTACATCTCTGTTAGCTACTTCTGTCATAGCAGGACATTTACTTTCTGACCTCTGGATTTTACATCTCTGTTAGCTACTTCTGTCATAGCAGGACATTTACTTTCTGACCTCTGGATTTTACATCTCTGTTAGCTACTTCTGTCATTGCAGGTCTTTCGTGCTCTCCTCCCCGCCCCTTCGTGCTCTCATCCCCGCCCCTTCCTGCTTCCGAAACGACTCAAGGACTCAACAGCGCAAGCCCAGCCGTCTTTATGAATCATTTACAGTTTGAATTTCTACACATTGAGTGGTGTGTTTATATCTGTTACAGTTATCAATGAGCCTAACTGCGTGTCTTCAGCTTGTCATCTTGGCAACAGCTTTTACCTGTAAGTAAATACCAGTTTATACCGGGTTTTTTGTTGACAACAGAATGTTCACATGATTAAGCTGATCATAAATGTACAAATGTCTGCCTGTGGCTATAGCCTAATGACGACGGGAGAGCATTTACGTGGGCACTTTAAATTAAGATTAAAAGTATGCCTATTATTCATGATTATAATTTACACCAAAACGTTAAAGTACCGATAAAAGAACCGGCAACGTCGGTTGTAGTTTTGTTACAGTGTGATCAATACAAATTTAAGTTAATGCAACGTTAACTTCATAATCCAATCAATTTTTAAGACCTGTCAAAATCGTATTTAAGACATTTTACGGACTAAAATTCAGATTATTGGATTTTAGACTTTTTAAGACTTTAAGAACCCGCGGAAACCCTGATCCACAGAGGACGCCATAGCCATAGCACTCCATACTGCACTATCACACCTGGAGCAGCAGGGGAGCTATGTGCGGATGCTCTTCGTGGATTATAGCTCTGCTTTCAACACCATCCTCCCTCACAAGCTGGTGGTCAAACTGGGGGATCTGGGGCTTCCACACACCACCTGCATGTGGATTAACAGCTTTCTGTCTGATCGCAGGCAGAGGGTTAGAGTGGGCCACCACACATCCACGGCCCTAAGCCTCAGTACCGGCTCTCCTCAGGGCTGTGTGCTGAGTCCCTTGCTCTACTCCCTCTACACGCATGACTGCTCCCCTGTCCACCACAGCAACACCATTGTGAAGTTTGCGGACGACACCACAGTGGTGGGGCTCATCTCCAGGGGAGAGGACGAGTCTGCCTCCAGAGATGAGGTGGAGAGGCTGTCCACATGGTGCAGGGCCAACAACCTGCTCCTCAACACATCCAAAACTAAAGAACTCATCATAGACTACAGGAGGAAGAAAACAGAGATCCCGCCACTAATCCTCAGTGGGGACTGTGTGGAGAGGGTGGCAGACATCCGCTTCCTGGGAGTCCACATCGCGGACAGCCTATCCTGGAGTGTGAACACCTCTGAGCTGCTGAAAAAGGCCCAGCAAAGACTGTACTTCCTGAGAATTCTCAGGAAGAATAACATCTCACAGAGACTACTGGTGTCCTTTTTCCGTGCCTCCATAGAGAGCATACTAACGTACTGCATGTGCGTATGGTACACCAGCTGCACAGCGGCTCAGAGGAAAGCGCTCCAGAGGGTCATCATCACCGCCCAGAAGATCATCGGCTGCCCCCTCCCCACACTGGAAGAACTACATCATTCCCGCTGTCTCAAAAAAGCCCATAACATCATAAAGGACACCCACCATCCCGCTCACTCTCTGTTCCAACTGTTGCCCTCAGGCAGGCGGTACAGAGCATTAAATGCAAGGACAAACAGACTCAAACACAGCTTTTATCCAACTGCAATAACCACTCTCAATGCTCAAAAGAGGAAATGAATCATGACAGAAAAGTATGCATGTGGTGTGTATGACTGTGTTTTATGCCTGCTATTTATTCTTTTATGTGGCACTGACAAGCACTTTTAAATTTCGTTGTACCTGTGACAATGACAAATAAAGATCTATCTATCTATCTATCTATCTATCTATAAATAAATAAGATTGCAACAAGTAAAATCCGTGAGAAAAAAAAAAGTATTTCAAAAGAAACTTTCTATGAGACGTTGACATGCCTAACCTATTGGGCATAGTGTGGTTCGTGTCGCCAAATCTATCGCCCCTCCTCCTCCCGTATCAGAAAGTAAATGTCCTGCTATGACAGAAGTAGCTAACAGAGATGTAAAATCCAGATGTCAGAAAGTAAATGTCCTGCTATGACAGAAGTAGCTAACAGAGATGTAAAATCCAGATGTCAGAAAGTAAATGTCCTGCTATGACAGAAGTAGCTAACAGAGATGTGAAATCCAGGGGTCAGAAAGTAAATGTCCTGCTATGTGTTTCTTCCACCCATGAACTCAGCCAGCTGATTTCACTAATTAGCTCCACCTCCTGGCTGAAGAATTGTGCGAAAGAGGTAATCCAGGTGATTGGAACTAAATACTGGACTTTTTACTTTCTAAACCCGGATCTTACACCTCTGGTTAAGTAGCACTAAAGAGGTGACTGCGCGTTCACGCTGTAAGAACTGTTTTGGGAAACGCGTGTTACAAATTAAAGAGCCATCGTAGAATCGCTCGTTGAAATCGCACTAAGATTATTGGGAAACGCACCCCTGATGGTTTCAAAGTGACGTCATTGTGACGAATTCACGTCATTTTTGATGTCGCAGAGCATTAGAACGCAGCGCACGGGCTAGTTAACTCATTATTGTACAGGGTAGGTTATCAACATATTGATATTATATTAGCTAATCATATTGTTAGGAGTAAATGTTTACGTGTGTCCTCAGTTACTGTACAAATTGTGTCAGGCTGTACTGTTATGTACATAAGTTCACTGGGGGTGCAGTATTATTATTATGCCACTGTGGGGCGCTGAAGCGCTAAGTAATGACGCATGCTGGCGTCATCTTTGTTAAGAAGAAGAAGAAGAATTGTTAAGACAAGAAGTTCACAAGTAAAACTGCTGAGAAAAAGAAGTGTTAGCAGTGCTAAAGAAATAAACTAAGCCACGGGGCTAAACAGTTCATAGTCTCCGTCAAGTGTTTTTCTCCGGGTGCAACGCAGGAAAAGCTGATATCCTTAACGTAACACATATGTTGTAATTTTAAATAAGTGGTAAATGTGCAAAGCAGTTATACTAACGGGATACGATACACCATAATCAGTGGCTGAACTACATGATCTTTATTATTGTACTGGTTTGTTGCGCGGTATTTGTGCTATTATTCACGGTTGTCTCATGCAGCTGCTTACCGAACGTCAATGGCTATAGGTAACGTTACACAGTAGCCTAAAGCCAAGGTGAACAGATGTGTCGTGTGATAGCTTTTTTATATTGTGTATTAACACGGCTGGAACGTTGTATTGACCATTGCATCCCGGAACTATCCGTTTTTATAAATGTTATATCGACTGGTCTCACAAGCCAAACGGCCTCTATTTTCTTAACTCGCCGGTCCTCAGAATCACTCGCCAGGTTAATTTCATGCCTTGCTTGTGTTTCACTGAAACCGGCCATGTCACGGTCCCCTCATTCCTGGCTCCCGATATTGCATTCACGAGTCCCTCTGCACAGAAGTAGCAGCCACGGCAGCACAAAAAGCTAGTTAAGACGTGGCTTTTTCTCCGTCTCCTCACCCTTATCATCATTAGCTCCACTGCACAGCAACTTTAAAATTAACGCAGAAGCTGTGACTTTAATTACTTTCTTTTTGTTGTTTATTTCCGCAGGCTGTGTGACAGGTGTGATGTCTTTTGTTTTTGTTCATTTGCGCATGCGTTTCATTTAAGGAGAGAAATCGGTTCACACTGGAATCGGATATGAATCACATTAAAAAATAAATGCGAACAGCCAAACAAATAAACCGGATCTGAGCAATTAATCGGAATTGAGCACTAAGGACTGCACTGTGAACATAGCCTTTGTGTTTTGCATGAAGGGGGTTGTGCATACACTCTTTTTGACACATTAAAACACACATGTTTTCAGCATTACTGATCTTGTGAAGATGTTGTGTTGGGGGTGCTGGGTTTTATCATGGTTTGTAAATTGAAATGCACATGAGAGAGAGGTTTAAGAAAATGAATACAATTAGAATAAGAACTGTGATTTAAAAAACTCATTATCTATCGTGTCTCAAGTGGCAGGAAGCCAGGACATCCATGATTGTACAGAGCCAAGGAAGGTGTGTGTGAAGGAGGGAGACCAGGCTGTTCTGCGCTGTGATGTCTCGGCGCTCATGAATGGTGAAACGGAGGATGGCTTGTACATCCGGTGGGTAATGAACGAGGGAGACGTCTGTGAGCTGAACGGGGGAAACTCGTTCGCTTATAACGGCTACGAGAACCGGACAGAGATCTCCAGGGAGAAGGGCAAAGAGTATCAGTACCTCCTCATCATCAATAAAACCACATTCTCAGATGAGGGAGATTATTTCTGTAAACTGGAGAAGAATGAGAGAGCTGTTGATGTCACTACTGTTCATCTTACCATTCAAGGTAAGAGAATTTGGAAATACGTACCCTCATTTAAAAAAATAATGTTATTTTGAAATGTAGCATGACATTAGATGGCTAATCCTGCTAACCCCTTCGTGCAGATGCCTGGTGACCATGGCGCCGGCTCCAAGATTTTGCTCAACTGAGACATTCTTTGCTCCTGCAGCCAAACTATGAGTGGAAACTACAAACTCCATGTTATATCTTTATTGGTAGACGATTTGTGACAACTCTGCTAAATACGGAGTTTCTAAGTGTCACAATTTTTTTCCACCCAGTCTTGCCTGCAACTATACCTACCCATGCGTGACATAGTGGACAATAGTGTTTATTTGGGAGTTCATAAATATATTTATTCATCATATATAATGAGCATTCCATCATAGCAACAAGATAAACCTAACAATAGCCTGATTGTATGCCAAAAAAGCCATCCTCACTCAAATGCAAAGTAACCATGTGAAATTATTGTGTGGTTATACCATGTCATTCTACTATCAATATCTGCTATGAAATAAATATACAATCCTACCATTGGATTTACACATAGAGCTGTTTCTTTCAAAAATCAGTGGTCATTTATTGTCTTGGACAATCTATTTGAAAAATACACGCCTGTTTTGCACGTTATTACACAATTTGGAACATCTGCACACAGTACATCATATGCCCTACCAGCTCTGAAGTATTTCACATCATTCCGGTTTCAACGGTGTTAGCAAATTTTTGAACAATCATTTACAGCCCAGCATAACAGCATTTTTAATCTAGTCAATGTACTATGACTCAAACAGCTACAGAAAACACATTAGCTGACAGGAGTTTTTCGTCCTCAATATGAAAAAAGTACTGCTTGTAATATGCGGTTCTTCTCGCTGGCTACATATGTACGTTAGATTTTCCACTCGATCACTGTCTTGTCCAGGAGGCTGTGTTAGATATGGATATTTTGGCATTTTGAGTGCATTTCACACACTGTATTGTAAGAATTCATTTTTCAGTCATGTTTTAGGTTTGCTGTACCGAAGCTAGAACATTTGGCAGCATTTTCTTGTTGGTGGAATATTATTTTATGTTTATGTAATGTTATTGTACATAATATAGGCTATATGTGTAACGTTCCGCTCCCTTCCTGTCCGTTCTCCATGTTTTCCCTTTCCTCCCGTGTCATGATGGATTCCCTGTGTCCGTGTTTTCCCTGTCGCTACAGGCTGGGCGTGCCCCTTCTGTCTGATTCTCTCTGTTCCCTCACTTTAGGTTCAACCTATCTCCTTTCCCCCTTCCTGCATGCATTCCGCACCAGTCAATTAGTCAATCACTCTCGGTTACATTCCTCATGCTTTTGGTGATTGGTTTCAATTTCACTCCCCTACTTATACCTCTCGCTGGCTGCTATTCGGCACCAGTTCGTTAACGTTGTTCGTGCGTTTCATGGTCTCCTGTATGTTGGTGCTGTTTAACTAAAGCTCTGCTGTGGGTTCCCCCGATATACCTCCTTGGTTCCTAGACCAGTGTTCTCCATGGATCCAGCCTGTAGCAGTCCAGTCTCCCTGTCTGTGTTGCGGTACCCCCGCCAAGACTAACGTTGCCTGCGCAGTTGGATTCTCTGCCTCCAGCCCAGTTCCTGTTGGACCCTCCGGTCCAGAGTCCGTTCCTGTGATCCAGTTCCTGTTGGACCTCCCGGTCCAGATCAAGTCCAGTTCCGGTTCGGAACAAAAACCTTGTTCCCGTGATCCAGTTCCTATTGGACCTCCCGGTCCAGATCAAGTCCAGTTCCGGTTCGGAACAAAACCTTGTTCCCGTGACCCAGTTCCTGTTGGACCTCCCGGTCCAGATCAAGTCCAGTTCCGGTTCGGAACAAAACCTTCGTTCCCGTGATCCAGTTCCTGTTGGACCTCCCGGTCCAGATCAAGTCCAGTTCCGGTTCGGAACAAAACCTTCGTTCCCGTGATCCAGTTCCTGTTGGACCTCCCGGTCCAGATCAAGTCCAGTTCCGGTTCGGAACCAATCCTTCATTCCCGAGATCCAGTTCCTGTTGGATCTTCCGGTCCAGATCAAGTCCAGTTCCGGTTCGGAACAAACCTTCGTTCCCGTGATCCGGTTCCAGTGTGGGCCTCCTGGCCCAGTACAAGCCCAGCTCCGGTTTGGAGCAGTTCGCTACTTCCTGGACACTCTTTGACTTTTTGTTAAGTTTGTGTTGAGCTTGGGACTACCCCAAAGCTCCTAATAAACACCCATTCCTGTTTCCCTGTCTCTTGGTCGTGCATTTGGGTTCAGCCCGTGTTTGGTTCGTGACAGAACGAACTGGTCTTAAAACATGGACCCAGCCGACCTCGAGCAGATCCGCCACGCCTTTTTCACCCAGTCCGCGGTCAGCGACAAACAGGGCCGCCGGATGGACGACGTGTTGGAAGTGCTGGGGGGGCTTACGGAGCAGGTTGCTCAACTAGCGCTTCACCTGCCTCTTCCTCGGATCCCTGTGGGCCCAACACCCGAACTGTCTCCCGAGGTTCCGGTCCCCTCTCCTGGCCGGGAGCCCAGAGTTCAACACCCCGAATTATACCGCGGGGGGCTGGGGAGCTGCCGTGAATTTTTAATGAAGTGCGACATTGTCTTTCGCATGCAGCCCACTTCCTTCGCCTCCGACCCATGCAAGATCGCCTTCGTCATGAGCAGCCTGGGAGGCAGTGCCCTGGAGTGGGCCACAGCTATTTGGGACAGTCAGGCTCCTACGTGCAACAACTTCGCCCTCTTCACCGCGGAGATGCGGCGCGTCTTTGACCACCCAATCTGCGGTCTAGACGCTACCCAGCGCCTCCTACAGGTCCGGCAGGGCAGCCGCAGCGTAGCGGAGATGGCCATCCAGTTCCGCACCCTCGCTGCTGAGGCGGGATGGAACGACACCTCCCTTCAGGGGGCCTTTCGTCAGGCTCTCAGTGAGGAGCTGAAGGACCAGCTAGCGACTCGGGAGGAAGCTAACTCGCTCAATGGCCTCATCAGCTTGGCTATCGCCATCGATAACCGTCTCAGAACCCGGGCCCGTGAGCGAGAGAAGAATCCCTCCCGTCTTCCGCCCTATGCCCCTTCCCGGGCTCGCCAACCCTCTCCCGTCCAGGGACCGAAAGTCGTCGCTTTGTCTCCCGAGGAGGAGCCCATGCAACTGGGCAAGATCACGGTGGACGCCGAGGAGCGCCAACGCCGTTTCCGCACCCAGTCCTGTTTCTACTGTGGCAAGACAGGCCACCAAATAGCTTCTTGTCCCATCCGCCCAAAAGAAAGGGCTCGCCAGTAAGACTGGGTGTACTGACGAGCCCCATCATCCCAAACCATGCGGCCCAGAACCGCCTTGAATTCAAGGTCACTCTCCTGTGGAGGGACAACACCGCCTCTACATTTGCCCTAATCGACTCCGGGGCCGATTCCAGTTTCATTGATATCACCTTTGTCAAGAGGTACGGGATCCCCACGGAGGCCTTACCCAACCCCATCACTGCTCACGCCCTGGACGGTAGGAGTCTGGGGTTAGTTACCCACTCCACCGTTCCCCTACAGCTCGTTGTTTCTGGCAATCATCGGGAGACGATCCAACTCCTACTGATTCACTCCAAACAGTCCTCCATGGTCCTGGGACAGACCTGGCTGCGCCTCCACAACCCCCACATCGATTGGCTAGCCGGTCGCATCCTGGCATGGAGCGGTCACTGTCTAGCCAACTGTCTCCGCTCTGCTCTACCCCCCCCGGGGGCCACGAGTAACAGACCTATCCCTCCTGTACCCGACCTAGCCAATGTTCCCAGCCATTATCATGACCTGTCACAAGTGTTTTCTAAGTCACGTGCCCTGTCTTTGCCTCCTCACAGACCCTACGACTGTTGCATCGACCTGCTGGCGGGAGCCAAGCTTCCATCTGGTCGCCTCTACAGCCTGTCGGGCCCGGAGAAGCTGGCCATGGAAACCTACATCCACGAGTCACTTGCGTCAGGCATAATCCGTCCCTCCTCATCCCCGGTTGGTGCAGGGTTCTTCTTCGTTGGGAAGAAGGACGGCTCATTGCGGCCCTGCATCGACTACCGGGGTCTCAATGAGGTTACTGTCCGCAACAAGTACCCTCTTCCCCTCATTAACACTGCCTTTGAACCCCTCTCCCAGGCAGTCATCTTCACCAAACTCGACCTCCGTAACGCGTACCACCTGGTGCGTATACGCGAGGGGGACGAGTGGAAGACTGCATTCAACACCCCGTTGGGCCACTACGAGTACCTGGTGGTCCCGTTCGGCCTCACTAATGCCCCAGCAGTCTTCCAGGGGATGGTGAATGATGTCCTGCGTGACCTGTCGGGCAAAAGTGTCTTTGTCTATATAGATGACATCCTCATTTTTTCCAAATCCCCCCAGGAACACGTTCTCCACGTCCGGGAGGTTCTCCAGCGGCTACTGGAGAACCAGCTCTTCGTGAAAGCCGAGAAGTGCTCGTTCCACGTCTCGTCTGTCCCGTTCCTCGGCTTCATCATCGAGAAGGGCAGTATCCGGGCGGACCCTACCAAAGTCAAGGCGGTGACAGAATGGCCCCAACCATCCTCACGTAAGCACCTCCAACAGTTCCTCGGGTTCGCCAATTTTTATCGTCGGTTCATCCGCAATTACAGTGTCATTGCTGCCCCACTTACCAAACTCACCTCCACGTCCATTCCCTATTGCTGGAATCCCGAGGCTCAACGGGCCTTCGAACAACTCAAGGCTCGATTTTCCACTGCCCCCATTCTCTGTCACCCCGACACCACCCGTCAGTTTACTGTGGAGGTTGATGCCTCCGACACCGGGGTGGGGGCCGTTCTGTCTCAGCGTGCCGCCTTGGACAGCAAGCTCCATCCCTGTGCCTTCTTCTCCCGGAGACTGTCCTCCGCTGAGCGCAATTATGATGTCGGGGACCGGGAACTTCTAGCGATAAAGCTGGCACTGGAGGAATGGCGTCATTGGCTGGAGGGGGCAGGTAACCCATTTATTGTCCTCACGGACCACCACAATTTAATTTATATTAGGTCCGCCAAGAGGCTTAACGCCCGTCAGGCTAGGTGGTCGCTGTTTTTTGCCCGTTTTAATTTCTCAGTAACCTTCCGCCCTGGCTCTCGTAACACCAAGGCTGATGCCTTGTCCCGCATTTTTTCCCCCCCCTCCAGTCCTGCTGACCCGGAGCCCATTATACCCACTTCCTGTATTGTGGCTGCGGTGTCCTGGGAGATCGAAGAAGTCGTGAAGGCCGCCCAGGCCTCCCAACCGGATCCCCGCAATAACCCTAACCCCTCTCTGTTTGTGCCCGACTCTGTCCGTCCCCAGGTTCTGGAATGGGTTCACGCCTCCCGTCTGGCTTGTCACCCAGGGGTTGCCAGAACCATCGCCCTGGTCAGGAGGAGCTTTTGGTGGCCCACCCTCAAGGGGGATACCCGTGCGTTTGTCCTAGCCTGCCCCGTTTGCGCCAGGAGCAAGGCATCCCACCAGCCTCCCTCCGGGCTTCTCCACCCCCTCCCTGTCCCGGGCCGTCCTTGGAGTCACATTGGGGTAGACTTCGTCACCGGGCTACCATTGTCAGAGGGCAACACCACCATCCTGACTATTGTGGACCGGTTCTCCAAGGCGGTTCACTTTATCCCTCTTCCCAAACTCCCTTCCGCCCTCGAAACAGCGGAGCTCCTGGTGCTGCACGTTGTCAGGCTGCACGGGATCCCATCCGACATCGTATCGGACCGTGGGCCCCAATTCTCCTCCCAGGTGTGGAAGGCGTTCTGTGTGGCCCTGGGTGCGTCGGCTAGTCTAGAATTCGGGGTTCCATCCCCAGACTAACGGCCAGGCGGAGAGGGCGAACCAGGACCTGGGGGCCGCCCTGCGGTGCATTACTGCTCGCAACCCCGCTTCCTGGAGCCGTTTCCTCCCTTGGGTGGAGTATGCACATAACTCCCTGAAGTGCGCATCCACGGGGATGTCGCCCTTCGAGTGCTCATTGGGGTACCAACCTCCCCTCCTCCCGGCCCAGGAAGCCGAGGTGGCAGTTCCCACCGTCAAGTCCCACTTCCTGAGATGCAAGCGGACGTGGAAACTCACACGCACCGCACTCCTTCGCTCAAACTCCCGTACCCAGCGTCTGGCGGACCTTCACAGGACCGCAGCCCCGCAGTACAGGGCCGGTCAGCAGGTCTGGCTGTCCACAGCCAATATTCCCCTCCCCACGTCATCCAAGAAACTTCAACCCCGGTTTATTGGTCCCTTCCCCATTGTTTGCCTGGTCAACCCCGTTTCTGTTAAACTCTCCCTTCCTGTTTCCCTTAAGGTCCACCCCGTTTTCCACGTGAGCCAGATAAAGCCTGTCGCCTCCAGCCCCCTCAGTGTCCCGGCGGTCACTCCACCCCCGCCCCGGATCATCGACCACGCCCCGGCCTACACGGTGAGTCGGATACTCGACATTCGCCGCAAGGGCCGGGGCTTCCAATACCTGGTCGATTGGGAGGGTTATGGCCCGGAGGAGCGGTCCTGGCTCCACAAGAGCCTCATTCTGGACCACTCTCATCTCGGACTTTCACAAGCAGTTCCCGGACAAGACTAGGCCTCCGGATACGCCAGGTGGCGTTCTTTGAGGGGGGGGTACTGTAACGTTTCGCTCCCTTCCTGTCCGTTCTCCATGTTTTCCCTTTCCTCCCGTGTCATGATGGATTCCCTGTGTCCGTGTTTTCCCTGTCGCTACAGGCTGGGCGTGCCCCTTCTGTCTGATTCTCTCTGTTCCCTCACTTTAGGTTCAACCTATCTCCTTTCCCCCTTCCTGCATGCATTCCGCACCAGTCAATTAGTCAATCACTCTCGGTTACATTCCTCATGCTTTTGGTGATTGGTTTCAATTTCACTCCCCTACTTATACCTCTCGCTGGCTGCTATTCGGCACCAGTTCGTTAACGTTGTTCGTGCGTTTCATGGTCTCCTGTATGTTGGTGCTGTTTAACTAAAGCTCTGCTGTGGGTTCCCCCGATATACCTCCTTGGTTCCTAGACCAGTGTTCTCCATGGATCCAGCCTGTAGCAGTCCAGTCTCCCTGTCTGTGTTGCGGTACCCCCGCCAAGACTAACGTTGCCTGCGCAGTTGGATTCTCTGCCTCCAGCCCAGTTCCTGTTGGACCCTCCGGTCCAGAGTCCGTTCCTGTGATCCAGTTCCTGTTGGACCTCCCGGTCCAGATCAAGTCCAGTTCCGGTTCGGAACAAAAACCTTGTTCCCGTGATCCAGTTCCTATTGGACCTCCCGGTCCAGATCAAGTCCAGTTCCGGTTCGGAACAAAACCTTGTTCCCGTGACCCAGTTCCTGTTGGACCTCCCGGTCCAGATCAAGTCCAGTTCCGGTTCGGAACAAAACCTTCGTTCCCGTGATCCAGTTCCTGTTGGACCTCCCGGTCCAGATCAAGTCCAGTTCCGGTTCGGAACAAAACCTTCGTTCCCGTGATCCAGTTCCTGTTGGACCTCCCGGTCCAGATCAAGTCCAGTTCCGGTTCGGAACCAATCCTTCATTCCCGAGATCCAGTTCCTGTTGGATCTTCCGGTCCAGATCAAGTCCAGTTCCGGTTCGGAACAAACCTTCGTTCCCGTGATCCGGTTCCAGTGTGGGCCTCCTGGCCCAGTACAAGCCCAGCTCCGGTTTGGAGCAGTTCGCTACTTCCTGGACACTCTTTGACTTTTTGTTAAGTTTGTGTTGAGCTTGGGACTACCCCAAAGCTCCTAATAAACACCCATTCCTGTTTCCCTGTCTCTTGGTCGTGCATTTGGGTTCAGCCCGTGTTTGGTTCGTGACAATATGCTTAGTATCTTCCTGGGCTATAAGCTACTTGTCACTTAAGGCATGAGCTACATGAATGTAAAATTTTTCTTGTCGTCATTATGAAGGGGAACTACAGAAAAATGCGATCCCAGGGCGATCCCTCTACATACTGTAGAGAACAGGAAAAAGTGATGTTTTATTGAGGTACAGAGTGAATGATTATGGTTAGAAAACTATGCAAAAGTGAGTTTTATGATCCAAAACAGTTGATTTGTAGTTAAATATAATTATTTTATGTTTTAGAGCTGTGCACAATTTAGCCATTTGGATAGATTTGGAGACACTAATGGACAACAGGGTACACTGCCTATATTTCGCATGATAGATCTTTAGTAGTTCTGCATATCATCATCAGATTTTGCACACTTGTTGACAAGGAGTTTATGATCCCGGAAATGTATATATTTACCTGTTTCACATATGTAGCTCTCAGTATTTCATTGCAAACTAAAGAAAAACATTCTTTCCTTTTTTCTTGCATTTTTTCAAAGTTTATTTGAATTTGTGGCACTTTATTTTGACTTAAATTATGAAAAAAAGAAAAGAATCTAAGTTGGTATTGTACTTGTTTCATTTAAGCCATTTACTAAGTTTCTGTGATGCTCACACTTGAGTTATAAAGCCTTAAACAGAACACCCCCTAAATAGGTGAGAATTGACCTGAAAACTTGCCATCTGCGCAAAGGGGTTTTAATGCTCTGTTCCAGTGTGTGGATGGGCCCCACAGTCTGGTATCTGTTAAGGCTCTGTTCCAGTGTGTGGATGGGCCCCACGGTCTGGTATCTGTTAAGGCTCTGTTCCAGTGTGTGGATGGCCCCCACAGTGGTATCTGTTAAGTTATAGGTTCCAGTGTGTGGATGGGCCCCACAGTCTGGTATCTGTTAAGGCACTGTTCCAGTGTGTGGATGGGCCCCACGGTCTGGTATCTGTTAAGGCTCTGTTCCAGTGTGTGGATGGGCCCCACAGTGGTATCTGTTAAGGCTCTGTTCCAGTGTGTGGATGGGCCCCATGGTCTGGTATCTGTTAAGGCTCTGTTCCAGTGTGTGGATGGGCCCCATGGTCTGGTATCTGTTAAGGCACTGTTCCAGTGTGTGGATGGGCCCCACAGTCTGGTATCTGTTAAGGCTCTGTTCCAGTGTGTGGATGGGCCCCACAGTCTGGTATCTGTTAAGGCACTGTTCCAGTGTGTGGGTGTGTCTCATGGTCTGATATCCGTTATGGCTCTGTTCCAGTGTGTGGATGGGCCCCATGGCCTGGTATCTGTTAAGGCACTGTTCCAGTGTGTGGGTGTGTCTCATGGTCTGATATCCGTTAAGGCTCTGTTCCAGTGTGTGGATGGGCCCCATGGTCTGGTATCTGTTAAGGCACTGTTCCAGTGTGTGGGTGTGTCTCATGGTCTGATATCCGTTAAGGCTCTGTTCCAGTGTGTGGATGGGCCCCACAGTCTGGTATCTGTTAAGGCACTGTTCCAGTGTGTGGGTGGGCCCCATGGTCTGGTATTTGTTAAAGCAAAATTGATCTTTGGTAGAAATTTTGGTTGTGTAGATACCTGGCTATGAAAGGGCCATTAAATTTTCCCCCAAAAATTGTTAAGAGGACTGGTTATTGTTTGTATTGACAGAATCCACTTTGTTCGCGTTCGTATACGCACTAGAAGTGTCATTTTGAAGCCAGAGACACAGTGCAGCAATATAGTGCAGTGTGCCTGATGTTATGCTCTGCCCCCTGCAGGTCAAGTTAAGAATTGCGAACTGGATGAAGGCGGGAACCTCTCGATCTCTCTTTGCTCTTTGAACTCATGCTACATCGAGTTCCATGGCGGGACAGAGAAATCCACTGCAGAGAGAGTGTGTGAGGTAGAGAACGGCATGGTGATCAATCCAGCCAAAGAATACCACCAGAGACTGTCTGTGTGGAACGGAAACCTGATACTGAGCGACCTCACCGCAAAGGATCATGGGAAGTACATTGTGCGGGAAGAAAGGGGAGGAAGAGCTGTTCTAACCCTCACTCTCAAAATCAGAGTCATACCTCCCGGAACCCACACCACAGCTACCAAAGTCTTACCTCAGGAAACAAATGCCACAGGTAAGAGGTGTATTTGTAGGTAAAGACTGTACATTTTAAAGCTCTGAGAAACTGTAATCACGTCTAATGGAATGCGGTAATTGATTTTCTTGATCAGATGCATTTTTTAACATAATTTGATAATGTCTTTCTGCTCATCTGTGGGTATAGGGGTTGCCTCCCACTCTAAGACAACAGAGAACAACATTTTTTTAAATGAATTATCACAACGACAGATCCTTTCTAGAGTGTAATTTTCCATAATCTGTTTACAACATTTGTTTAAATTGTGTCTTCTTCAATGTGAATGACCTCATTCTTTAAAAAAAAAACACAGGGCCAAGTTACATAATTTAGGAAACATTGGGTAACAATGCTAAATTTGGAATAGAGCTCGTTTAATTTGGAATGACCTACTGGCCCACCAACATCACTTCCAGCAGGAGGTCTCCCATCCAAGTACTAACCAAGCCCTAACCAAGCTCACACCTGCTTAGCTTCAGCCAATCAGCAGGAGCAGATTGCATGGGGCGGTGTGTCTTACGACACTTCCACACTAAAATGGTTTGAAAATAGTATGAAGGGTATTTTTGTGTGTACTGCAAATTGCGTACTAAACAGTATGCAGTAAGCAGTACACATTATGGCTCTGATTCTGACCCAGTCTGACTCTCACTGAGCGAGTGCTTCTGCAGTCTTTAGAACCATGATGCGAATTGAGGGGGAGATTTTTCTTTTCATTGCTTCCTGTAAAGGCAAATCCAAGTTCTTCAGTATAGAAACTTCTATCTACTTGTCTACATAAATATTAAATTCACTTTATACAGTGCAGGCCGTAAGTTTTTTGACATTGACATATTTAAAATGGAACAGTGACTATAAGGTTAAAGTGCATACTTTAGCTTTAATTTGAGGGTCCATTTCAAATCCAATGGGCTGGAGTACAGAGCCAAAACAACATTACACGTGTCACTGTCCAAATACTTACAGGCTGCACTGTATTATACCAGATTATTATTTCACCATTCATCATTAATAGTCTAATAAAATGCATTGTAATGTGAGGGTATGAGCAGCAATAGTGGTCTGCTGGCCATTATTATGTCATTTTAAAACATGCCCCTAAATCTGCCTTTAGCCATTCTGAATATATTAATGTCACATAAAACACCATTTTGATTTGCTTTCTTTTATTTCTAATGCTTTCTTTCTTTTCCAGATTTGCACTGGAGCATTTTGGTACTAATAGCAGCATCTGTAATACTAGTACCAACACTTTTATATGCTTGTATCCTGTTAAGAAAATGGTACCGGAGAATGAGGCGGAGAAAGAGGGAAACTCATCAAGAAGAAGTCCCCTTAAAACAGATTAAGTCTCCTGTGGCCATTGAGGAGGGAACCTGTCCGCCTTCACCATAGTGTGGCTGTTTGAGTCGTACTTCAGTGCTGATATCCACAGTCCACATCATTTTAAAAAAGTAATTGTATTTTTTTACGCTCTTTTTTAAAATTTGGTGCCCAACGTGGGGCTGAGCATGTCCAGTCCTCTCCCCAATTTTGAGTGGCCAATCGTCTCTACCTGAGCATTATTCTACCCAATCGTCTCTACCTGAGCATTATTCTACCCAATCGTCTCTACCTGAGCATTATTCTACCCAATCGTCTCTACCCGAGCATTATTCTACCCAATCGTCTCTACCCGAGCATTATTCTACCCAATCGTCTCTACCCGAGCATTATTCTACCCAGGTTCATTTGGAATTATGTGAGAGTCAGGTGTAACAAGTAGATGTAACATATTCACATACACAAACACACACCTCTATCAGGTCTGTGGATCCTTAAAAAGTATTAAATTCGTTTATCTAAAAAAAAGGACTTAATTGGTATTAAAATGTCTTAAATCCATCTTTCAGAGGTCTTAACAATGCCACAGACAGATAAGATTTAAGAAATTTTTTTACGTTTCATTTTGAAATCTGAGAAAAGAATGGGTAACGAGAATATTTGGATTTACCGTTTGGAAGCGTCACACGTCCCCGCTTCTGCTATCAGGATTAGAGAAATTTAGGAGATTTCCCGTTAATTTAAGCTACATAAACGTCACAAGCATTATCTTGCGGCTTTTATCTATCCGATCCCGTTTATAACTTGCAAAGATGCATTATTTTCACTATTCCCGAGTCCTGACATAAAATACCTGTAGAGAGATTTCTCTTCCTCTCTCTCACGGAGTCGGGGTTTTAGGGGAGGGGCGGGGCTCCCTCTGCCCTCTCAAACACACGCGTGATACCGGCGGGGCTCCCTCTGCCCTCTCAAACACACGCGTGATACCAGCGGGGCTCCCTCTGCTCTCTCAAACACACGCGTGATACCGGCGGGGCTCCCTCTGCTCTCTCAAACACACGCGTGATACCAGCGGGGCTCCCTCTGCTCTCTCAAACACACGCGTGATACCGGCGGGGCTCCCTCTGCTCTCTCAAACACACACGTGATACCAGCGGGGCTCCCTCTGCTCTCTCAAACACACGCGTGATACCGGCGGGGCTCCCTCTGCTCTCTCAAACACACACGTGATACCAGCGGGGCTCCCTCTGCTCTCTCAAACACACGCGTGATACCGGCGGGGCTCCCTCTGCCCTCTCAAACACACGCGTGATACCAGCGGGGCTCCCTCTGCCCTCTCAAACACACACGTGATACCAGCGGGGCTCCCTCTGCCCTCTCAAACACACGCATGATACCAGCGGGGCTCCCTCTGCCCTCTCAAACACACGCGTGATACCAGCAGGGCTCCCTCTGCTCTCAAACAGCGGGGCTCCCTCTGCTCTCTCAAACACACGCGTGATCCCGGCAGGGCTCCCTCTGCTCTCTAACAGCGGGGCTCCCTCTGCTCTCTCAAACACACGCGTGATCCCGGCAGGGCTCCCTCTGCCCTCTCAAACACACGCGTGATCCCGGCAGGGCTCCCTCTGCTCTCAAACAGCGGGGCTCCCTCTGCTCTCTCAAACACACGCGTGATCCCGGCAGGGCTCCCTCTGCTCTCTAACAGCGGGGCTCCCTCTGCTCTCTCAAACACACGCGTGATCCCGGCAGGGCTCCCTCTGCCCTCTCAAACACACGCGTGATCCCGGCACGGCTCCCTCTGCTCTCAAACACACGCGTGAGATCAAACAAACCCATAAATCGTTCGAATCAATTCAAATGCAATGCACGTTGGGCACGCGTACGCATAGACGCATTTTTTGCGATTTAGAAAGTATCAAATTCTCCGGTGTTCTCTAAACTTGTGCACTTGACAGCAACACATTCTCCGTAAACGTCGCCATGATGACAATGATGCAACATTTAAGATTGTAAAGTTAAGGGCACATTTGGAATGTGAACGGGATCGTTGTGAATAATAGGTTATTATTTGCTACTGCATGTTCAACGCCATTAACAATTCATTGATCAAGAGAAAATGTATTTCAAAATAGAAAACATTACAGCTCATAACGTGAAGTAAAATGGCTTTTAACATTTACATTAGCTACTGTAGATAGCTAGCTAACAAGCTAACTAGGTTACCGAGATGATTCTTCATCATCCAGAATGTGCCTCCTCTTCAGATGCTCCAGCAACACTGATGCGCTCCCATGCCAGGCAAGGTCAGCTTTGCAAATGTTGCAGTTCACAGCCTTTTATGAGTGAATTGCGCATGTGCACCTCTCAACACAGATGAGAAGGAAGCAAACGGTGTGTTTAATTCAGCTCCAGAGCCAGGGCCGTTTCTAGACTGCTTTGATTGGGGGGGCATGAAGAGATGTTGGTGGGACACAAGGTGGGATGAAGTAGTGGGGGTCTGGGGGTCCTCCCCCATAAAAATTTGAACCTTTATATTGCTTTATTTATTTAGAATTTAGTGTTGAACATATTTTTACAGTTTGTTAAACATTAACTTCATGAGCTCACACAGGTGTAAATTGTGTTCTCCGGTGTGCTTCACAGATTTTAAAAGGTTTATATTCTCATTTCACAATGATACTGTATTAAAACACTGGTGCAGGACAAGACCAATAGATGGGTTTTATGTTTACATACAATGGAGAGGTGGCATGTGGCTTTGGGGAGAAACGACGGAAACGGGACAAACTCTGGTGTTTTAACCTTTTCTGTATTATTTTATTTTCAATAACAGTGCAGTAAAATATCTGTAAGAAGCCAGAGATTCGTTTTTTATGAAGGGAGAGAAAATCAAAGGTATGACACAAATCACAATTATGATTATGAATGCAGCTACGTGGCATTTAAGATTAAATACCTACATCTAATGTAAACAAAAGCGAAGCTAAATAACTGGATACTGTTACATTAGAGTTACATGTTTATGATCAAAGTCATTCTGTGTCAATCTATTTAAGCATTAAAATAATATGAAGACACACTGAATGTACAGAAGTGGCTTTATTTGTGTATATTTAAGCAATGTTGTATGAATGCACCAGCAATGACTGAATGTACATTTGTATGTTTTTTGTGTGTACTTTTTATATGTGACTTGTATGTAAAAAAGAGGATTTTAACTTCATTAAAGGTGTTTTTTAAAAATTCTCTCTCGCTCTCTCTCTATCTATTGCTCTCTCACACACACACACACGCACACATGCATAGCGTGATAGTCGTCAAATAAAGAAAATAAGGTCAGACTCAGAACCTGGTAGAGATCATTGTATCAGTACAGGATGTGGCAGGGGTCTGGTGTTAATTCCTGTTTGAAAAACAATTCATTTCCTTCATGAACTTTACTATCCCACTGTCAGAATCAACATAACAATTTCATATTTTATTTCAACTTATA